>JANUWF010001775.1:3000000-3590920 GCA_026120185.1 Voacanga thouarsii
TTCAAGAAGAAACTTCATCAAGATAATACCACTCTCAATGCTTTAAAGGGGTTAGAAAATTCTTCAAGATATGATAGGCATTCTTTTTCGAATTATAAATTAGTTATAGAGAAACTTTCATCATCTTCAAAACGAAAAGAATTGAATCGAATTGAAGAAGCCAGTTCTAGTAGTAGAAACCGTTGTTGGAAGAGAACGGAGACAGTAACTACGAATTTAAGCCAAGAGTCCAAGGATCAAAAGACCTTTAAGGACAAGGTAAAATTGGTTTTCCCTTTTTGTTTTTGTTTTTATTCCTCGTTTCTTTTCTTTTGACTCAACTTCTTTGCTATTCTTCTTCATTAGGTGGACAATGTTGTAGCCCTTGATGAGGATGCTTATTCTCAAGGCTCAATCAATGAATCTTACTACTTAAAGTAAGATGGTTGTAATGACATCTCTTACTCTCAATATGAGGATTTGACATCTAAGTTAGTAGCTCATCACCATTGTTCAGCCATTTCTACCTTCTGGGAGAGTCCCTAATGTTAAGTTGCAAAAAGAAGTTTGTCATAGAAGTATGGAAACAATTTTATCAAAGGATTCAACAAACGCCAATCGAGCAGGTCTCTTCACTTGAGGATGAAACTTGTTATATCCTTAAAGAATTGAACAAGGATCCTATTGTTGACTTGTCATCATTGGATAATCTCTTGAGGTCTTTCTTTGCTAAAGAGCGTGAATTTGACAATAGCAGGTCCACCTCTTCGGAGAAAGCCTCAAAGGAGTCTCATACCTAATTACTTTCCGCTGCTAGCCAACATTTGGGTGATGTTGAAACTAAAAAGTGTGACCTCATAAGTCAAGTTAAAGAAAGTAAGGCCAACTCACAACGAATTAAAACCAATATTACTGCTCTAAAAAGGAAGCTCAAACGTTTAAAGAAAGAGGAGAAAAAACATGTAACTGCTTTTGAGAAAAAGAACAGGCAGCTTTTAGAAGTAGAGTCCATTTATTTGTCCCTCAAAGAAGAGTTTGTTTTACTCCAAAATACCCCTAAAGTAAACAAAGGGGGTGAAGTTAACTTGAAGAATATAAGAGAATACTTAGTGGCATTTCAACAAGACTTGGAAAATTTTAAATTTTTTACTTGATATCTTGTAGCACTTCATATTTTCACTAAGCAGTTGTGTTTTTTTTTTCTTTTTGTAAAACAAGATTGCTTCTTTACTAGCCTCAATAATATATTTCTTTCATATTATCTCAATATTTTCTTGCATATATGTGTTTCTACTTATTGCAAAAATCTATTTCACAATAAATCATCACTTGATTGCAACAAATGAGAAAATAATGAAAGAATGTGACTGAATTTAGAAATTTTCTTCTAAGCTGCTCACGTATCTTAAGAATAACTTAAGAATCAAGTCAAACATAGTTCAAAATGGATGGAAATCGTTTTGGGGAGGGGGTGTTAACAGTTTTGACTCGTGTGGGCCAAGAGTATCCATTTATTTACCAATTTGGACTTGATGGAGTGTTTCAGTAGTTTAACCGCGTACTACACTATTAGTGGTTGCTTTTACACAGTTTAAACTTATGTGGGTCAGGAGTATCCATTTATTTACCAACTTGGGCTTGATAGAGTGTTTCAACATTTAACCACGTACTACACTATTGGTGGTTACCTTTAAACTCATGCGGGCAAGGAGCAACTTACAGTTTAAGCTCATGCAGTTAAGGAGCAACTTACAGTTTAAGCTCGTACAGTCGAGGAACCTCCATTTATGCATAGTATCGCTTCAAATATTTGCTGTTGATCGGGTCAATTCTCAACCCATCTTCAGCAACTATCTTGTAAGATCCATTTGAGTAGACCTCTTTAACGACATATGGGTCATCCCACTTTGATGTTGACTTCTTTGGTTTATTTCCAACAATGATTGGTCTTTTCACAGTAAGTCCTAAATTCTCAACTTGAAAGGAACGAAGATGTACTTTCTTATTAAAGGCTTTGGATACACGAGTTTAGTAGCATTCTAACATTTGTTGTGCTTCTAACCTCTTTTCATCAAGTGCTTCTAACTCTTCAAGTCGGAGACGAACATTATCTTCCTTGGTAAGGCCTTCTTGAATAGCGATCCTTAAGTAAGGAATTTGTTACTCTAGTGGAATGACAGCTTCCACACCATATACTAACGCATATGAAGTGGGTTGGGTTGGAGTACGATAAGTGGTCCTATATGCCCAAAGTGCTTCTCCAATACGAAGATGCCATTCCCTTTTTAATTTAGTTACCACTTTTTGCAACAAATTGCACAAAGTCTTATTGAAAGCTTTAGTGAGTCCATTGGTCTGACTATAGTACATAGAAGATTTATACTGTTTGAATTTAAACTTTTCGCATAACTTGTCCATTAAACTATTGCAGAATGGCTTGCCGTTATATGTGATAATATATCAAGGAATGCCATATCGATAGACAATGTTTACACATATAAAATCAATGGCATTTTCCTTTTTTGCTTTTTTTAATGCTACAACTTCTGCCCATTTAGAGAAGTAATCCGTTGCAATCAAGATATAAAGATACCCAGCAGAAGACTTTGGTAGCGGTCCAATAATATCCAATTTCCATGCATCAAATGGCCAAGAAGCAACTATCGGGTGCAATGGCTCAAGAGGTTGATGATGTAGATAATTGGCATTGAAGTGATATGCTTGACATCTTCTAGTATAATTTATGCAGTCTTTCACCATAGTAGGCCAGTAATATCACATCCTCTTGATATGAAAATGAAGTTTCAGACCAAATTAATGGGCTCCACATATGCCACAATAGGCTTCCATTGCTTGCACAGCTTTTTCTTGACCTAAGCATCTCAAGAAGACACCTTCAAAAGAACGTCGAAAGAGCGTATCCTTATAGCAAAAGAAGCGGATGGCACGCCGATAAATATCACTCCGTCTTCATGGATTATTCAAAAGCTTTCCATTTTTGAGATAGTCTATCAAAGGTTGTCTCCAATCTTCTTTATTAATTTCATAAACAAAGATAGAATGGATTGCATACCCTTCATCGTCTTTATTAGGTGGTATGACCCGTGTTTGACATATAGAAATTTAAATTTTTTTATCATGTAGACATAAATTAAAAACCAATTTTGCTAACGCATCAGCTTATTTATTTTTGCTTCTTAATATGTGCTCGATTGTCACATCACCCAAATATTTCATAAGTCGTCTTGCATAATTATGATACGGGATCAACTCAGGTTTCTTAACATCATACTCACTAAGTAATTGATTAACAATCAATTGGGAATCCCCATATACTTTGAGATGCAGTCGCTTCATATCAAGAACCAACTCTAACCCAAATATAAGGGCCTGGTATTCAGCCATATTATTTGAGTATCTTTTAGTCTAGGTGAAAGAGTATGGCAATACATCTCATTCGGGGGTAATGAATACTACACCAACTCTAACACCTTCGCGATGTGCTGCACCCTCAGAGTACATCCTCCATGGTGGGAGAATCTCAATGATAAGAACATCTTCATAAGATAACTCATCACTTAGTTCTACTCAGTAGGGATAAGATGATCAACTAAGAAATCCGCCAGCACTTACCCATTGACAGCTTTTTGGTGGACGAAGATAATATCGAATTGTTGGAGTTAAAGGTATCACATTGCCAAACGATCAGATAGTACAAGCTTTGTCATAACATACTTTATAGAATTAGCTTGGAAATAAAATGTATAGTAGGTGCTTAAAAATAGTACTTCAAATTTTAAATTGCAAATATCAAAGCTAGGCAAAGTTTCTCAATTGGTGAATAATTCAACTCATTTGGTGCCATCATCCGACTTAAATAATAAATTGCATTTTCTTTGCCATTGTCATTTTATTGAGCAAGCAATGCCCCCACTGAGCGTTCTTGTGCAACAATGTATAAAATCAATGGCTTATCTGAAATAGGTGCAGCAAGCACAGGAGGCTTCATTAAGTAAGATTTGATGCATTTGAAAGCATTGTGACGCGCTTATCCCTCTCAAATGGTATACCCTTCTTCATTAGACGACTGAACGATTGACAGCGTCCGGTAAGATTTGAGATGAACCTTCAGAGGTAGGCCAACTTTCCTTGTAAACTCTTTAACTCATGGATATTTCTCGTCTTAGGCATCTTCATAATCACATTGATTTTTGATTGGACTATTTCGATACCTCGATGACGAACGATGAAACTCAAAAATTTTCTAGAGGTGACACCAAAAGCACATTTGAGAGGGTTCATTTTCAATTGATATTTTTAGAGTCACTTGAAAGTCTTTCTCAAATCTTGTAGATGATTAGCTCGTTTACGTGACTTGACCACCAAATCATCCACATAGCATTCTACGATCTTATGTAACATGTCATCAAAGATTTTTTGCATTGCCATTTGATATGTGTCCAACATTTTTCAAACCAAAAGGCATCACTGTGTAACAATAAATTCTTTTTGGGGCATGAAAAGCAGTAAGCTCCTCATCTTTTGGAGCCATTTTGATTTGGTTATAACCAAATAGATTCATCCATAAAAGATAGAACTTTATGGTCAGTAGCTGCATCTACCATTAGTTCAAGAATAGGTAGTGAAAAATCATTTTTTGGGCAGGCATTATTTAGATTTCTAAAATCCACACATTCGAATTTTTCCATTTTCTTCCTCACAGGGATAATATTCGCAAACCAAGTTGGATACTTGACCTCTCAAATAAATTTAGCTTCCATCAACTTGTTCACCTCTATTTCAATTAATGGAACCGGTTCAGGGCGAAAACACTATTGGGCTTGCTTTACTGGTGTTACCCCATCCTTTATAGCTAAATGGTGGATAACAATTTTTATATCTAAACCAGGCATTTCTTTGTACATCCAAGCAAAGACATCTCTGAATTCCTTCAATAGGTCGATATAGGCCTTTTCTTCTTCGAGTGATAAGAGTGCATTTATGTAAATTGGGCGAGAATTTTTAATAGTGCCCAGATTTACTTCTTTGAGTTCATCAACTGTGACTTTTACGCATTCTTCAAGTTCTGTTGAAGCATGCTTAACATATTCTTCCTCGATACACTCTTCATCATAAATGGTGATGTAATTACATGAGGCTACACTTTTTTCATCGCAAGGCACATCAGGTGTCATTTGTGTTATTATTTTTAAGATTCCATTGCAATTTACCACTGTTTTTACCTCAGAGGATATTTTGCTAGAATGTCTTGCCTTTGAAGTGACTGTGACTCCAAACCTCTTGAAAACAGATTTTCTTCTTTTCTTTGAGTCTGACCTAGCGAAGACAGATAGACGTGAATTTGTATCTCTTATCCTACCAAAAACAGATCACGATTTTGATGTCATTTCATCTTCTACAGTAATATATTGTACATTAGTCATTTTAATCTTGAGTCGGATGGGAGATGCTTGTTTATAACCTAAGCCAACACGCTCTTTTCCTGTTGGCATGCTTTGGATAGATCTCGAGCTTTAACCATTTTCCTTATTGATATCAGTAGGAAGCTTTCCCAACAAATATTGACTTTGTGAATTATATCCAACCTTTGCTAGGAGTTTATAAACATTTGGGTCAAATCCTTCCTTCATATGTGAGGTCGGTAATTCACCATACTCTACTTTTGCTTCTTTATTTGGTTGAACAAATCCTTTTATAGGAGTATTTGGTGACTTAACTGAGTCAACCTTTTTAAGGGGCAAAGTGAGTCCTCCTAATGACTTACTATGTGCATATTACTTGGTAGAGCTTTCTGTACCTACTATAGTTTTGACATCTTTGGAGAAAGTAACATTTTTATCTTCCTTCTCCCTTGATAACTCGATCTTATTTGATTCACTATCTTTTTTTAATATAGTACTTAGCATCAGCAATATGCACCTCAGCTTCAGTGAATGGTTTATCATCAGCATCTATTTTCTTTACCACGCTATTTTGACAGAATTTGAAACATTGATGCAGGGTTGATGGCACCACACCATCATTATAGAGCTATGGTCTTCCTAGTAGAATATTGTAGGAGGTCTTGGCATCAATAACATAAAAAAAAGCAGTTGAAAGCATATTTTCAATTAATATGTGCAATCGGAGAATACCATTAGTTCGTTGCCCCCTTGATTGAAGCCTTGTATCATAAGGCGGCTTTGGGACAACTCATCCATAGAAATGCCCAACTCTCTTAATGTTCGCAGAAGTAAGATGTTTACTGCTGATCCTCCGTCTAACAATATCCTATTCACTCTTTGTTCATGCACGTAGCCAGCCACAAATAATGGTCTGTTGTAGGAGGTCTTGGCATCAATAACATAAAAAAAAGCAGTTGAAAGCATATTTTCAATTAATATGTGCAATCGGAGAATACCATTAGTTCGTTGCCCCCTTGATTGAAGCCTTGTATCATAAGGCGACTTTGGGACAACTCATCCATAGAAATGCCCAACTCTCTTAATGTTCGCAGAAGTAAGATGTTTACTGCTGATCCTCCGTCTAACAATATCATATTCACTCTTTGTTCATGCACGTAGCCAGCCACAAATAATGGTCTGTTGTGAGGCGTTGAGCCAAGCAGCAAATCATCTTCAGTGAATGTGATATTAGCCATGTAGATACTAAGGTCTTCTAAAGACTTAATTCTCTCCATGTCTTCTTCATTTATACACTCATCATTATCTTCTTTGCTTTTCTCATTATGTATGGCATAACATGAAACAATGTTGAACTTTTCAACAAGTTCTCTTGATATGAAATCTTTCAGCATGAGAGGTACTGGAGATTTCTCCTAAAAAGAATCATCTACAATTGATGCAGATTTGATCTTTTTACTTTTGACCTTCCTCACATTTTTCTTTGTGAATCTGCTTCTTACCAGTGAAGCTCTATCTTTTGAGGCTTTGGTGCGTTTCTTTTTTTTTTTGTCACAAGCGTCCAACCTTCATCTTCGCCATGGACAGAAGGTTCTTCTTGTTGATATCCTTCGGTAGGAAGGACTTGTCTGTCAACTTCAACTTTGACACGATCAAAACTTTCAAACTTAACCTCTAAAATAACAGGTTTAACGGGAGGGATGACAATAGTTGTCAAATTTGCAGATGCTTTGTCTTCTTTGAGGACTACATGTCTTTCACGGGCCAACTGCATGATCTTGTCCTTAAATACAAAACATTTCTCAATTGGATGACCAATCAGCTGATGGTACTTGCAGTAGTTGGGATCATTTATTCATCCAACTTCATTCGGATGCTTTGCTTCCGACAATTCTATAGCTTTAGCAGCTCATAATTCATCAAACATTGAAGAAACATCAAAGTCGAGGAAAGGGTATTCCTTAGACTGTCTTTCTTCTAAGGTTACCTTTTTTCTTTCTTGTGAATGATCCACTTTCTTGGTCATCTTTTGAGTTATTTTTTAAGAAATCTTTATTGGAGCTGCGACTGTGGCCATGGACTCCTTTACTTTAGTTTTAGAAAAAGATTTGCTCCATTTTCTAAAGTCTTATTTTTCTTTGCCTTTGTTAGGGTCTTGAACAAGTGCCTTACCCCTATGTGCGACGATGCTTAATTCCATATCATGAGCACGAGCCGTCAATTCTTCAAAATTCGTTGGCATAATCCCTTTAAGGATATACTAGAGTCCCCAGTGCATGCCTTAAATGCACATCTCAATTGCAGATGATTCACTTAGACAATCTCTACAATTGAGGTTCAAATTCTTCCATCTGTTGATATAATCCACCATTAGTTCGTCTTTCCATTGTTGAGAGTTGGTGGGCTCTACCATGCTAACGATTCTACGAGTGCTATAGAATCTGTTGAGAAAATCTTGTTTAAGTTACTCCCAATTGTTGATGGAACCAGGTGCCAGATCGGTGTACCAGTTAAATGCATTTCCTTTGAAGGATCGTACAAACTGCTTGGGATCCCCATAAGTTCCAACATTGTTGCACATATCAATGAAGTGAGCCACGTGCTGCTTGGGATTTCCTTTGTCATCAAATTGTTGAAACTTTGGTGACTGATATCCAGCTGACATTCTTATAACATCATTTCTTTGCGAATAAGGCTTTGCATATGTAAAGGTGGATTTGCTACCTCCTTCATACTTGTCCTTAATTATACCCATGATAAAGTCTTTGAGTTGTTCCATAGGAATCATATCTTCGGAGGATATCTGAATATCCTATGATTTTTTGGAAGTTTTCACTTCCTCTTGCACTTCAGATCTCTTTAGAGGAGCTTGACTTGTTTCGCCAATATTCTCAAAGCAATTGATGAGATGTGCGATAGTAAGATCTTACTCTTGGGAGTGTTTGGCAAGTCCCTCCACCAATTTTGTGATATGCGCGAGTTGCTCTTCCAGATTTTATGTGTTCGTCATCATAACAAGTGCTACAGCAGAAGCAGTAGAATCTTCATTGAGTGAAGTTTTGGATTTGAGTTCCCCATGGGGGGATTGAAGCGCAGAGCCAGTCCTTGAACTTTGGTCAGCTTGTTTGGAGATGTTAGTTTTCTCTAATGAAGGTGACATCTTACGCATTGTAGAAGCAGCATCTTACTTCAACTTTGTAGTCGCAGACGATGAGATAACGCCGAAGTTTTGAGCCTCACTTTGTGAAAGAGCTCGAGCCTTACTTCTTGTCAGCATGCCTTGGCTTGAAGCTTGTGGAGCCTTGTCAACAGTTGTAGCAATCTCCATGATATCAGCAACCTTTGAAGGAGCAGATGTAGTTTTGCTGTTCTTTGGGGCCATTGAGTTAATTTGTGATTGTACTTGAACTTGGGATTGATTTAAAGGTTGAAGAGAAGAGATGTGAGGCAGAGATTGTCCCACTGGGGGTGTCAGAAATTTGTAAATAACAAATTTCAAGTCTGCAAATAAGATAAGAAAAATATAAAATATATAAAATATTTAGTAAATATGAAAAGTGGTTACAAATCTCCAAAGAAGTCCTAAATTACAAAATAAGTCATCCGATTCTTCTTTTTTTGAAAATGTTGATTCGAGGGCTGAAGAGTATGATCTCGGATCTACCGGAATTTGATGATAAACACTTTATTGCCAAGCCTTTGAGACTTTTTTTATGCAGAGCAAGATGAACGCCTTGAAATTTGATGAAGATTCTGAATATTGAAATTTGATGAAGATTTTGAACATTGATTTGATGACGATTCTAAACCTTGAATTTGATGACGATTCTGAACTTTAAATTTGATGAAGTTTGAATGCTTTAGCTTGTTGAAACTTGAGATGCCTTTTATTTGTTGAATCTTAAATATCCAGGAATGCCTTGAACCATTGGGGGAAGACCCTATTTATAGGCAAAAAATTCTTTGACTTTAGCATAAATAGTCGATATGAGATTTTGAAGAAATCTCCCAACAAACCCTAATAGACTTGGGTTTAAGATGACCTGAGCTTAATTTATGTTTTAACCCAATCTCAGTTAATCCACATTATATTTGGGTTATGAGATTTTCAAAAAAATCTAATTTTAAGGCCTAGTTCAATTACATTTAATCCATAATATATTAAATTTAATGTAAAATGGATCATTAACAATAGCCCAATTTTAATAGTCCAATTTCATAATCCATTGAATTTAATAGGCTTTTAATAATTGCCCAATTATATTAATTCAAGAATAATTATATTTATTCATGAATTAATTTTAATTAATCAAGATTAAAATATGTAATTTCTTTTAATCTTGAAAATATATTTTATCTCAAAATTCTTTGTCTACAACTATAAAGTAAATGGATGTATATTACTACCTCCGTTTCACAATATAAGTCATTTTAGACTTGTGCACAGGAATTAAGGGTATTAAATTTCACACAATTTTAAAACTAATCTTCCAAAAATATCCCTAATTAAGTTTCTATTTACCTTAGTAATTTGAGAGAGTTGGATCATAATTAGTGGAATGAGAGAGATTATAGGGAGGGATAGAGTTAGAAAAAAAGTAATAAATCTTTATAGAACTTTGTAAAATGACTTATATTGTGAAAAAACTTTTCAGATCCAAAGCGATTTACATTGTGAAACGGATGTAGTAGTATTATTAAATTAAATATTTTATTCAAGTTCTGACATAAAAAGATATATTGATAATAAATTCAAGTTTCAATGTATATAATTTATGACAATAATAAATTGTTAACTAATGGCACAAATTTTGATTTATTAACGTATGCTACTATTGTTTGCTTGTATTTGGGTATTTTATCTTAAGTTAGATTTGAATAAAAATAAGAATATTCAAATTCAAAAGGAATGAGTAATATTTAGGTTTATTTGATAAAATTAAAAGTTTAAATATTTATGTGAGCCCACGGACCTCCTATCCTTTATAGGTTTCTTGGGCTATGGCTGTTTTTAGTTAGTAGGCTTGGATCCATGTGTAAAAAGAGCTTTAGAATTAGTATTTTAAATTAAGGGGGTTAAGTAGCAATTATTTTATTAGGGAGTTTTAGTTAATTTTCTCTTTAAAGGCTTAGGCATAACGTCAGTTACGTTATTTTCTGAAACTATTCCAGAAGAGGAGAAGAGTGAAGAGAATGAAGAATCTAATAAGGGGGTTGAACTTTTAGCATCAAATCTTGGTAAGTTGGCATTTCTTTTGTTGATTAAGGTATTTATAGCATATGATTGAGATTTGTTATTCTTGAATTGAAGTTAGCATGTTAAGGTTTTAAATTGATGTTTTAAATTGAAAAAAATCGATTAGAGGATTAATTGTGTTATTTGAGTTTCAATTGAAGGTGAATAATTGTTTGGTGGCTTGAAGGGAAGCTTCGGGAGGATTCTTGGTGGTTGGATTCTTAGGTAAGGAAATTGAGTTTCCTTGTATCTGGTTACCGTTTTCTTCAAAATCAATGATGTCTCTTGATTTCTTTATGAAAGTGGTATTTTGATTATATGAAAATAGTATTGAGCATGATATGTTAACTGTTATTTCTGTACAAATAGTCATGTTCATTGGAAATTATGAGTTTAAGCGAAGTTCTATATCTATGTGCTGTTTTTCTGATTCATGTGATGTTGAATACTTGTGGATTTCGTTTTGGTAGGGAATTCCCCAACATTATAAGCCATAAGGCCTTACTAGGGGGATACAATATTTAGGATAAACAAAGACCTTTCTTCCAATAGGATATCATAATTGGAAGACTGATCAGTTAAGTCATATCAAAGTCCTTAAGCATGAATCATCTTGTTGAATTAAGTTATGTTTAAGTATGTATATGTATGTTTAAATAGTTTTGGTGCACAAAATTGGTGTTTTCCTTGGAAAAAGGGATGGTTGGATTAGTTCATGGGATTGAGAAGTTGCAGGTTGGCTTCTGGATATTCTGGAAATCGCACCCGCACATTTCAGAGTGCACCCCACGTTGGCCCCCTCACTCACGGCTAGCGCCGGCCTCACACTGGGCGGCGCCGAGTTCTCCCATACAGCATCGGGTCTATTCTGTTTTGACTCCGGCGCCATTTTCCTTCTATTGAAGCGATAGTCTTCTCGCTTGTTTTGTTCACTATTGTTTTCATAGAATAAGTAATACTGGTTTGGTATTCATGTGCCAGATATGCCTCATTTGAGTTAATATTGAATAAGGTTAAGAGATTCATTGTTAGTCTTTCCCTCCCTTTTGTTTCTTTGTGTGATATTCCGAGATCTTTATATGGTGCGACAAACTCACCAGGAAGATATTTTAAAACCCCATGAGTTGTGTTTTACCCTAAACTCCTAAACTCTTTTGAACAAACGTTTTGTAAATGTATATATATGTAGCATGCTCAATCCCAGGTATGCCAGATTTCCTTACTGAGCTAGTGAGCTCACTCCTTAATCAACATTTTGCAGGTTCTTAGGTAGATAAGGATGAGTTGGAAGATTGGTTTGAAGAGGACCTAGAGTAACTAGTTATTTTTTATTTCTGTTCAATTTTTATGTATGCTATGTTTTAGATTTAAAGACGATGTAAGAATGTTCTTTATGTGTTATTAGAATGTCATGTTTTGACAATTTATAGTATGTAAGGGTTCGACATTTCTCTTTTTGGGGTGTTGCCATGTCATCCTCGATTTCGGGGCGTGACAATTTGTGTATTAAATTTTAAAAGATTGAATTTTGAAATTTAAAATATAAATTTAAAAATTAAATTAATTTTATTTCATTTATATCTTATATATTTATTATAATTTATATTAAATTAAAAAATAATAACTAGATAAATATCGAATAGAAATATCTTATAAATTCATTTCTAACTCTCATCTCACTCAAAATTTAAAATAAGGTTTTAGAATGCAATAATTAATTAAGCAATAAAATATATTATTAAACATCTAATATTACTGATGACCAATTTACATTCTCTCTCTTTCCATTCTCTCAACCCATTTCTCTAAAAATCCTTCGTCTTCACTGTGCCCTTATGTCTATTGGCCAAATCCAAGCTCTGAATTTGTTCATAACTTGGATCTTGGCCAATATTTTCATTTTCTTTTTTCGTTTTATATCCCCACCTCTTATTTTGTCTACCAACTTTACAATATTTACTGTTAACTTTATTTTTCTTGATTTACAAAAGCTTTGGCATGATGTCTTTATTCCTCCATGTTCTTGGAGTTGATTTACCCAACGTTGGTTTAGACCTTTTCTCCAAATCTCCTCATTTTCCTAGACAAGTTTCAAGATAATTGATTCACTCATAGTATTTTAGTTTGGGACTTCTTATGAAATTCTTAAGGATTTTTGTGACCCTTTTGTTAATATGTTGTCTTTTGTATTATACTTTATCCCTGTTGGGTATCTTAGACTCGTATCATTTACGGCGTAGCGGAAGAATAAAATGAGATACTATCCCAGGACCCGCCTGTGTGTGGAAAACAAGACATAAAGATAATAAAGGTAATAGTTTTTTACCTTTGTTTGATCGTTTGAAGAACAAAATTTCTTCTTCAAGTTGAGGCGCGATCCAGCAATCCTCTTGTGCAAACTCCATGTGGGTTGAGCATCTAACCACTATAATCACTGTGTATGATTATCTCTAACAGTAATCCACACAGAGGAATACTCTACACCAAAATTTCCTGTACTAGCAGAAAAAGATGGCGGCTAGGGTTGTTTTCGTTTTCAACAAAACAAGAAAAGGAGAGGGAAGAAGAAGCTGTGTTTTGTGGCTCCTATTTTCGTGTGAATCACCCTTAGATTAGGGTTGCGAGCATATCCAATATATGTTCCAAAATCCACTGAAAATCTGAAATTCTAAAATAATTAGAATTTTCTAATTGTAATTGGAAATATTAAGTTCCCACAACTATAACTTGAACCACACATTATAACTAATTATAATTTGTCTACAACAACTTCTCTTTCTCGCAATTAACCCCACTATATTATCAAATAACATCTTTAGTATATAATCCTCTATTATGTGTGACCTATTAGGTTTCCCAATCAATTGGTAGCGAACATGAATTAATCCAAACGTCTTTGAGATTAATAATCCATAATTAATTATAATTAATCCTATTAATTCTAATCAGGGCTGGTTTATTAATTCATCAATTAATAAACCCATATTTCAAGATCATGAGCGGTATCTAGCAACACATCATGACCACCCAAGAGTCCAGGAAGTCAAGTGGCTTGACATGAACCATTCAATAACAAATTTCAGTACAATTAACTCATTTCACTATATAATATCTCATTCGGTTTGGAGTACGGAATTAGTGCCAACTCCCTCCAGAATTAATTCTGACCCGAATACAATAGTACTTGTACCAGGAACCTACTACTCTAAATGTGTATCAATTGGAACTGTTTTCAATATACAATCGCCTTGGCCAAGGACTTTTCGAGTAGTAATTCCTACAAGTGGGCGTGAGATATTCACCCCTACTATTAGGAGTGGTGAATCCTTTATTGACCCTCTTAACTACTTTCGTTTACCTCACAATGTACCCAATGTCCATCTCATAGGCGGCCCTCGATCGAGTTTCGGAGATTGGAATCAAAGTACAAAGCTCAACAAACAAAGTATCTTGGAGATTTCAAATTTAAGGATACTTGCACGTTTGCTATATTGAGATTATATCACTGACACTAAATAGTTATCCATATGATTATTTCAAAGTTAGGTCATCTAATGAACTTGTTCCATTAACAAGCATCTATGTGTTAACTTTGAGTATCTCAATACTCACGGTTATGAGAACCATCGCCTGCTCAAATCAAGAAGTCTAACACATGCTAATCTTAACGCATTAATGATGTATTGTCTCATTAATACTATGACTAGTGACTATTTAAGTACTAACACCATCCAGTGTAGTAGGAATCTCATATCATGATCTCCTTAAGACAAGGTTATACTATGGACTTTATCGAACAGTTATATTACTTAAAGTAAACAAAAGAAATTATAAGATAAATAATACTTTTTATTAAAATAAAATGGATCATATACAATGTACAAGTGATTGGCTATAGGCACAACACTAACAATCTCTTCATATAATTTTTTATTTCTATTTAATAAATTATCTTATTTAACAAAAAAACTTAATTAAATAAATAATTAATTTTAAAATACACATTAAATTGTCAAATAACCCTTATTCATGGAAAGATTCATCCAAACCTAGGGTGTACATAGATTGCCCCTTAATCCATATCAAAACTCTAATTTAAGTTAAATAATTTCTATTTCTTATCTGTCCAGAAAAATCATATTCTCTGTTACATATTTTTCTAATACTTTATTTAATTCAAACAAATTCTCTCACATATTTTGCTTTCGGGTTGGTCCAGCAAAATTTGTCCCTTCCAACGCGCAAAGGGCAAAATATTGGAACATATGGCGGTTCTCTAATATATCCTTCCCAAGTATACAATTGCGAAATACGCAGAGGAAAAACTATAAACTAAACTAGAATTGACAATATGGGAAGCTCTCAGTCTTCATCATCTTCCTCTGATCCACGCTTCAATTCTGCCCGCAGGTGCCTCTCGCTAGTCTTGAGCCATGAGTGATTGCTGTATGCTGATTTTTGTAGACAGTCATGAGTGTAAACACTCTTTGTTTGATTATTGCAGATCATTCGCTCAGAAAGAACTCGAAGACCTCAAGTCATTGTTCAATTCTCTTGCTGCCCAGTCACAGAGCAAATCCGAATACATCACTCCCTCTGTTTTCAAGGTTACTTCTTTTTCTCAGCCCACTTCAGTTTTTCCATGGTTTTCTCTGTAAGTGAAAAGTATATTCAATTATGGACGAAACCTGAACAGGAATATATAGGAATTGATGGGCCTCTCGGGGATAGGCTGTTCGATTTGGTTACACAGAAACGTAAAGATCAAAAACTCACCTTCCAAGACCTTGTAATTGCTAAAGTAAGTTTTTCTTTTTGGTTTAAGCTATCACATCGCTATGTGTTGATCAATGAATTCCCTCAAGATATTCCTGAATGTTGGAGATATAGAGATACACAGAGTCTCACTTGATATGCGAGTATATGCAAATGTACGATCGATGTTTTGTCAGGCCCTGTTTTGGGAGCCATTGTGCTCAACGGAGCTGGTATTTGGATTATTAGAATGTGGATTTCGGTGTTAGGGAATCCTCAAGATTCCGTCTTTTGACAAAATACTCAACCTTGAGATGGGATAGCTGATCATTCAATTCCCATGACAGTTGACATTCTTAGTTACTGATCAAAGTTTTGAACTATCTTATATCTTTCTTAAACCCCGGGTCCCTTCCTTTTAACTAATCAATTTCATCACTATTAATAGTTAAACTATCTAATTCTGGGGCTGCAACTATTAGCAAAGAAGAAGTGTTTTTTGCTTTTTACTTATGGACATCCATATGAATTTAAGTTCTTTCTAAGACATTTAAAAAGATTCTTGTAGAATCATGTTTACTAACATATGATGTTGTATTGTCACATTTGGTAAATGCTGTGGCAGTTTGCTTGGCTGACTTGATGCAGACTTAGACAAGATTTTGTGAATACAATGCTATATGGTTGGTCAGCTTGGTGCAAATTGAGTCAAGACTCATCAATGCAGTGCTATATATTAACTCATTAGTATGACAGTGCCTAACTAGCACATTTCTCTTTTTCCCTTGGATCATGTATGGTAACATATCTAGCCGGATTCATTGCCATTTCTTTGTTTTAAATTTAGCTAAGAATGAGCAACTATTTATCATGTCAAAGGTTAAAGGTAAGCTGTCGATCAGCAATTTTGGGTCCAAAAGGAATTAGAGTTTGGTTTGCCATCCTCTTGTCACCTTTACTTTTGCACAAGAAAATATTGATTGTGACATGACATATACAACATCAAGTCTACAAAACAATGTGAAGAAAATGGAAGAGAAGAATAACCTTCCCTCAAAGTTTTGTTTAAATGAGAACATTTTGCAACTGACTTGACTAGGGTAGTGCTAATTGGTTTATCTATTTGATCTTAAGCTCTTCCTACTAAATTGAAAGCTACAATGAATGAAAATTTTCCTTCAGCAGTAGGCTTTGCACGACTTTCTTGTAAATAAAACAAATATATTTCTAACTTTACTTTTGAAATCATTCAGAGAATACCTATGGTTCCATTATATTGAAAGCTATGTAATAAGAAAAGTTTTTCCTTCAGGACTTCCTTTTCCCGTCTTTCTTGTAATTTTTTCTGAAAAAAATATTTCTAACTTTACTTTTGAAATCATTCAAAGGATACATGAGGTTCCATTCAGTTTCTAGTTTTGAGCAGATTATAACAATCAAAATATTGCTCAACATTTTGGAACCCATGTTTCCTCTTGAGGGTGATATACCTGATTTACTGCTTAAAAGAACTTGTACTTTTGTTTCTTTGTGGATATCCAGAATCTAGATGCACTTATATATCTGGACTTATTTGCTTCTACTGCTTCTTGTAATACCCTTGCACATTTATTTATTTATTTGCCCCCTGGGCTGTGGGGGGGGGGGGGACACATTTTCACATGTTTACGAGTGCTTTACATTCTTGTCAGCATCATTCGGCTTACATTTTCTTCTGATTTTTCTCCTTGTTTCCATGTTCCTGGTGAATTGAGCTATCATTATGTATCTAGGAGCTCTATACATCTCAGGGGACCTCTGAATTGAGTACGAAATAATTTGTGGCAGAGCTGTAACAAACACAAAGATATTTCTTATATGCTTTTTTATCTACCATATATAGTTTATGCACGGGGTTTTTTGTGTGCAGTGAGAAGGGGTTTAGGGTGGGCTTTCTGTATGATAAATTGAATTAGTATTTCATTCTGAAGTTTGTGACCTTTGTTATTGGTGTAAATTACTGGAACTGTTTCTCTTTCTTTTTAATCTTTTAGAGATATTACTCTATGAATTTTGTCTACTTCGTGAAGATTTGGAAGGATCTTTAGTGAACTATTTTTAATAAAAGAATATGCTACGCTCACAATTGCAGGGAACTTATGAGAAAGGAACGAAAGATGACATTGAAGAGTTTATTTATCAATTATTAGACGTGTCTGATGATGGTGTGGTAGGAAGGTATTTGATATAACTTTATAATGACTATATGCTAGTACTCTTTCTTTTCTCTTTCCTGTGCCATAAAGGTCTGTAAGGGAATAACTAAGTCTTGTCATTCTCCTTTATGCAGATTCTCCAGTTTTGTTTAGACAAAGTGTGAACTTCTTCTGAGTGACGTTGGTTGAGATTGACTCTTTTCCTATTCTAATTAGACAAACAACTCAAAAGCATAAAATCCAACTAAGAAATTGGCTTTGCTCTGATACTATTACCTACACTTTGAACTCTTTGATGCACAAAAAACAAAGGAAATTGCATCTGATATGTGCTCTGTCAACCTTCTCCGGTGTATATGCATTTTGGAGGAGGAGCGCAGACATAAGATGCTAATTTGCTATTAAAATATCAGGATTTATTTATTTATTCTGTAGTCTATGTTTCCTTCTGAAGACAATTATAACTTTTTGGTTGACCTCTTTGCTTATTTAAATGTAAGTTCTTGATCATGAAAAGAATTCCTAGGAAATTCCAAATTAGACATCACTATTTCGGAAGTCATTTTATTTATTTAGCAGTCATTCTTTCACGTGCATGCATTACATTGTTTTCATTCCAGATTTAAAGTGGCAAATGTAATAGCTTTTATGTTAAACCCTCAACGTTGAGCAATCTTCATTCTTCAATCATTTCTCTGCTTCTGATCTGCACATTTGATATCTGGAACCAACAGGTCGGATCTTGGGAGCATTGTAAATACAATGCTGAATTATGTTTTTCTCCAGAAATGCTCTGAACCTGAAGCAGGCTCACAGCAAGAGATTGCTAAAATTTTTCTCCATGCTGCCAATTTCAACGAGCATGTTGAAGGACATGCCGAAGGTAGTATGTCTTTTGAGGATTTCAGAAGTTGGTGTACCCTTCTTCCATCTGTCAGGAAGTTCCTTGGAAGTTTGATGACACCATCTGATCCAGGTTATTGAATGTTTCTTGAAAATTTTTAGCCTTTAATTTGGTTATTGAATCCTAGTCACCCTGTAATTAGATGATGCAGTTTTTTAAGAGTTTCTTTTGTTCATCAGATGTATTACTTCTTTTCTAGGGTCTCAAGTTCCTCAGCTCCATCTTGGTAATGTTGACTCCAGTCTAGTTTTACTGAGGAAGGAATATGCTTGGATAATTTGTGGAGCACTGGCCCAACATGAATTGGATGAGTGGAAACTGCTTTATCATAGTGCAGTGCATGGCCAAAGTTTCAACACATTCTTGGGAAAAATATCGTAAGTTGCTTGTTTGATTTGTCTACTGAGTGTTTTCAATCTCCCATACAGCCATCAAATACTTTCATAGAGATTTTCTATTATGACTTTTGGAGACAAGTATAAGGTAGGTGCACTGTTCATGATGGATAATGGTTGTCAGACTAGGAAAATTGTGATGGGGCAGAATCTTGTAAGTTTCTTCTTACTTATAGGAAGTCTCCACGAAGGGCAATCGTTTCTCAGCCTTCTCTTTTCTCCATTTTTCCTTAAAATGAAATGGCTATCCTGAGAGTGAGTATGAGGGTGGGGAAGATCTCAAGAACTCCTGGGTGGGGTCCTGTCTTCCTTTGTTCCCTTTTCTCTTCATTCTGCAGCCCCCCACCCCCTTCTGTTTTGCTCTTCAGTTTCCGTGATTATTTCGTTGAGAAAGTATTGGAACACTCTGTGAAAGCCCCTAAGGGCCATTTAACCCTCTTTTTAGTGGCATGTTTGATCAATCTGTTGGATAGACATATTCTATTATCACTGTTGCACGCTGCCCTTTTTACACAATAGTAATTTGCTTTACCATTTAAACCTCGCAACAAATATCTTTACTAATATTGATCAACGCTGTTTTTGATAGATTTAGTGGTATAGCTGTTTATTTGTTCACCTTCTGAATTGCAATTATTATTCTTTTGGGTAGGATTGGGATTGGTAACTGTTCGATTGAACTGCAGAAATGATGAAGGACCAACTGTTTTGGTTATTAAAGATAAAGAAGGTTACATATATGGCGGTTATGCTTCTCAGTCTTGGGAAAGGCATGGTGACTTTTATGGGGACATGAAGTCTTTTCTTTTCCAGCTATATCCCAAAGCTTCAGTCTTCCGGCCCACTGGAGCAAATCACAATTTACAATGGGTAAGTTAGTTGCAGAGAATTTGTGGAAAGGTTACAGTTGTTCTTTTCTGGCATAAGAACCCTTTGCAGTAATGAAATAATAAAGATTTCTAGATTAATATATCCCAGAAATGAGGGACAATTTCTATGTACATCGTCATTTATTGATTGTGCTTTGAATTGCACTTGGCCAGGTATCATTTGGTGGGAAAAATGCTGAAATAACAAGAATTTTGTTTTGCTTCATAATTTGATAATCTATGGAATGACTTTTGTGGCAATCTAGCATTGATTCTGTATCAGTTGTGATGCCATTACATAGTTTATCTCCCTTTGTTTTTTGGCAGTGTGCAGTGAACTTCAGCTCAGAAAGCATTCCAAATGGCATTGGATTTGGAGGACGGGTCAATCATTTTGGTTTATTCCTTTCGGCAAACTTTGATCAGGGCCAAACATTTGAGTGCACCACCTTTGGTAGCCCTTGCTTAGCGAAGACCAATCGAATATGGCCAGAAGTCGTAGAATGCTGGGCAGTAGGGCTAAAGGAAGCTCGACAAGAAAAGTCAGAGGCCATTAAAGGTACTGTATTAGAGAGGTTCACGGAAGATCGTCATATGCTGAATATGGTTGGGCTTGCAAATTCGAGCGAGTAGACTCTGCTTATAACAGTTCCTCTCTGCCTGATACTTATATCATCACATTTCCCCTTCCCTCACAACAAACAAAAGAGAAAAAGAAAGAAAAAAAAAATGGAAAAAGGAAATTGCCTATGCCTTGAGTGGAGCTGGGGGGACGGGGGGCACTGTCCGAAATCAGGTTTTGTATATTAAGCTAAAGGCTGTTCTTGTAAAATGGTTTATCTTGTTACTTATTCATGATTGATTCGATGGTTAACTATATGAATTTTAAAACACACGTCCACGGTGTAATTAGACACATCAAGGCCTTTGCTAGCTTTTGGATAGAGTATATGAAGACTTTGGGAGCTACACTCGATGAACTTGATATTCTACATGTGAATGATGATCTTTTGTGGCTGTTCTTCGGAATTAATTTTTTTACTCTTTCCATCTTGAGGTGAATCTGTCCTAGTCTCAATTGTCACATTCAGTTTGGGATGATGAAGCATCGATCAATTTCAAACAATCAATATTATGTCTTTTTGTGCTTCTGCTTATCTCTAAATGTTTTCACCTTGTCGAGCAGATGATGATGCGGAATAATGCATACAACACTAACGAAGCAATCATTTTAGAATATTAGATTGTGGACGATAAGTACATCCAAGAAATCCCAGAAGACATTGAATACTCCGAGGATAATCTCGATCAGTATCGTTTTTCTTTTGCGTCTTCCACGCTCTGAGCCGAAGGGTGGAAATGGGACTAACGTTTTTGCTGATGCCCTTAATTGATCTTGTCAGCCATTTTTTTTTTTAAATTGGTGCTCGGTCTTTGATTAATCTCCTTAGTATTCGTATATAGTTGTTGGCCTACAACATTTGAGGGAAATTTCTGGAGCAGTAACACATTTCTTAAAATTAACACGTTAGAAAACACAGCCAAATCCACGAGTCCATGAAAATCCTGAAGGATTGTCTATTTCCTCCAAAATTCCAAATGCTCCGCTTTAAGTAAGCCCGCAAGGAAATGGGGGATGAATATCAGAACCAGACAACAAAGTCTCCCACATTCGAAGTCTTCACTTGCAAGTGCTTTTCTGGGGTTTGAGAGATGGCCATTACTTGTTTGCTAACTCCAGTAGCCAAGGGGTAGTTTACACAGAAGCCCTCTGATCCATTATCATTCTTTTAGACATTAATAATAGCCATACCTCATTTTTCTATGCCCCGCGTTGCAACGCAAGGTAGCACGGGTCCTGGTACTGGTAGTGCCAGCAGAGTTGGCGAGGCCACCTCTAGGCTCTTTGTAAGACACGGTCCCAAGGCAGTGGCTGCCGATGTCCAAGGTGACCGTGGTCATGCCCTCTGCAAAGGTATTGGCTAGGAAGATTCCGTAAGTTTCGCTCAATCCGAGTTACCAGTTACTACATTAGAAAGGCTGTAGTCGGTGCAGTTGCAAAGTATGGAAAGCTCGACATCATGCCCGGCAACGCCGGCATTTGCAGTTTCTTTAGACACCGCCATCACACAGAAACGGAATACAGTAACTTCTGGTGTCTTTGATATGAACGTAGGGTAATATCCCAGAAAGAAAAGGAAGGTAACATCCCAGAAAGAAAAGGAAGCATCAATTCACTTCCAGTGGTAATGATCCCGCAACCGGAACCTCACACGCATATGCCATCAAAGCAATGCTATTGATGGATAAACAAATATATATTGGATAGCAACACAGCAGAAACATCAAAACCAAGAGAGAATGAACTAAACTTTATTTTGTTCATGTTATTATTTGAAGCAATCTGAATGCAAGTTGAGTTGAAACCACGGAATTTTAAATTAAAGAAAGAGAGCTTTTAGCACAGCCTGCACATAATTTGCCCATTAACTTCACTAACAGTATCAAAATCAGTCCATGCAACCCAGAATGAATAACCATGAACATGTTAAGAGTATGAAAACCTAGAAGGCTTTAGCTTCTCAATGTCAAGAATTGGGCATCCTCTAAACATCAGAAGTAGGATAGCATATTACAGAATGGACATATATTTAGATAGCTTTGGCGCATTACAGAATGGACATGTTTTCAATAGCATTGAACCACGAAAGAAGGAAAAGATGCTACAAATTTAAAATATGAACCACAAGCCAACACACTTCTTCAAAGTCAATTTGTGTATAAACCCATTCCATGGTTAATTTAGAGACCCCACAACCATATAAAAGAATTTTGGCTACAATACAAAACCAAATTTCCTTTCATTTATCATCAAATATCTTGGTGTAAATACTATTTTCTAAAATATATTTTTAAGAGATGAATAGTTGTCACACTACTTATCCGAGAGCTGTTGATCTTAACATTTAAATAGACAAGGCAGATGACCTTGCCAAAAATTCCAATGAAATCTCACTCTAATTGAGCTTTAAAAAACCCTATTCCTACCAAAACCATGGATGCCGACCTCTTCAGCTAGGCATGAGATGCAAGTAGGGACGGCTCCACAACTCACCAAGTGTAGAGGGAGGCAAACTTCATTCATTAAGAAGCAAATCCCATCAGCCCACTTACCATGCTAACAAGACAAAGCGGAAATTCAAATGTTTGCTTCCCAAAGTTTGGGTCTGAAGAAAATTTTAGAAAATCAGAAATACAGACACACAACAGGAGTTGCAGATTGACATTTGTATTGCAAAACGGATAAATCCTAACAAGAAAAGAATGAAAAATACATCTAGCTATGCTATACCTGATTTCTCAATTCTATATATTTCTGTAAAACAAATCAATGCAGCTGAGCTGACACTACTATGCTAAATCTAAGCCTTCAAACCACCTAGGTCTTACTTACTGCCTAATCAATCCAGGTACTTACAATGCCGCCAACACCAAACAAATTCGAACCCAAGAAAGTGATTCACTAACAAAAACCTCTCCAATATCTTCCCATTGTACCAAAATTTAAAATCCAATTGGATGGTATTTAACTGATTCACATGTAGACGACCTTAAGCAAGGACACAAAACTGGAAACGGAAAGCAATGACTCAGTTAAACAAGCAAGTAAAAATTAACATGGAACTCAACCAGTAATACAATATATAACATTCCGACATTTCCATTTAGATAGACAATGATCAAAACTGTTCCAACATGAAGTTTAAAATACAAAAATAAAATTAAAGGAGTCTCGATGGCACTTTCAGCAAAACTAACAACCCATTATAAAAAGGACAAAATCAGTCTCAAAACCTAATTTCCGATAATTTTAATACCTCCTACGGCCACCCCCATAAGCCATAGGTGGGGCCACCGAGACGGGGGCCTGCTCCTCCTTGAGAATAATACCAGGCAAATCACCCATTCCCAAAGTAGCAAGCAAGTCAATGGTCTCCTTATCGACCTCAATCCTATCGGTCTTAATGGCGGATTCATCAGGGACAAAGTCCATGCGGCGCTCTCTCTCCTCCTCTTGAAGCTTTAGTGAGATGCCCCTCACTGGACCCTTTTGAATACGCTTCATAAGGTGAGTGGAGAATCCAGCAATCTTGTTGCGGAGCCTCTTCGAGGGAATGATGGCTACCTCTGTAAGAATCTTCTTGTTCGTATGGAAGTCCAGGGTCATCTTTGAGTAGTAGCGTTCAATCACCTGCCGAGAGGACTTCTTCACGGTCTTGGTACGTACGCGACCCATGGTCTGCTCCGAGAGGCGAGAGGCGAGAGGCGAGAGGCGAGAGGCGAAGAGGGGCTGCGGGGAGAAGCAAGCGGCACTTCGAGCGGAGGAGAGGGGTTAGGGTTTTTGTCTAGTTAAATGGGGGTTTTTATAGGTTGAAGGGAAGGACGGGTAAGGCAAGTGGATATAGGCTTATAATTTGTTGGGTCATTTATGCTTTGACTCTTCTTTCTTGGGCTTCAGTTTCCAATATAGGGTTTGTTTCAGTGTATAAAAGATCTAAACTCTGGAGACTTGTCGGATCTCGTTTGTTACTACTAGGTGGGCCACTAGTCATAGGAGGACGTTATCCAAAAAGCGAGCCCAAAGGATGAGACATGCACAAGAAAATTTTATTTTTTATGAAGGGGGAGATGGCAATCACTCCGCCTAAAGTGAGAGCTCGACCCAGCCCAATCCTATCACGTTAGGAATTCTCTGATTTAAGGCTTTGCTTGGTTCACAAGAGGGGCGGGGGAGGGGGGAGGGGGGAGGAGGAGGGAGAGGAAAAAGGGCTCATTTACTTCTACCAATAGTAAATAAATTTATATTAATTTTATTTATTACGAATGGAAGGGTAGTAATGAGAAATACTTTTCCTTCTTTGGTTCTATTGAAAAGTGAAGGGGAAAGGAAAAATAATATATCAAATTTATTTTTCTACCCATGAAATATCAGCCAATATATTTTACTTTTTTATACCAGTTTGAAGCTGTTATCACTTGGTGCAACTATGGTAAAATGTTTGGAAGGTTTTATCAATCAAGCTTCTATAGCAAAACTTCCATGAAGGACCTATATGATATCTTGAAAGGTGGTATCGACACCTATAGTTGTCACTGAAGTGATGTAAATTTTACACGAGAGAGGAAACAACCAGTTTCATGTATGACTAGTGCCAATTCTTTGTACACCAGTAGTGGAGTTTTATATAGTGTTGCTTTATATTGCTAAATTGTAAATACTATGCTACAAAAATATGCTCCATTTTACTTTGGTTGTTCATCATACATTTCTTGATGTTTTCTTGTATAATAATTATAATAATACATGAATGAGTCTACCATGAGTAAGATGATATTAGGTTGAAGATGACAATTCAAGAGGAGCATACGTGCTGCATCATCAAAGATAAGAAATTTAGTTCTTTGAACTTTTCTCTGCACTTTTCTAATCTGCATCAATATAGAGAATTAAAGTAAAAAACTAAAAAACGCTTCAAACTTTTCTTTGCACTTTAGCATGCATGTCAAACCACTCAAAGTAACACTAGATTAGTGAACAAAAACTTTTGAATACTATAGATTGAACACAAAAAATATGAACAAAAATTAGGAATAATATAATACCATTTTCATTTAACAATTACTAACCCTCCAAATATAACATAATATAATTGTCATTTTACAATATATCATTTCATATAAATGCAGCAAAAGAACAAAATAAGACGCATAGACAAAAAAAAAAAAAATGCTTCTAAGAAATACCAATCCTCCAAAAATACCATGCTGGTAGTAGTAGATAGACACAAAAAAATTCGATATTAAATTAGACCCTATGCTATATATTCAATAACTTGTACAACAACTCTAAGTGCATGTCAATTTTTTGCAAATCAACCTGGTTTTTTATGGGATAAAGAAGAGCATCCACCATTACACCTATAGGCACACCAATATTTTGTAACTCAACATATACTTTTTCTTTAGTGTAAACTTTAGGACGAACTTTTTTAGTAAGAGCAAATTGCTTTTCTGCAATCTTCCCAACAATAATATTTGCCTCATTCATAGCTTCAATTGCTCCATTTAATTCAACATTGATTACCTCAACTTGTTTTTCAATTAAATTCACCATTGCGGCTTTTCTTTTCCCTTCTCTCTTTGGTGTATCAATATTAATTTTGTTATTTTCAGGCACACCAATAGTTTCAAAAGGGAATAAAGGAGAATCAGCATTTATGAAGGGTTCATCTAAATTAATTGGATTTTCCTTCCTAACCCAGTGAGGTAATCTTTCCTTAGCACTTATAGCACTTTTTCCATTTGCATGGTCTTTGGTGTAAAGTATATCCATTTTGTCATAGTGGGAAATTGGAGGGTACTTACATTTTCCAATTTTAAGTTTAGCCTACAAAAAGAAATGAAAAATTAATAGAAAAGTAGCCTATTTGGTCCATAAAATTTAGTGTCTGTAATGAAAAATCATTAGAGACTATAACGATAGAAAAAAAATATTAAGGGCGAAAACATTACAAATACCAAATTTTAGGAACCAAATAGACTAATTTTTTAAAATTAATAAATTATTTTAGGAATTATAAGTTAACAGTAAAATCAAAATAAACAAAAGAAAATTAAAGAGAACTTCACCTCTATTTTTTCCTTCCATACTTGTGGCTCAACTTCAAACATTCTTGATTCTTGATTCCAATCAAATTCACTCAATCCATGAAAGAGATCATAGCAAACCCTAAAAATAGATTTTAATATCCTCAAACGATTTTTGACATGATCTTTATCTATAGGATACCCAATTTTTTTTGCTACAATACTTCACTATATTAGCATATGTTTGGGTTTGTCCATGTTCCATCAACTTTATTTCCCTTCTCCTGCTCAAGTATAAATGTATCAAGAAGGATCTCATCCATCTCATCATTCCAAGTCATTTTGGCACATTTAGAACTTTCCCCCTCAGCTCTTTGTTTCTTTTGTCCTTCCCATCAACTCCTAGAATATTAATTTCATATATAGAATAGTATATTTAACATTATACTATATACACATATAATATATGAACAAAGTAATTCCATAAGATTAGTTTATACTGTTTGTCAAGCAGCCTTCAACAAACTGTTTCTAGCAGCACAGATGTAGCAATCTTTAAGAGAGAGATAAAAAAAAAAAAAAAAGAAGAAGGATGCATAAGTGGCAATCATATGTCGTTTATCTAAGAAAGAAAAAAACTCAACAAGAAAGATCAATAAAAATGCTGAGTTAAAAAAAAGTAGAAATAGTTAAATGAAGTCCAAAAAAGATAGACAATAAAGCTAAAAAAAATCATTAAGAATATTGAACAAAAAAAAGGAAGCAAAAGTTAATTCAAATTTGGAAAGATAGACAATGCATCTTTATCTTACAATCATCTATCGCTTTCATTCTAATAAACATTACAAAATAGAGAAAAAGCAAGTTTGATACATTTAACAAGATGAGAAAATGAATTGAGGACATTTTAACTCTTCACTACATAATCTGCCCACATTTTATTTTTAATATCATCCCTTATCTTCAATCCTAGGTCATAATCTGCATCATGAGTAGTTTCATTATTGTACTCCATATTAGGCACTTGTTCCTCTAATTCATGATCCATTTTAGCTAAAATTGATAATCAGAGCCAATTCCTAACAAATAGTTGTGAAGTATACAACGTGCCAGAATGATATTTGTGAGGGTGTCAACATTATATGTAGTAGCTTCTCCTCCACTAATGATTGAAAAATGCTTCTTAAGGACTCCGAACGTAAAGCATTTTTTATTATGGGTGTAGCAAATGCAGTCCCCTCCCACCCTGGTAGCACGCAAATAAATTTCATATCAAAATCACAAGTTGCTAAAACATTTTGGGTTGACCATTCTTTTCTTCCATGATATCTAGGTGCATCATATTTAGGCACATTTACAAAAATATGTGTCTCATCAATTGCACCTACACAACTTAGAATATACAATAGGTTATATTAAGTTATATAATAGGTATAGAATATGAAGTAGTAAAGTATTTTTCTTACTTTGAAATATGGATAAAACCTTCCACTATTTTGGATTTGGGATGGAACTTCTCTTCTTGAAGGTTGTCTAAAAAACACATCCTCTAAAGAAATGACTGCTCTTAAGACATTACAAAAATGATGACTTATGGTCTTAGAGGATTTAAAGAGAAGAATCGAATACTTCTATTCTTTGTATGATGCCCCAACAACCATAAAAATTTAGCTACTTGTTTTTCAATAGATGAATTTCTATTATCATGTAGTCAGTCAGTACCACGAAGTATCTCACATAATCTTAGAAATGTATGTGGGCTCATTCTTATTTCATCCTTTACATACTCATTAGTATTTAGCTGATGTAATAACTTAGTGCAGATTTTTCCTCTCTTTATATGTGCTGAATCAATTCTTGGTTCTCATTCTATAGGAATTAAAGCGGTTGTCACTTCTAGTAAATAAATTGCATGGATAACATAGCAAAGAACTTGAACAGTTGCTAATCAACGATGTCATTTCCAATCATTCAAAAATTTAAAAATATCAAATTTGTCATTATCACCATCCAAAGTCTCATCAAATCCATCCCAAGTCAATGACATATCCATCTATTACATAAGGCAAAGTACGTAATATGAGAAAAAGTAACAACAATTTGACTAGATAAAAATTTTCAATAATATGTAAAGCTTTCAATTCCCACACAAGATCATCACATATCATTAATGAAATGAAAAAAGTAATTATAGTAAAAAGAAATATTTCATCTATAAAGTCATTATTACATCCTAGCATATCAATACAAACAATCACTACAAAAAAAAAAAAGAGGGTAAATACGACGGTCTCAAAACCGTCATAATTAAAGATTATATACGACACTTCAAAAGTCGTCGTATTTGTTTAGGTAAATACAATGATTAAATGTAAACCATCATATTTGTCAAACAAATACGATGGTGTTAAAACTGTTGTATTTGTTCAGATAAATACGATAATTTTATTTAAGTGCCGTTTATATATCAATTTAATACGACGTTTTTATGACCGTCGTATTTGTTATCAAATATAACAAAATCTTTCAGTAACAATTCAACTTGTATCCGATTACCTTTAAATTTGGTCATACTAATTTTTTTAGTGTTTTTAACAAATCTAACTATTGGATTATTAATTTGATATGTTTATATTTATAAATGCCTTAGAGATTTAGGGGTTGTATAGAGGTTACGATAGATTATGTGAAAAAACATATATGATTACATTCAAATTTGATCATAATATTTTTTTAACTATTTCAACAAATATATCAACTTTATTATCACATCTAATAGTGGGATCGTTAATTTGAATAGTAAAATTCCTTATTCATCGTATGTCTTATATATCTCTACTTAATTTGTATACGATAAATGTTAATTTAATTGATTAACTTTAAATATGCTACTTCTATGTTTATAAGCATCATAATGATCCTCTATCAATTAGTTACCATTAATCGTGCTACAAAATATAAATTATTTATTAATTATATACAATGTATATTATATAATACACACACACACACACACACACACACACACACACATACATACATACATACATACATACATACATACATACATACATACATACATACATACATACATACATACATTAGGAGCTGCAGAAGCTCTTAAGACAGCCACCTGGCATTGTCCTGAGCAGCCAACTGGTAATTTGAAACCTAATAAAACTCTTAATAATCAAACGTCCCTTCAGTGAATCCATACTCCTAATCATTTCAAATCTCTTCAGATTCACTCCCTATTAATCGAGATGGCCGTACATTAATCTTTGCATTATGTTCATTGTTCCTTGTATTATATTGAGTACATCTAAACAAAGGAGGATTTATTGAATTATTCATCTTCAATCACATAATAGTCTCCGAAGACTACACAGAAACATGGAAATTTCTAGCATTTCTCTTGGCGTCGATTGCAGAGAGGATTGTGTAGACAAGAATGAAAGTGCCAATAATCTCAGCACGAAAGCTGTCACCCTTTAGTTCAATGAATTTAAATAAATCAAATGAATGTATTTTTTTTAAAAGGAAATGTCAAGAGTATCTGGATGTATTGAATCCAGATCTTTATCTGAATAATTAATTTAAAAATATTGTATTACCTTCATTTCAATTTAGCTGGATTCTTTGAATCTAGGTAATCTTGACATTTTCTAAAAAATATATGTATTTTTTCATTTAAATTGAATTCAGATAATTAATTAATCTAAAATACTTTTAACATTTCTTTAAAAAAAATACATTCATTTGATTTATTTAAATTTATTGAACTAACCATTATACTAGCCTTTTTGAACCTCCTAGAATTTTGATCTTTTTAATTTCTCATTTTTCATCTTCTTGAGAACTCCAAAAGTACTATTCTATATTTATAGATTTCATCCCTCCAAAAATTTGAAGGTTTTATTTTTTTAAATATCATTGTTATTTGAATTGTTTTTTTTAAACTAGAGTTATTTGAATTTTTCGTTCTTTTAAATATTAAAGTTATCTTTTTATCTGAATTATTTTTAAATACAAGAAAATTAAAAAATTACTGAAACTATCTCGTGCAACGCACGGGCACCAACCTAGTTACCTTAAAATTTGATTATTAAACTTGTTTCAACTTTATTAACACATCTAATAGTTAGATCACTGCAATTTCATATACATCCTAACTCTTCATATATCTATGCTTAATTTGTATACGATAAATACTGATTTAATCTATTAGATTCAAAAATTTTCAGAATATCATTCTAATTAACTTTCATAATATATTATTTTGTTTATGTAATACTATAAAGGTATAGAAATAATATTCATTGTAATCTAAAAAAAAAAAATATATATATATATATATATATATATTTTGTATCAAAAAATAATATAATGGTAATATATGTGGAATATACATACATACATATATATATATATATATATATATATATATATATAAATAACAAACATACGTATATGATTAATAAATTATATATATTTTGTATCAAAAAATAATATAATGGTAATATATATATATATATATATATATATATGCACTTATTCATATATATATTCTATATATAATTATTATTGTAAAAGTAAAAAAATATATATATCAATATATTTTTGTAAATCACATAATTAATATATATAAATAAATAATAATATGATAAAATTATGTTCAATAATTAAAATAATATATAATTAAATAAGAATATAAAAAATGTATTTTTAAAAATTAAAAAAAATAACACGGCTTTAAACTGTTGTATTTACTAAATACGGCGATTTTGAAAAAAAAAAAAGGCGCGCTGAGTGGTAACAAAATTTTCAATGTTATGAATTATTGGAATCTCCATTAATTAGTGGAGGCTCCACTAATTATGGATTTATGTGAATTATTAGAAGATTTTTATGGATGTCCACCATTTAGTGGAGACACCATTAATTGAGATTAGTTGAAGATGATGTATGCCATGATGTATTTCACTAATTAGAGCTCTATAAATAGAGCTATTCTCTAAGCTTGTAATACACCATCATTTTGTGAAAGAAAGATTAGTGAAAGAAAGATTAGAGAAAGAATTGTGAGAGAAAGAAAGAGAGAAGTTTGAAGAGAAATTCTTGTGCAAAGAATATTTAGAATTTTATTAGTGTGTAGTGTGTAGATTTTATTCTAACACTACCCTAATTTTATAACACGTTATCGACACGAGTCTCTACCGTTATTAAAGCCGAGAAGACTGAGCACGAGTCTCTGCCGTTATTAAAGCCGAGAAGACAGGTACGCATTTATTGATCTCTATGGCTAATCTCGCTAAACTCGAATTTGTAGCCCTTGATATTTACGGAAAAAATTATATGTCATGGGTTCTCGATGCGAAAATGCATCTAAATGCTTGAAGGCCTTAGTGAAACTATTCAAGCACATAATAGTGCATACGCACAACACAAGGCTAAAGCTTTGATTTTTATTCGTCGTCATCTCGATGAAAATTTGAAAATGGAATATCTTACCGAAAAAGATCCATATGGTACTGTGGGTAAATTTAAAAGAAAGATTTGACCACTGAAGATGGTCGTACTACCTCTTGCACGGTATGAATGGTTGCACATGAGGTTGCAAGATTTTAAAACCGTGAATGAATATAGCTCCGCAATGTATAAAATTACATCTCAATTAAAATTATGCGGAGAAAAAGTGAGCGATGAAGATATGTTGGAGAAGACATTCTCCACCTTTCATGCCTCGAATATTGTCCTGCGACAACAATATCGAGAAAAGGGGTATACAAAATTTACTGATTTAATTACTTGCCCTCCTCATTGCGAGAGAAAAATAATGAGTTATTATTGAGAAATCATGAAGCCGGACCAAGCGGCTCTACGACACTCCCGAAGTGAATGCTTTGTTGGCTCCAGCGAAGCCATCGTTATAGTCGTGGTCGTGGCCGTGGCCGTGGCCGTGGTCGTGGTTATGGTCGTAGTCACGCTCGATATTTCCCTTATCACAATTATAATCAAAGCGTGAGAAATACGGCCACTGAAGTGGAGCGAGAAAAGATCAAAAGGGAAAAGAAAAAGAAATTGAAGAAAAGCATGAGGATATATGTTATAGATGTGGCATGAAAGGTCATTGGTCACGAAGCGTCGTACGGCTAAGCATTTAGTTGAATTGTATCAAGCTTCATTGAAAAATAAAAATGTGGAAGCAAATTTTTCTCAACATCCAATAAATAATGTTGAGGATGACGATAGTGATCCTGAAGATCTTAATATCAATATTACCCATATGGATGTATCGGATTTTTGAACACCCGGACGGTAGGATAGACCATTTAATTGGTGATGGCGGTGTCCAAAAGAACTAAAGCCTCACCACTGATATTTTTGTATTTTCATTTTCATTCTATTCTAATAATATTTACGTTTACATATATATATTTGTGTTCGGATAGGTATGTTGTTAATGATGATATATGCATTATTGATAGTGGAACTACACACACCATACTAAAAAATGAGAAATATTTTTCGATCTCAAAATGGGAGAAATAAATATTTATACAATAAACGGTAGTGCAAATGTAATTGAGGGCTCAGGAAGAGCTAGTATATTGTTGCCTAAAGGAACAACAATTATTATTGATAAGGCACTATTTTCCTCAAAATCCGAGAAGAAATTTATTGAGTTTTAAAGATATCACGAGAAATGGGTATCATGTTGAAACAAATGAGGAAAATGGGATTGAGCATCTTTTTATTACTCAAATGCATTTGGGTAAGAAATCGGTATTAGAAAAAGCTGCCGTCTTTTTCTCTTGGTCTATATTTTGTAAAAATTCGTACAATTGAAATTCATCATCTAGTAAACCGGAAGTTTCTTGATCCTATTACTTTTAGCATTTGGCATGACCGGTTGGGTCATCAGGGATCTACCATGATGAGAAGAATCATTGAGAATACACATGGTCATCCTTTAAAAAATAAAAGGATATTAACATCGAGAAAAATTCGCATGTCTTGCATGTTCCCTAGGAAAATTAATTGTTAAACCATCACCGGTAAAAGTAGGAGTTGAAAGTCCTACATTTCTCGAAACAGTTCACGGAGATATTTGTGGACCTATTGATCCACCATGTGGACCGTTCAAATATTTTATGGTCTTAATTGATGCATCATCCCGATGGTCACATGTATGTTTATTATCTACTCGCAACTTTGGCGTTTGCGAGATTACTTGCTCAAATAATTAAATTACGAGCACAATTTCCGGACCATCACATTAAAAATATCCGTTTGGATAATCTTTGGTGAATTTTCATCACATGCTTTTGATGCATATTGCATGTCAATTGGGATTAATGTTGAACATCCTGTAGCTCATGTTCACACACAGAATGGTCTTCTTGAATCTTTGATTAAACGATTACAATTAATTGCTAGACCATTATTAATGAAAACAAATCTCCCAACATCTGCACGGGGACATGCTATTCTACATCTTTGCAACACTTGTACGTATAAGACCAGTTAGTTATCATAAATTCTCTCCTTTGCAATTGGCTTTTGGGTCGAGAACCAAATATTGCTCATTTAAGAATTTTTGGGTGTCTTGTATATATTCCAATTGCACCAAACCAACGTACAAAGATGGGTCCTCAAAGAAGAAAGGGGATATACGTTGGATATGATTCTCCCTCTATTATCGGGTATGTTGAACCCACGACGGGAGATGTATTCACGGCAAGATTTGCTTGATTGTCATTTTGATGAATCATTATTCCCTAAATTAGGGGAGAACCAAAGCGACATAAAAAGGATCTTGCTTGGACAACATCATTAAATTATCTTGATCCGCGCACAAGCGCATGTGAACTTGAAGTTCAAAAGATAATTCATTTGCAAAGCATTGCAAATCAAATGCCGGACAGCTTTTGTTGACTCCGAGAAGAGTTACAAAATCGCATATTCCGACTATAAATGCTCCTATTCGAATTGAAGTTCCAGCGAGAACAAAATATTATACCTATAGTCTGCTGAGTCAAAAACACGCCGAAGCGTGGCCGACCTCTTGGTTCTAAAGATAAAAATCCTCGAAAGAAAAGAGGATTAAATGATCCAGAAGATCATATTGAAGAAAAGAATGATAAAGACCAAGAGAGAGCTGATGACAAAGAACCGGAAGTTGATGAAAGTAACAACTGAAATTTCTATCAATTATACCACTTCCGGTAGAAGTTGGAATCGGATAGAAAGCTGTTATTGATAATATATTTGCATACAATATATCTCTTGATGTTACACGGGATAATGATGATCCTGAACCAATATCGATTGATGAATGTCGGCATAGAAAAGATTGGCTGCAATGGAAAGATGCGATTCAATCGGAGTTAAATGCAACGGCAAAACGTGAAGTCTTCGGACTTGCGGTCCGAACACCGGAAGGTATAAAACCTGTTGGCTACAAATGGATATTTGTGCGAAAGCGCAATGAAAAGAGTGAAATCGTTCGATATAAAGCGCGATTAGTAGCCCAAGGTTTTTCACAAAGACCAGGTATTGATTATGATGAAACTTATTCTCCTGTTGTTGATGCTATTACACTCCGATATCTTATCGGTTTGGCGAGTACATGAAAAAGATAGATATGCGCCTATTAGATGTTGTCACTTTGCTTACTTGTATGGAAATTTAGAAAATGATGTTTACATGAAAATCCCGAAGGATTTCATATGCACGAAGCATATAAACATTATCCTCGTGAAAATTACTCCATCAAGTTGCGAAATCATTATATGGCACTGAAGCAATGCAGGCGCATGTGGTTCACACGTCTTAGTGAATATTTATTGAAAGCGGGATTTAAAAATGACCAGGTATGTCCATGCGTTTTTATTAAGAAATCTGGTTCTAAATTTGTGATATTAGCTATATATGTTGATGATATTAATCTTATTGGAACTCTGAAGAGCTCCAAGAAACAATTGATTATTTAAAAGAGAATTCGAAATCAAGGATTTTGGTAAAACCAAATTTTGCCTTGGTTTACAAATTGAACATTTGGAGAGTGGAACATTTATTCATCAATCAACATATACGACAAAAGTGCTAAAAAGATTTTACATGGACAAAGCACATCCATTGAGTATTCCAATGATCGTCCGATCATTAAATGTGGATAAAGATCCTTTCCGACCTCAAGAAAATGATGAAGAACTCCTTGGTCTGAAGTACCATATCTCGGTGCAATTGGTGCATTGATGTATCTTGCTAATAACACACGGCCTGATATTGCTTTCATTTGTCAATTTATTAGCAAGATTTAGTTCTTCACCAACACGACGACATTGGAATGGAATTAAACAAGTCCTTCGATATCTCCAAGGTACAATTGATCTCGGATTATTTTATTCAAATAAAACCAGTCCAACATTGATAGGTTATGCGAGATCTTTGGTTATTTATCGATCCACATAAAGCACGTTCTCAAACGGGCTATCTATTTACATGTGGAAATACTTGCTATATCATGGCGTTCTACGAAACAATCTATAGCGACTACTTCTTCAAATCATCTTGAAATTATAGCCATTCATGAAGCAAGTCGAGAATGTGTATGGCTAAGATCCATGATTCATTATATCCGAGAAAGTTGTGGATTATCATCAATCAAAGGTATTCCAACTCCTCTTTATGAAGACAATGCAGCTTGCATAGCTCAATTACGAGGCGGATATATTAAAGGAGATCGGACAAAACATATTTCACCAAAATTCTTCTTTACTCATGAACTCCGGAAGAAAGGTGAAATTGATGTGCTACAAATTCGGTCATGTGATAACCTCGCGAGATATTTTCACGAAGACTTTACCGACTGCAACATTTGAAAAGTTGAGATATAAAATCGGTATGCGTCGGTTTAAAGATTTAAAGGAATCATCTCATCGGGGGAGTAATAAATGGACATATAGAATAGTGTACTCTTTTTCCTTCACTAGATTTTTTTCCCACTTGGGTTTTTATCTAGTAAGGTTTTAACGAGGCATATTCTTTATGTAATTGATGGACATCCAAGGGGGAGTGTTATGAATTATTGGAATCTCCATTAATTAGTGGAGGCTCCACTAATTATGGATTTATGTGAATTATTAGAAGATTTTTATGAATGTCCACCATTTAGTGGAGACACCATTAATTGAGATTAGTTGAAGATGATGTATGCCATGATGTATTTCACTAATTAGAGCTCTATAAATAGAGCTATTCTCTAAGCTTGTAATACACCATCATTTTGTGAAAGAAAGATTAGTGAAAGAAAGATTAGAGAAAGAATTGTGAGAGAAAGAAAGAGAGAAGTTTGAAGAGAAATTCTTGTGCAAAGAATATTTAGAATTTTATTAGTGTGTAGTGTGTAGATTTTATTCTAACACTACCCTAATTTTATAACATTCAGATATTTTTTTATTTTCTCCTTCACTTGTTACTACAGCTCATCCCCCCACCCCCCTCGCCTAATTTTCAGTCGTCTTCTTCCATTCCACTCCCTCTCCCCGCTTTCTCCTCCCCCTTCTGGTTTTCATTCATCGTTCCCTCGCTTGCGCATCGCAGATTTGAAGTGCGAAATTCTTCCTCTCCCTCTCACTACCCATCTCTCCTCTGGGTTGATCTCAACGCAAGACGTTTTGATTTGATCAAATAATGCTGCATATTTGCTCCGGTAAGCCTCATGCCTTTTTTTTGGGTTAATTTTGACCGGCAGATATGTTTTCCCTGCGTGCTTCTCTCTATCTATGTCTGCTCCTTTTGGTTCACCTTGAGACGTTGGATTATGGGTGAAGTTGGGAATGGATAACGAGATATGAAATTGATAATTAGGGCTACTAAATTGAGTGCATTTTAATTTGCTATGTGGTATTGACAATCAACACTGCCTATGGAAGAATTTACTTTTTCTGCTCAGTGTCTACTGGTGTTATGACAAATTACGTTCATACTTCAAAAAGGACAATAAAACTTTTCGCTATGTTTTCGGATTATTCTTTAAGGTGGGGGAACGGGGGGCGAATGGAGTGGATTGAGCAACTAGTGGCATTCTTCTGTACCAAATGAAAATTGGTTTAAATTACCCAGGCATATACCTGTGCCTTCCAGTCGCATACTAACTTGTATGCTTTATCTCTGTAGCCGCTAATAGTGGTTAAATTGAGCAATTTGATTAAAGGCCAAATTGTTTCAGAATAGGAATTTGATGTCTTAATGTAAGATAATGCACCATGGAGTATAATTTACATGGGATGCTTCAGATTTGGAATTCGATTGCTGTTGTGTCTATGTGTTTCTCTTATGGTATACCAATGAATGAACCATAATCCATTTATGGACCATGTTGTGACATAGTTTGATCTAATCTAAGAAAGAAATGTTGATGTCATTGTGGTGGATTCATTTCACGGGGAATCAAAATTGGAGGACCGTAGACCTTCTTAGATTGCTTATGTGGAATTTTCTGCTCCAAAAAAAGATAAATGATGACTGTTCATGACTGGCAAATTCAACCTAGAAACTTTTGTGTTTCATAAAATTGTTTTCTCTCAGTACTTTTGAAACGAAATCTTTTGTGCGAACAATCTTGCACTTGAAAATTTTCTAATCAAAGAATTATTTTCTATTCATACATTCATTTACATATTGGACAGTTATCAGCTATCAGCTTTATTTCCAAGTGACTTTCTTTCTTTTGTTTGAAAGTGATGAGAAGGGGTTATTTTATGCATTGGACCTTGGTGGTACAAACTTCCGGGTAATGCGAGTGCTCTTAGGTGGAAAAGAAAAACGCGTGGTCAAACAAGAAGTCGAAGAAGTTTCAATACCTTCGCATTTGATGGTTGGGACATCTAATATAAGTGTTAAGCACAGTGACCTTAAAGTTAGATGTTAATACAGTGCTCTATGTGCTGACCCCAAACTTCTTCTATTTTCAGGCATTATTTGATTTCATTGTTGGGGCTCTAGCAAAATTTGTTGCTACGGAAGGTGAAGATTTGCACCTTCCACCTGGAAGGCAACGGGAGCTTGGTTTTTCCTTTTCCTTCCCCATTAGGCAATTGTCCATAACATCAGGGACTCTTATCAAATGGACTAAGGGTTTCCTTATAGAGGATGTGGTTAGTATGATATTCGCAATTCCTTGTAAAGTAGAAAACTTGACAATCACAACATGCTCCATCTGCTTTCACATTAAAACATAGTGGTAATTTTGTTAAATTCTACTTGTGTGTTTGGTTGATGTCTACTGCCATATAGTATGTTTGTTATATTATGTGCAGGAGTTGCTTTTATTTTGAAACAACTATGGACTTGGGTTGTACAAAAAGTATTACCATTTCAATTAACAAATTGAAATTTTGAATTTTGTTTCTAAAAAAAAAAGAAAAAAAGTTCTTGCTTTCAAATACTTTCTATGAAAAGTTAATGGACCCACATAATTATCTACTTGCTCTTGAAATCTTATAAAAACTAATGTAATGGCTTTCAGTTTTCATTCATATCCATCACCAGTTATTGTGGGACTTTCATTTTGAAACAAAGACAATATTCAACCTATTGGGATGAACAACATTGCTATGATATAGTTTCTCTATGTCCAATTTGTAAAATGTATGTTCTGTGGAAGATTTAACTCTCTGGCTTTTCCGCGATAAATGTTTAGATATTGCAGAAGAACTTTCCAATTCTTCTCACTATTAGTATGGAATCATTCTTATATTTTATTCTTTATTTTAAATGGCATTCTGGGCATAGGAACTTCTGCAAATGCAATAGTACTTGCTTACTTGCTTTATGCTTGCAGTCACTCTTGGATGCATAAATTGATCACTTCCTATCCTTCATAATTGCACTTATCCAAATATGTGCATGATGAAGTGCATTTCTCTGAGGTGTTTCCAAAATTACTTCATCCCCCCACAACTATTGAACCATAGTGTTACTGTGTGTATGTGCTTGTGTTTTGTAGGTAGGCATATAATGGTCATATTTTTATTCTCTGAATTAGTTGTTTGACCTTCCCTATCTTCAATCCTTTTGGCTTTTGTGTAGTCATAGAGAGTGTCTCAATATTGAAAAGGCAGTTGGTTGTGCATTTTGGTAACGCATCTTTAGGCCACTTGTAGGTTGGTTTTGCTATGGCAGTCATGCAGAGCAATCTTTTAGCTGCTCAAATGTGTTTTTTTTTTCCCAATGTACTTTTGTATTTAGAATGAAGACTTCATATTAATTCTTTAATTCTAAAGCTGAGAAGTTTGTGATGAAGATTGTACTGTAAAACTTTGTTTCTCCCTCCCTCTCTGTTGTGTATCATCTCATGGTTTTTTTTTTTTTTTTTTGCCCACAAAAAGCATATCAGGAGTGAAGATTTTAGGCATATTTTGCATGACACTCAAACTACTGATGCTAAATGATAAATGAAACTCAATATGACACTCAGTATGAAACACTGAATTCCAGGTATTTGTAAGGTTATCTCTCCCTTGATTTTTTCTATTCCAGCTGGTATGGTGCTAATGAATGAGAAAAAGGATTTTCAATTTGCAATTGAAGTACAACCTTTACGGCTTGCCAAATGGGATAATGATGACATGATTAGCTTCTTCCTCAGAGGAAGGTACTATCCCTTTGTCTATAATGAGGTAGAAAAACCAGAGGTTGGCTTTGGGATAGGAAAATAGGAATTTCGCAATGCAATATGGCTTACGAGGCATTATCTGTTTGAGTATTTTTGATAGAATAGAAAGGATATGATTTCCACCATGATGATGAGTATTTTGGCTGTTGCAAGAACTACATTCTACGTGGTTTTGAGAGCATGGCAAACAAGACAACATCTCGTAAATATTCTATTTCTGGGTGCCTGCCTTTGTCATATTCGGAAAAGGAATTCTGTAATGAATTGACACGCGGAAAGAAGGGAACAGTTGAGTATGGAATACAGTGCTTTTTCCATTAGACTATAGGAGAAGGATTTTACCAGAAATGATGCTATCTATTTTGTGTATTAGTCTATGTAGCACTGTTGTTGTTTAATATCAAGAATGTCTTTTATTCCTTGACAAATGTAATATTACTGAATTATATAAATGTAACATTACTTACTCTTATATATGTAGTATTTCCTTGATTTGCGGATATTATATTTATGATTTATGTTGGATATTCAGTGATTGAGGAGATTATATTTATAATTGGTGTTGGTTTTGTTGAGGAGATTTAGATGATTTAATTGTTGAAATTTGGTTTGAAATTGTAGGTGTACAGGCTTAAATATGTAGGATATTATTATTTTTTTAAAATAAACCAAATACAATGGTTAAAAACCGTCGCATTTGTTATGCAATAAACCAAATACGACGGTTTAAACTGTCGTAATTGCTGAAATTACATATGACGGACCAATCGTCGCAATTATCGAATCAAATACGACGGTCTACAACCATGGTATTTATATTAGGTCATCATATTAAAATTGTTGCAAATATTAACAAATGCGACGGTTCGAACCGTCGTATTAAACCATCAAATACGACGGTTCGAACCGTCGTATTAAACCATCAAATACGATGGTTTGGACTGTCGTATTTGTCTAGTAATGGCGATGGTTTACCTACATATACGACGATTTCTACATCTAATTCCCGAATTGATTTAATACGACTCTTTGCACAGCCGTCGTATTTTAACCGTCCTATTAAGCAAATACGATGGGTTTTTGTCTGTCTTAAGTTAAAAACGACGGCATTATTTATGGCGGTCAAAAATTCGTCGTTTGACTGTCGTATTAAGTAAAAAGGATGGTTTGAGTTCAAATACGATAATTTTTTGGCCGTCGTATTTGGTCCAATTTTTAGTAGTGAATATAATACTTACTGGAAAATTAAGTTAAAAGGATCATAATGAAATTTTTTCATTAGACAAACGACTTTAAATAGTCCATATAATTTTGACCAATTTATTCATAGTAGGAAAAAGATAATAGTTTCAGTAATTTATTAGATTAATTGGCACATGTAATTCCCACCGGTCTAGTGTCGAATTAGTCCCTTGCTTGCAAAAGGTTACAACCTTTTTTAACAATGTTCTATTCTTTTGTCTTTTGCAAGAAAAAATTAGATTGGTCTCAAATTTATTCTATATTAGATTGGTTTCTGTTATAAAATTAGGGTAGTGTTAGAATAAAATCTACACACTACACACTAAGAAAATTCTAACTATTCTTTGCACAAAAATTTCTCTTCAAACTTCTCTCTTTCTTTCTCTCACAATTCTTTCTCTAATCTTTCTTTCGCTAATCTTTCTTTCACAAAATGATGGTGTATTACAAGCTTAGAGAATAGCTCTATTTATAGAGCTCTAATTAGTGGAATACATCATGGCATACATCGTCTTCAACTAATCTCAATTAATGGTGTCTCCACTAAATGGTGGACATCCATAAAAATCTTCTAATAATTCATATAAATCCATAATTAGTGGAGCCTCCACTAATTAATGGAGATTCCAATAATTCATAACACTCCCCATTGGATGTCCATCCATACATAAAGAATATGCCTCGTTAAAACCTTACTAGATAAAAACCCAGTGGAAAAAAAAAATCTAGTGAAGGAAAAAGAGTACACTATTCTATATGTCTGTTTATTACTCCCCCTGATGAGATGATTCCTTTAAATCTTTAAACCGACGCATACCGATTTTATATCTCAACTTCTCAAATGTTGCAGCCGGTAAAGTCTTCGTGAAAATATCTGTGAGGTTGTCACATGACCAAATTTGTAGCACATCAATTTCACATTTCTTCTAGAGTTCATGAGTAAAGAAGAATTTAGATGAAATATATTTTGTCCGATCTCCTTTAATATATCCTCCTCGTAATTGAGCTATGCAAGCTGCATTGTCTTCATAAAGAGGAGTTGGAATATCTTTGATTGATGATAATCCACAACTTTCTCGGATATAATGAATCATGGATCTTAGCCATACACATTCTCGACTTGCTTCATGAATGGCTATAATTTCAGCATGATTTGAAGAAGTAGCTGCTATAGATTGTTTCGTAGAACGCCATGATATAGCAGTATTTCCACATGTAAATAGATAGCCCGTTTGAGAACGTGCTTTATGTGGATAAGATAAATAACTAGCATCTGCCTAACCTATCAATGTTGGATTGGTTTTATTTGAATAAAATAATCCGAGATCAATTGTACCTTAGAGATATTGAAGGACTTGTTTAATTCCATTCCAATGTCGTCGTGTTGGTGAAGAACTAAATCTTGCTAATAAATTGACAGCAAAAGCAATATCAGGTCGTGTATTATTAGCAAGATACATCAATGCACCAATTGCACTGAGATATGGTACTTCAGGACCAAGGAGTTCTTCATCATTTTCTTGAGGTTGGAAAGGATCTTTATCCACATTTAATGATCGGACGATCATTGGAATACTCAATGGATGTGCTTTGTCCATGTAAAATCTTTTTAGCACTTTTGCTGTATATGTTGATTGATGAATAAATGTTCCACTCTCCAGATGTTCAATTTGTAAACCAAGGCAAAATTTGGTTTTACCAAAATCCTTGATTTCGAATTCTCTTTTTAAATAATTAATTGTTTCTTGGAGCTCTTCAGGAGTTCCAATAAGATTAATATCATTAACATATATAGCTAATATCACAAATTTAGAACCAGATTTCTTAATAAAAATACATGGACATACCTGGTCATTTTTAAATCCCGCTTTCAATAAATATTCACTAAGGCGTGTGAACCACATGCGCCCAGTTGCTTCAGGCCATATAATGATTTACGCAACTTGATGGAGTAATTTTCACGAGGATAATGTTTATATGCTTCGGGCATATGAAATCCTTCGAGGATTTTCATGTAAACATCATTTTCTAAATTTCCATACAAGTAGCGAGTGACAACATCTAATAGGCGCATATCTATCTTTTCATGTCTTGCCAAATTGATAAGATATCGGAGTGTAATAGCATCAACAACGGGAGAATAAGTTTCATCATAATCAATACCTGGTCTTTGTGAAAAACCTTGGGCTACTAATCGCGCTTTATATCGAACGATTTCACTCTTTTCATTGCGCTTTCGCACAAATATCCATTTGTAGCCAACGGGTTTTACACCTTACGGTGTTCGGACTGCAGGTCCGAAGACTTCACGTTTTGTCGAGTGCATTTAACTCCGATTGAATCGCATCTTTCCATTGCGACCAATCTTTTCTATGCCGAGCATTCATCAAGCGATATTGGTTCGGGATCATCATTATCTGTGTAACATTAAGAGATATATTGTATGCAAATATATTATCAATAACGAGTTTCTATCAGATTCCAACTTCTACTGGAAGTAATATAGTTGATAGAAATTTCGGTGTTACTTTCATCAACTTACGGTTCTTTGTCATCGGTTCTCTCTTGGTCTTTATCATTCTTTTCTTCAATATGATCTTCTGGATCAATTAATCCTCTTTTCTTTCGAGGATTTTTATCTTTCGAACCAAGAGGTCGGCCACGCTTCTGGCGTGTTTTTGACTCAGCAGCTATAGGTATAATATTTTGTTCTGCTGGAACTTCAATTCGAATAGGAGCATTTATAGTTGGAATATGCGATTTTGTAACTCTTCTAGAGTCAACAAAATCGTCTAGCATTTGATTTGCAATGCTTTGCAAATGAATTATCTTTTGAACTTCAAGTTCACATGCGCTAGTGCGCAGATCAAGATAATTTAATGATGTTGTCCAAGCAAGATCTTTCTTGTACTGTTTCTGTTCTCCCCCTAATTTAGGGAATAATGATTTCACAAGAGAATAAGAAAAGAAATATAAGAAAATGATGACAAGTAGGAAATGCCAAGAAAAATATCTCTTTTTTTTTTTTTACTCTTCCCGGTACAGACTTTTCCTCTTCCTCTCTTGTCTTTTCTTCTCCTCCGACGCTCTACCTACCATCTACCTCTTCTTCTTCCTCATACAGATATATATATATATATATATATATATATCGATATATATCTAAGTTATCAGTCATTAGTAAACATCAAAAACAAAAATCACAAAGCAGATATGGAGACTCGTAATTCATTTGAGACATGGTCAAATTTTGACTCGGTTTCTGCAACAGATTTTGATGTATTTTCCTTTCCAAACCAACCGCTTCTGCTTAATTCGAACACAGAAGATTTTGATATGTTTTCCTTTCCAAACCAACCGCTTCTGCCTAATTCGAACGCAGAAGATTTTGATATGTTTTCCTTTCCAAACCAACCGCTTCCTCCTAATTTCAGGTGAGATACCTTTGAGGGCTTCCATTTGTTTTCAGTATGCTTGATAATGAAATTAAACTCTCTTTTGGTTTGTTTTTTATGTAAATCAGTGGAAGTTTTGAACATACTGCTTTGGACCAAGTTGATCTGCCCCTACAAGAGACTGCTTTTGATACTGTTCCTCTTGATACTATTCATTTGAATGAGGATATGCTTGTGCATGATCCTTTCTATTCTCTAATGGATTTTGAACAAAGTTAGAATATGATTCCAGGTTATTATACATTTAAACATGGATTTTGAATGGTATTACTTTTACTGATAATATTTTCTTTTTCTAGGAGAAATAATGAGTGGTCTTGGCAACGAAGTCGGAGTAAGTACTAATGAAATGCATAATATCGAAGTTCAAGATATTATTGCAGACAAAATTCCTGGGAAGAAGAAGATGATTAAGAGGCAGAGAGAGAAGAAGGGCAATAACTCCCAGACACTATCAAGAGAAACAATTTCGCAGTACTTTTACCTACCAATCAAGAGCGCAGCCAAAGAACTGAATATTGGCATAACCTAGTCTCAAGAAAAGATGTAGGGAGTTAGGAATTCGTCGATGGCCTCACAGGAAATTGGTGAGCTTGGAGACCATAATCAAGAATGTTCAGGTTCTCTCTCATACATACTTATAATTTGCAAGTATGAAACTATGAAAGATTTATAAGTAAATAACCGATGATATCACTTCGATTTATAGGAGATGCAAAATAAAGAAGAAGGAGGACATATGGCTGAGAAGAAGTTGAAAGAAGCCATTGCGATACTGGAATGTGAAAAACAGTTGGTGGAAGAAAGTCCTAATACGCAGTTAGAGGACCAAACACAGAAATTGAGACAAGCATGCTTCAAGGCCAAATATAATAAGAAATTTAACTATAATAAACTTAAGGAGATCATAAAATCTCAAGACTCATTTCGCAGATAATTTTACGGCTAATTCTGCTGCTAGTCTCGATCGTTGGCTCAAAGGGAAAGAAAAGGAGGAGGATGTCGAAAAAGAGGACCTGAAGTCCATAATTACTAATTGTTTGTCTTCCTCTATTGTAAATATTGAAAAAGAACAATTACAAACCTTCATCTTACATTTGTCAGCTCAATTACAAAAGAGCAACTATAAGCATGTATCCTCAAGTTCATATGAATACTAGTGATATGAATAAAAGATGTGATGCTTATTATTAATGGAAATATCTTTTTCCCTTATTATCTTTTCTATTCCACTTCAGGTGGCCAGTATTTCTCTGTGATAAGGGAAATATCGAGTGTGTCCATGACCATAACCACGGCCACTTGCCACAACTACGACTATAACGATGAGCTTCTGCTGGAGCCAACAACATTCACTGCAGGAGTCTTGTTGAGCCGATTCATACGGCTTCATGATTTCTCAATAATAACTCATGTTAAATTTGTCAATTTTGGATACCATTTTTCTCGATATTGTTACTGCAGGACAATATTCGAGGTATGAAAAGTGGAGAATGTCTTCTCCAATATAATTTCATCAGTAACTTTTTCTCCGCAAAATTTTTAACTAAGATGTAGTTTTATACATCACGGAGTTCACGGTTTTACAATCTTGCAACTTCAGGTGCAACCATTCATACCGTGCAGTGGGTAGTACGACCATCTTCAGGTGGTCAAATATTTCTTTTTATCCACATGACATATGGATCTCCTTTTTTTTAGCATTTAGATGCATTTCTGTATGACATATAATTTTTTTCCCAGAAATATCAAGGGCTACAAATTCGAATTTAGCGAGGTTAGCCATAGAGATCAATAAATGCGTACCTGTCTTCTGGCTTTAATAACGGCAGAGACTCGTGCTGATAACGTGTTATAAAATTATGATAGTGTGTAGATTTTATTCTAACACTACCCTAATTTTATAACAGTTTCAAATTTATTCTATATTTTTGTGAGGAAAGATCACTCCACTTGCGAAAGAGTATCATCCCCCTAAGCATTAATTTTGAGGGTTAAATAAATGGATACTATCATGTTTATTCATTAAAATATGATTGCAGAACAATCATAAATTTATTCTTGAGATACAAAGCACTAGAAATACACAACATACTTTGACACATATGATGAAATTCTACTTAAGTAGATATGCTCAATTTGATCAATTTAAGTGTAAAGTAAACGAATTTCTATACTTTAATAGTGTGGTTGCATTGTCCAAGAATGTATGGCTTTTGAAAGTAGTCTCAAATTTTTTATGGCTAATGTGGTTTAAGATGAACTATTTGCAAGAGTACTATTAAACTTTTATATGAGAGTAAACCACAGATTTTTTTTACTGGAATCAATTGCACTAATAACTTTGGATATTTTGTAGTTTATATCATCCCTTACCACACATTGACCCCGATTCTGTTCGTTCATAATTTACTTTCAAAAATTAAAGCAATATACACAATAAATACCATAGATCATACAAATAGCAAAACACAAAAATTGCCTCCCTCCATAGCATCTCTCAAGGGTTTTTTTTTTTTTAAATTGCAAAAATTTCTTTCAATAAACAAAGAAAATAGAGGAAAAGATCCATAAAAACCATTGAATATTAGACAAAATAAAAAAGAAAGTGGAACTCCAACTTCACAAAAAAAAAAAAAAGAAAGAAAAAAAATATAGAGTGTGCATTATAATACCTTAGATCTACAAATTATTTCTCCAAATTTGCATAAAAAAGATGGGAACTATGGAGACAAACCTTGTGCTTGGAGAATCACATACACAGCCTGCAATGGGAGTCAAAGAGAGAAGGGAAAAGAGAAAATATAGAGGAGAGATTGGGGAAGAAGACACAGGAAGATGGAAGAGGCAGGGAGAAGACAGAAGACTTTGATGTGTTAGAAAGTGGGGGAGGTGTGAAGGGTAGTTTTGCCAATTAACCGAGTATCTGCTAGCTCCATCCATCGAAACTTGGAAGGGAAAAAAGTCTGACGTGGAGGGGGTCTTTTCCCTCTTAATTTACTTCCAACCCTTCTTCTCAACTAACCAAACAATATTGTAAATTTGCTATTTACCACATAATTTACTTCCCAACTCTATTTTACTTCATCTTTTCACTCCAACCAAACAAAGGCTAAGCGGGGATGGAGATATAGTCGGGTTTCATAGCTTAGCCTGCTAGTCAGGGATAGGCCAAGGGTGAGAATTGCATGATCCTTTTCCTGGCCTAGCCTATCACTATTCAAATATATACGTATAATGCACACACACACGCATAGTATATTATACACACACACACACGTATACACACTTATCTACTTATATACTAATTATATATATATATATATATATATATATATATATATATTCCATATACACATACATACTAATTATTAAAAATTTTAATTATATGCGAAACATATAATTAGTATTTAAATGGACAAGTCATAAATGTGTATACAGATATAAAGTATAAATAATTTAGAGTTTATTATGATTCATAATTTATTATGGTTCATTTAATTATTTGGAGTTTATGTTGGAACTTTATTATTATTTTGTAAGTAAATTGTGGAGTTTATTATGGTCTAAATTTGTTGTGATTCATATAATTTAGTATTTTAATTCACATAATTTGTAGAGTTCATTTTGTAGTGATTATATTGAAATTTTAATAGTAAATGTGTGTTTTTAATAAATTTTTATTTTATTTTTAACCTTGTAAAATTTTAAACTCAATTCTCTATTAGTTTCTTATTCTCCACTGGGCCCCCTCTTTCCCAACCGGTCAAGACTAGGGATTATTTTGGCTTTGGAGAGTTGGAGACGTAGACCCGTCTTTTCTCGTGTCAAGGATGAGCTAAGAAAGGAGAAGAATAGGGGGTTGGGGCTGAGTTGCCATTCCTAAATGGGGAGAGGAGTTATTTATGAAGGTAAAATGATATGAATGAGAAGGTTTTAAACTAATTATGAGGTCCTGACTAATTACTAATCTCTTGTCCATTGTAGTTATCAAGTAAACTCAAATTATAGGGCCCTTGGGTATAGCTCAATTGGTCGTAGTTCTCTTGAGAGCTCACTGCTCACACTATGAGTTAATGATTAATGGTCAGAGGTTTAAATCAAGTCAACTGCAGTTGAGGTATATTTTTGGATTTACGTGAATATTTCGAACGTCGAAGTCGGCTGCATATGAACTTGAATACCTGAATTATTAAAAAAAAAAAAAATGAAACTGTAGTTAAGATATTATAAGGCTACTTAGCTACTCACCCAACTAAGCACCATTTTTAGTCCTAACTTTCATAAATTTCCCACATTTTCATCTCAAATACCTATTGCGTCCAACTACTTTTTAAACTATGAAAAATTGATTTCAAATTTCCATCTTTATCGAGATTCTCATGTTGACTATCATAGTAGAAGAAATTTGTTAATGAGAAAGCTATGAATAGGTTTTTAGCTAAATGATTTAAAAATTGGTAACAGGGAATGGATTGTTTTCCAGTTGTAGTTTCTCTTTTCGATGTGACCCATCATTTTAATGTTGGCATGCCCAAGATAGCAAAGTGGACCAATTTTGTGGTTTAGATACCAATCGGAGGAAAGAATTTTCTGAGCATTTCCTGCGGGATTATATGTCAAAATGGGAAACATTGCAAGTGGATTGCGTCTGGTTCATCAGCTGAATACGGTCCTTTTTCCTATTGCAATTGTATCAAGGTTTACAAGAAACATGAAGCAAGTTGATTATTGACTCATTTTCTACCATGTTCTTTTGCTGACTGATGAGTTAGAAGTAACTTCCTCATAATCACTTATTCATTTCCATCCCTTGCTACGATAACAAGAATCTGATTTTATGAGTTTTTATCAATAGTACATTCTTGACACATTTAAACATAGGTCACTTCTAACAAATTACTTAAACAATTGTTGGAATTAAACAAGGTGCCAATAGCAGATCAAGAACTAGAGAGGAATGGTGGAACAGAAGATTTAAAACTCATCCATCCCGTAAATCCTCGAAACCAAACATTCCACTTCTTCAAAGTTCTAATATACCATACTGAAGTACTAGGGAACCTAAAACATTAAGCAAGTACAATTCCGTTGATTTTCTTATATGAACTTGGATAACATAAAGAATACAGCTATATGTTATCTTAATCAGATCTAACGGTCATAATTTATTCTGGCTATGTCCCATATTTTGAGCTTTTTAATTTGAGTGGTCTTCTTTAACGGCATATGCATATATATACATGTTTGGATTTGTACATATTTTTATGAGGTACGTACAAATTTTTGTAAAGTCCGTAAGGGAACTATATGGCTCTAAATTTGTATGAGGATTATTTTAGGGTTTAATTATATTTTATCTCTATCTAAAGTATAATTTGAAGGATTTATTTTGCATTCTAACTCTAACTATTTGGATTAGCATATTTGTTAAGTAATTGCTTAATTGGCTTAGAAATATTTCTTTAGAAATTACCCATTATGTTTATAATTCCATTCTCACATGGGTTTTTAATTAATACTTATTAGGTTTGAGCTCCTATATAAAAGGAATATTGTCAAGAGTATTGATGTGTAGTCTTATAGAATTGGGTTAAAGAAATAGACCATCCTTTTAGATTTTCTCATTAGTTTGTGAGCTTTTGGATTTGAGAGAATTGTAAGAGTTCCCACTTTTTATATCTCTTTTATGTTATTTTGGTTAGTAAAGATTGCTCCTCTATTTAATTTTGGTTAGCAAAGATTGTTCATTTTCATTTGTGGACGTAGGCCATGTTAACCGAACCATTTCATGTCTTGTTTATTCTTTTTCTTATACTTTTATTGTTAAATACTTTATTTATTACCAAAGTTTTATTACTTACAAACAAGGGGTTTTAAAGCCAACTGTTATAAAATTTAGGTAGTGTTAGAATAAAATCTACACACTACACACTAAGAAAACTCTAACTATTTTTTGCACAAGAATTTCTTCAAACTTTTCTCTTTCTTTTCTTTCACAATTTTCTCTCACAATTCTTTTTCCAAAATGATGGTGTATTTCAAGCTTAGAGAATAACTCTATTTATAGAGCTCTTAATTAGCGAAATATTCCACTAATTAATACATCATCTTTCACTAATCTTAATTAGTGGTGTCTCCATTAAATGGTGGACATCCATAAAAATCCATAATTAGTGGAGCTCCAGTAATTCCCTAATAATTCATATAAATCTATAATTAATGGAGCTTCCACTAATTCAACATATTTACAACACTCCCTCTTGGATGTCTATCCATTACATAAAGAATATGCCTCGTTAAAACCTTACTAGATAAAAACCCAGTGGGAAAAAAAATTTAGTGAAGGAAAAAGAGTACACTATTCTATATGTCTGTTTATTACTTCCCCTGATGAGATAATTCCTTTAAATCTTTGAACCGGCGCATACCAATTTTATATCTTAACTTCTCAAATATTACAGTCGGTAAAGTCTTCGTGAAAATATCTGCGAGGTTATCACATGACCGAATTTGTAGCACATTAATTTCACATTTCTTCTGGAGTTCACGAGTAAAGAAGAATTTTGGTGAAATATATTTTGTCCGATCGCCTTTAATTTATCCTCCTCGTAATTGAGCTATACAAGCTGCATTGTCTTCATACAAAGAAGTTGGAATATCTCTAATAGATGATAATCCACAACTTTCTATAATGAATCGTTGATCTTAATCATATACATTCTCGACTTACTTCATGAATGGCTATAATTTCAGTATGATTTGAAGAAGTAGTTGCTATAAATTGTTTTGTAGAACGCCATGATATAACAGTATTTCCACATGTAAAGAGATAATCCGTTTGAGAACGTGCTTTATGTAGATCAGATAAATAACCAGCATCTGCATAACCTATCAATGTTAGGTTGTTTTTATTTGAATAAAATAATCCGAGATCAATTGTACCTTGGAGATATCGAATGACTTGTTTAATTCTATTCCAATATCGTCGTGTTGGTGAAGAACTAAATCTTGCTAATAAATTGACAGTAAAGGCAATATCAGGTCGTGTATTATAAGCAAGATATATCAATGCACAAATTGCACTGAGATATGGTACTTCAGGACCAAAAAGGTCTTAATCCTCTTCTTGAGGTTGGAAAAGATCTTTATTCACATCTAATGACCGTACGATCATTGGAATATTCAATAGATGTGCTTTGTCCATGAAAATCCTTTTTAAAACTTTTGTTGTATATGTTGATTGATGAAACTTACTAAATGTTCAATTTGTAATCCAAGGCAAAATGTAATTTTACCAACATCCTTGATGTCGAATAATCAATTGTTTCTTGGAGCTCTTCAGGAGTTCCAATAAGATTAATATCATCAACATATATCACAAATTTAGAACCAAATTTCTTAATAAAAACACATGGACATACCTGGTCATTTTTAAATTCCGCTTTCAATAAATATTCACTAAGACGATTAAACCACATGCACCTAAATTGCTTCAGGCCATATAATGATTTTTGTACCTTGATGGAGTAATTTTCATGAGGATAATGTTTATATGCTTCGGGCATGCGAAATCCTTCAGGGATTTTTATGTAAACATCATTTTCTAAATTTCCATACAAGTAAGCAGTAACAACATCTAATAGGCACATATCTATCTTTTCATGTACTGCCAAACTGAAAAGATATCGGAGTGTAATAGCATCAACAACAAAAGAATAAGTTTCATCATAATCCATACCTGGTCTTTGTGAAAAACTTTGGGCTACTAACCGTACTTTATATCGTACGATTTCATTATTTTTATTGCGCTTTCGCACAAATATCCATATGTAACCAACAGGTTTTACATCTTCCAGTGTTTGAACTGCAGGTTCGAAGACTTCACATTGTGTCAGTGCATTTAACTTCGATTGAATTGCATCTTTCCATTGTAGCCAATCTGTTCTATACCGACATTCATCAACTAATATTGGTTGAGGATCATCATTATCTTGTATAACAGTAAGAGATATATTATATGCAAATATATTATCAATCATTATTTCTATCCGATTTCAACTTCTACCGAAAGTGGTATAATTGATAGAAATTTCAGTGTTACTTTCATTAAGTTCTGGTTCTTTTTCATCAGTTCTCTCTTGGTCTTTATCATTCTTTTCTAATATGATCATCTGGATCATTTCATCCTCACTTCTTTCGAGGATTTTTATCTTTAGAACCTAGAGGTCGGCCATGCTTCTGGCATGCTTTTAGCTCAACAGTTATAGGTATAATCTTTTGTTTTGCTAGAACTTCAATTTGAATAGGAGCATTTATAGCTGGAATATGCGATTTTGTTACTCTTCTGGAGTCAACAAAAGTGTTTGGCATTTGATTTGCAATGCTTTACAAATGAATTATCTTTTGAACTTCAAATTCACACGCGCTTGTACGTGGATCAAGATAATTTAATGATGTTGTCCAATCAAGATCTTTCTTATACTGTTTCTGTTCTCCCCCTAATTTAGGGAATAATGATTTCACAAGAGAATAAGGGAAAAGAAAACGAAATGTAAGAACATGATGACAAGTAGGAAATGCCAAGAAATCTATTATAAAAATCTATTTTTTTTTTCACTCTTCCCGGTACCATCTTTTCCCATTCCTCCTTGTCTTTTCTTCTTCTCCGTCCCTCCACCTATCATCTACCTCTTCTTCTTCCTCGTACATATATATATATATATATATATATATGTATGTATCGATATATATCTCAGTTATTAATCATTAGTAAACATAAAAAAAATAAAAAAAATCTCAAAGCAGATATAGAGACTCGTAATTCATTTGAGACATGGTCAAATTTTGACTTGGTTTCTAACGCAAAAGATTTTGATGTGTTTTCTTTTCCAAGCCAACCGCTTCCGCCTAATGTCAGGTCTAACGCAGAAGATTTTGATCTATTTTCCTTTCTAAGCCAACTACTTCCGCCTAATGTCAGGTCTAACGCAGAAGATTTTGATGTATTTTCCTTTCCAAGTCAACCGTTTTCGCCTAATTTTCCAAGCCAACTGCTTCCGTCTAATTTCAGGTGAGATACATTTCAGGGATTCCTTTTTTTTAGTGTGCTTAATAATGAAATAATGAAATTAAACTCTCTTTTGATTTGTTGTGATGTAAATCAGTGGTAGTTCTGGACATACTGCTTTGGATTTTCAATTTGATCTACCCATTCAAGAAATTGCTTTTGATGCTGTTGATCTACCGATTCAAAAGACTGCTTTTGATGCTATTCTTCTGAATGAGGATATGCTTGTGCATGATCCTTTCTACTCCCTAATGAATTTTGAATAAAGTCAGAATATGATTCCAGGCTATCATACATTCAAACATGAATTTTGTATGGTATTACCTTTACTGATATTGTTTTTCTTTTTCTAGGAGAAATAATGAGTGGTCTTGGCAACGAATTCGGAGTGAGGACCCATGAAATGCATAATATTGAAGTTCAAGATATTATTGCAGACGAAATTCTTATGGAGAAAAAGAGGATTAGGAGGTAAAGAGAGGAGAAGGGCAATAGCTCTAAGACACTATCAAAAGAAACTGTTTCGCAGTACTTTTACCTGCCAATTAAAAGCGCGGCCAAAGAATTGAATATTGGCTTAACTCATTTCAAGAACAGATATAGGGAGTTGGAAATTCGTTGATGGCCTCACAGGAAGTTGATGAGTTTGGAGACCCTAATCAAGAATGTTCAGGTTCTCTCACACACATATTTGTAATTTGCAAGTATGAAACTATGAAAGATTTATAAGTAAATAATGACTGGAATGAATGTATCTCCACCGATGATATCACTTCGATTTACAGGAGCGAGATAAAGACGAAGGAGAACATATGGCTGAGAAGAAGTTCAGAGAAGCCATTGAGATATTGGAATGTGAGAAGAAGTTGGTGGAAGAAAATCCTGATACGTGGTTGAAGGATCAAACATAGAAATTGAGACAAGCATGCTTCAAGGCCAAATATAATAAAAAACTTAAGGGGATGAGAAAATCCCAAGACTCATTGCGCAGTAACTTCACGGCTAATTCTACTGTTAGTCTAGATGCTAGCCCAAGGGAAAAGGAAGAGGAGGAGGATGCCGAAGAAGAGGAACTGAAATCCATAATTGCTACTTGTTTGTCTTCCTCTAATGCAAACATGGAAAAAGAATAATTACAAACATTCATCCTTAATTTATTAGCTCAATTGAAAAAGAGCAATTACAAGTATGCATCCTCAAGTTCACGTAAACACCAGTGAGATGAATAAAAGAAATGCAAGTGAACACAAGGCTTATGATAAAGATGAGATAGATTTTTTTTTTCTTGAACTGTTAGCAGTAATATAGTATATATTGACATTCGAATGTAACATCTCAAATATGTGATACTTATTATTAATGGAAATATCATTTTCCCTTATTATCTTTTCTGTTTCACTTCAGGTGGCCAGTATTTCTCTGTGCTAAGGGAAATATCGAGTGTGTTTATGACCATAACCACGGTCACTGCCACAACTACGACTATAACGATGGCTTGTACTGGAGCCAACAACATTCACTTCTGGGAGTGCTGTTGAGCCAGTTGGTTTGACTTCAATAATAACTCATTATTGCAGTAAGTAAATCTGTGTATACCCTTTTTCTCGATATTATTGCTGCAAGATAAAATTCGAGGCATGAAAGGTGGAGAATGTCTTCTCCAATATATATATTTTTTATGCATAATTTTAACTAAGATGTAATTTTATAAATTGCGGAGCTATATTCATTCACGGTTTTAAAATCTTGCAACTTCAGGTGCAATTATTTATACCGTGCACTTGGTAGTACGACCATCTTCAGGTGATCAAATCTTTTTTTTTAGCATTTAGATGCATTTCTGTATCGAGAACCCATGACATATAATTTTTTCTAGAAATATCAATGGCTACAAGTAAGGTTAGCCATAAGGATCAATAAATGCGTACCTGTCTTCTGACTTTGATAACGACAAGACTCGTGCTGATAACGTGTTATAAAATTTGGATAGTGTTAAAATAAAATCTATACACTATACACTAAGAAAACTCTAACTATGTTTTGCACAAGAATTTCTTCAAACTTCTTTCTTTCTTTTCTTTCACAATTTTCTCTCACAATTCTTTTTACAAAATGATGGTGTATTTCAAGTTTAGAAAATAGCTCTATTTATAGAGCTCTTAATTAGTGGAATACATCATTTTTCACTAATCTTAATTAGTGGTGTCTCCACTAAATGGTGGACATCCATAAAAATCCATAATTAGTGAAGTTTTCACTAATTCCCTAATAATTGACATAAATCCATAATTAGTGGAGTTTCCACTAATTCAACATATTTACAACACCAACACAATTGTATCTTTCTATTTTAAACAAATACAATTATAATGCTTTATTACCCTATTCTTTGTCTAGCATCCAATTGGGTAAAATTTTTATCAATGTGAAATTTTCATCTTTGCTGCCATAGCAAATTTTTAAAAGGGTTTCTTCAAAATAAAAAAATTAAAAAAAAAATCAAACTGCTAAAAATTTCCCATAATTAATTAAAAAAAACTTAATACAATAATATCGGGTAAACTACTCCACCGGGTTTTCACACTTTACCACCGCCTTTTCTTTCTGCTTTACCACACAATTTGTCTACCACTAATTATGCCCAAGCCTACCAGGCAGCAGAGCAGGAGCAACTGATCAAGCAGGGCACTGTGTATGCTAATTGAAATGATAACTTAGACACTAGGTTTTATCAAAGATGATCCTTGATAAATAGCAGAATATTGAGCTACTTTGTCATCCTGGAATACCATGGAATGATTGAAGTGCTAGTTGTTTCAGATCGATTTCAATGAGATAATTGCTTCTTCAAGACTTCTCTGAAAGCTATATTTGTTTTGCTGTAGCCTCCATCAACTAGAAGATTGAGCCCGCTCACATACTTGGACTCGTCACTACCGAGGAAAATCGCAGCCTGAGCCACATCTTCTACCTCAGGGAGGGTATATTTCAGATTTCCCGCCTCAGAAAGCCACTCCTCCGCCTTTTCCTTCTCCACATTTCCAAATGCTTTCCTCATCAATGGTGTAGCCAATCCGAAAGGAGAAATGGAATTACCTCTAATCCCATGCTGCCCCAATTCAACGCTTAGGCTCTGGGCAAGACCTATCAGAGCTTTCTTCGACACGGTGTAGAGGAGGGGAGTATCACCACAAACCTCTGCTGCAGCACTTGCAGTGAAAATAATGCTGCCTTTCTTAACTGGAATCATCACTCTTGCTGCATGTTTGGCACACATGAATGCCCCAAACAAATTAACATCGAAAATGTTTCTGTATTGATCATAGCAGAGATCCAAGACACTTGGGAGAGTCTCGATGATACCAGCATTGGCGAACATTATATCAAGCTTCCCATATTTGGCTATGGCTGTGTCCACTACATTTTTAACATCAGATTCACTAGTAACATCACAATGGACAAAAGAAACAGATTCATTGCAGCCAATGTCTTGGCACAAGGCAAGACCAAGTTCATCTTGGACATCAGCGACGATGACTTTGGCTCCGTGCCGGATGAACAGCCTTGTGGTACTCTCGCCAATGCCGCTTGCACCACCAGTTATAATGGCCACCTTACCTTCTAACCTACCAACAAATAAGAGGCCAATCTACGATAACTTTCAACATATAAATCAAATTCATCATAGAGAGAAATTTTGGTAGCAAACCTTACCTTCGGGAGGATGACGAGCCAAGTGAAGAAGGGTTCTCCATATTCCTTTATTGTTTTTTTTTTTTAAACTGCAAAATGAAGAAACCAACCGCAAAATATTGTCAAGAAAGATCACTTGGTTTCTGTTGGATCTTTTATTACTCTCTCTATTTTAAAATATTTGTTTATAAAATTCTTTGCATACAGATTAAAAAATATTGAAACAATATTATAATTTAAATAAAATTCATATTCTATCTATATTAAAAATATATTAGTTATTGGTTAATGAAAATTTCTAAGAAGTAAAAAGAGAAAAGAGTTTTGAAATGTTGTGTAGTTGACTTAAAATAAAGGGAGTAAAATGAGAAGAAATTAATTATTAATTCTAGAAATATATACTTGAATAAATATTTTGAAATAAAATAAAAAAATTTCATGAACAAATATTTTGAGACGGAGAAAGTATTTTTTATCTCCAATTTTCCAAAATTTCCATTTCGTCATTTCAGTCCAGATTGGATTGCGTTCAACTTATTATGGATATAATGAAATTTTGAGTAACATCTTTGTATAACCTAATTCAATGATTATTTTTTACTCTTTTTGTTCACAATTGAATGTTTCACTTTCTTGAAATAAACATATTATCACCATAAGACCTTTAACATGGTAAAAAGACTTTGTTATTAGTATTTTTTAAATAGAAAACTAATTAATGTAATAGTTTAGTGAAAAATGATACTAACAGATGGGATAAGTCTATAAGTGAAAAAAAAAACAATAATTACATTTTTAAAATTCGAAAGCTACAAATATTTGAAAAAAAAAGCCTTAAAAGACAAATTTTTTCAAAACAAAGATAGTATTTTTCATCTAAACTACAGAAATCTCATCCCACATATTGAGAAATAAAGATACTATTTTTCATCTAAATTATTACAATTAATATATTAATTTAAAGAATACAAATTTTACTAATAGATAGTTTAATTACCAATCTTCTTAATTAATTGGGGCAAGATGTTACTTGTATGTGTTCAAATATACTCTTAAATTTCTGTGTCGTAACTAAAATATAATATTTAAATTCCATAGAGAAAATATACGTGCCAGCAAAAATTGGAAACGAAGCGTTGTAATAGTGGTGAAAAACATGCACTTAAGGAGATCTCTCAGTCTGACCGTACACTATCAATGGAAGTAAAAGAAATTGGGAATTTAATAACTCGATTTTCCTTGACACAAAACATATGCCAAAGGACCTTAGAGAATTGCTCAGTTTTCCGTACATACACAGTGAAGTTTGGGGTTTTGACCTTGAGCGGAGCTGCTGTGGATGAATATCTTCATATTTAAAAAAAACAAGAGAAAGAGACTTTTAATAGTTACATATCTTCAAATAAAAAACTGTAAGAGAGGGAGCAGAGTTTAGAATTTTGGTTGTCTTGCGTAAAATTTACAGAAGAAATAACGGGTAAAGCAATACATACAGTCCTTGACCTCCCAACAGGGAATCGGGCGGTGGTGTTCTCGGAGTACTTTTGCAGGTCGACCGGAGATTGCAGTCTCCTATATAACACAAGGCTAACAAAGCGTGGTAGAGGGGGAAGGCGAGGGGGAGGGACTACAAAATGGGCTGTATGTCTTCTCACATTTGTACACGCATTCAATTGTAATCACTTGTCGCATGTTAAATTTACGTGGATGATAAAAATTGTCTATATAAACCTTAAGCCACAAAAAAATCTAAGAAAATGATATTCCTTCCGTCTCATAGTAGAGGTCGTTAGAGATTATTTTTATTCTCCTAAATTATAAGTTGTTGGGAGACTTTTCAAGAAGATTTTAAATTTATTTTTATATTTTTATCCTTATTTATAGTTCTTTTTCTCTCTTTTTCTCTTTTATCTTTTTTTTAAATATTTAAATAAAGATATTTTAAAAAGAAAAAAATATAAAATCATCTTATTTTTAAAATTCTTAATATGTGTAAAATTAAATCTAAAGACGGAATGAATAATTCAATTTGTGAGAACATACCTGCTGGATTCTTGGACTATCGGCTAAATTTTGGCCACTGAATCCTTATCCTCTGCGACAATATTAATTAGCATGGATGGGATAGTAGTTGCAAGAAAATTAATGGTACACGTGAGGATAGATAAAACCCAAGATAAATGCCCCAATTGCCGGGTTATTGAAATCAATCTGCAAATACATCTTTTAATTTTAATGAAGCGTCACATGGACATGGACAAGATTTCAGGAAGAACAAAAGGGGTTTGGGCTATTTGAGAGGCATCATTCGCAACCCTCCTCAGGAGAGCATTTTCTTGAATTGCTCTTTCAAGGCAACATTGGTAGTGCTGTACCCACCATCGATTACCAGGTTTACTCCGCTCAAATACTTGGATTCGTCACTTCCCAAGTAAACGGCTGCCTCTGCAACATCCTCCGCCTCTAAGATTGGTCCTTTAAGGTTTGCTATTTCAGATATGAATTCTTCCATCTTTTCTTTGTCCATTCCGAATCCATTCATTGCCAAAGGAGTAGCAACACCGAAAGGAGAAATGCAGTTAACTCTAATCCCATGATGTCCTAATTCCACACACAAGTTCTTGGTCAACCCCACCAACGCTTGCTTTGTAGCCACGTATTCGTGAGGTAAATCACCAGAAGTTACTGATGCAATACTTGATGTGAAAATAATGCTCCCTTTCTTGACCGGCATCATAACTCTTGCGGCATGTTTGGCACACAAGAATGCACCAAACACATTAACATCAAAAACCCTTATGAAATTCTCATAGTCAGCCCCAATAATTGATCCATCTGAATTTCCACCGATTCCAGCGTTGCTGTACATGATATCAAGCTTACCATATGTGGAAATTGCCGTATCCACTGCAGTTTGGACATCTGATTCCTTCGTTACATCGCAATGGACGTAAGAAATGGCATCTTCCGAGTTGATTTCTTCGCAGATGGAGTGACCAAGATCGTCTTGCACATCAGCAATGACAACCTTAGCTCCATACTTGACGAAAAGCCTCACCGTGCTTTCTCCAATGCCACTGGCACCTCCCGTTACCACGGCAACCTTACCTTCGAGCCTGTCACGTTAACTACTTAATCAGTGCTTAATTTCCACTTTTGCACTATCTAGAGATCAAATAAAATACACAAGAGGGACGATAATATATTGCAGAAACAGGATGAGCATACCTTTTCTGAGGAGGGGCATTGGACGAACTGCTTTTCATCATTTTCAGCTGAATTTGACTTTTAAGAACAAAACAAGGTATTAAAGCTTGTATTGCGTGCCCATAATTTTAGAACCGGTCGAGGTTTATATACTGGTTTATATACTAGTACAAACACTATATATATATATTAAAAATTTATATCAATTTATCACAATCAAATTGTACGCTTTGAAATAATAAATATTTTTTAAAACTTGTAGTTGATGAATATCATAGGTACACGTAAAATATATTCGGAAATATATTCCCAAAATAAGAAATGTCAGCAGCACATTACGACTTCAGCTGGAGGTAGAGTTTTGAACCCGCTGTAATTTGCAGATGATTCTCAATAAATTATTCTGAAAAATAATAATATTTATTTTTAAAAAATAGTTTTCTAGAGAGGAGACTTAATCAAAGGTCCAAATTTCACGTGGTCAAGGAGCAATGCAAGGTCTATGCGGTCGATATTTAGCCGGGCTATTTGTGTGTTTTCCGTCACGGCATCCTTTTTCTGCGAGTTCAAAAACCAAATAAATAAAATCCTTTCCAGAGAAAGTTGTCTAATCTTAATTTTGACCACTGGCTTTTCCCCACTAACTTAATTTCTTAACTTTTTCTTTTTGAAGAAAAGTAAAATTCTTAACGGTAAGGCAACAGTGTTGCATTAAATAGAAAATAATAAAGAAAGTTGTGTCTGTAGGAGAGGTACAAGTCATCCAACCTATTGAAAATTGCAAGTTAAAATTCAAAAGATCTCTATTTATTCATTTTCTCTTGTTATCTAATCTTTCATATTTTGTTTTTCTTTTCTATTCCTTTCCCTATTGAACTCCATCATGACCCGGGATGGAATTAGGGCGCCCCTGCCTTCCCAAAAATTTTAAAAATATTTTAAATTTATTTTAGAGAAAGTTTTAAAATATTTTAAAATTTTATATTTCGCTCCTTTAAATTTTTTTAAGTTTTTCGTTCCGTTCCTAATTATAATTACTTAGATTGAATAATAAAAATATCAATATTTTATAATTAAAATTTATTTATATTAATTCTTTTTTTTGTAAAAAATGAGAAAAAAATATTTTAAAAAAAATAATACCAATCTCTTAAACTTGATACAAGACAATCATTTAGTGCTATGATTTACGTTATTTATTTTATAAATAATGTTCTAAAATAAAGATATGTCTGTAAAGTTTGTACCACTATAAAACAATTCTAGATCTGCTTTTGTTTTGAAAAACCCTAAAAACGTGAGCTCTGTCCTCTCTAGTTTAAGTTTTGCAGTCAGTCATCATGGAAAATTTCAAGTTTTGACATTTTTTTTTGCTTGGTGGGAGAAGGGACGGGTTAGATAAACGATTTGAGCTATTTTGACACATTATTTCTTTAGTTCTTAGGCAGGATTTTATTTTTGATTTTAAAAATAGATAATTATATAAATCGTACATATTAACAGGCGAATGGATAGAATCTTTGTTCCTGTTCCTCCCCCATCACAGAAGATAGACGGAGGGAGCTTGGGTTAATTAAAGGTATGGACAAACTATTTCCACCTACTCTTGTTTCTTCTCTTATGCCAATGCTGCCGGCCGGCTATCTTCCATTCCTTTCTCCCCTCCTTCTCCATCTTTATCTTCAACCATGCATCCTTCTCATTTTTTGTTTTTTTTGTATATTTGGAGTGTGCAATTTTGGGCACAATTTTATGTTTTATATAAACCTTATAAAATTATGTACAAAAGCTGAAAAGAATAATGTGGAAAGAAAGCAAAATTTATACGTTACTCAAATGAAATATCGATTACTACATTTGATCAAGACAAAATCTTTGCTATGAAATGGCTACCAAATTATACAACCTCTAATCCCTTCTCTTCTGCGCCATAGGCCTCACTCCAACCCCGCCCCTACCTCTGGTCCTTTCTCTTCCGCGCCACCCTCTACCACTCATTTTGCCTTCTCTTTTGCTTCCACTTCTCAACACACCTGTAGGCTGTACAATACAGTTAAAATCGACTTCTAATTTGCTTTCCATTTCTTTTTAAGGGTTAATTTGCATTTGATATTATATTATAACGTTAGAAAAAGTATCCAAAATGTTGGATAACTTATACTTTTTAATTTCAAGTTCTTTAATCTGATTATAGAATACACACACATATATATATATATATATATATATATCTTCAATTTGAAACAATTGTATAAGATATTGATTACTTAAGCTTCAAAGATTCTGTTAGCCTGTGATTGAATGTCAACAATGTTGTTGCTGCTGCTGCTATTGCAGATTGTCTATATTTTTTCCATTTTTATCAGGATCAACAATGGGGATATATATGTCCAGGTAAAGCTAAGCTTTAACACAAAGTAATGGTTGAAATGGGAAAGGAGTGGCATCTCTATTTGTCACACCCCAGACCCGAGAGATGACATGGCAGTATCTCGAAATGGAATACCGAACCCGGAATCAGTACAGACATTACCAAAAATAGACTCAACTATCAAAACTGAAATTGCCAAAACTCATAATTATTCGATTACAATGCAAAACGATCTAACTAATCCCTTGGAATAACTCCAGACGTACTAAAACTCCAATGTTATAAAGTAGACCATAAATGAGAACGTTACATGAACTCGTCAAATTAGTCACTCTAGGTCCTCCTCGAACTACCCGTCTAATTCCTCCTCGTTCAACTGAGAACCTGAAATGATAAGTAAGGTGTGAGCTCACTAGCTCAGTAAGAATTATGACTTAACCGGGATTGAGCAAGTTACATAGATATAGTTTCGCAAATCATTGAACTTTAAAACAATAGTAGCAGTGGACTTAGTTAGGGTAACACATGGTTGTCGTTCAGGCTCAAATATTTCTCACTTATAGCACACACTAAGGAATAATACAATAAATAAAGGTAACTTTGATCAAATTGAAGAGATTCAGAATTAGGAAGTCAATCGGCGCCCGTTAGAAAGAGTAAACAGCACATGTTGGAACAAAATGGAAGGGGTCTGATTCTGAGATGAACCGGCGCCTGTTTAGGTATGTCAACCGGCGCCTGTTGAAGCTAAAAACGGAAGGGTTGATTTTCTGAGGACCAGCCGGCGCCTGTTGAACATAGGAACTGGCGCCTGTTTAGCTGAATAACCAGCGCTGGTTCTTCACAGGAAAATTTCCGGAATGCGTCTGTTTCAACCGGCGCTTGTTGGACTGAATAACAGGCGCCTGTTCAAACTAAATCTGCCAAAAAAAAAAAAAAAACAGAGCACAATACACGAAAAACAGAGACCAAAGAAAAGACATAAAACCAGAACAAATCAGAGGCCAAAATGCACAAAGAAACAGAACAAGGCTCAACATTCACAACCACTCCAATAATGAACAACACAACCATTACCCTACCATTTTTCCATAACAGTTCACTACAACATTTCCAACTTTTCAAATTATGTGAATAGACCCAGAATTCATGACACATGTTTGGGGAGAAGCTTTGGCTAACTGATATCAATCTCCTAACTATTTTATCTCGTTAGGAGAAGGGCCAGTACATAGAATTGGGCAAGGTATTGTATCCCCCAAGGCTAGGGCCAGTACACAGAACATAAGGGATCATCCCTACCAAGACCAAACCCCAAACAAATGACAGAACAGAACAGAATTTCAGCAACCAAAATTCAGTACAGAACAAGAACAGTAAAGTACACATCATATAGTCTTACTTGAGCATAAACACCTCAACATCACAACAAATTATTTCCATGCTCAATCTAATTGAATACCAACATAATTTTCAGATTGAAAAAAAAAAAAAACAGACGATCATAAAGCCAAACCATCAGTTGAAAATCAACACAGCTAAGTCAGAATCCTTACCCGGAATCCTACTCACAGATCACCCTTATCACCACCAACCTCTTCCACACCTACAATCCCAATCAATCCCCATCAGAACATCATTCCCTCATTTCCCCCTAAATCAGAACAGTAAAATCAAGAACCATAGACATCAATTAAACCTCAATAAAAGCTTAAGGGGAACGTGAATTACGTAAATTCGAAGCCTCGAGCTCTTCCCCTTCCTTTGTCTCCTCCTCTTGGCCTTTCTCCTCTCTCTGAACTGTCTCTGACAGTTGAACAACGATGGAATATCAGAACCACGTTCTAGCAGAATGTTTAATCAGTCAGAGAGTTACAAAATTGCTATCAAGTGCTCCTAATATTCCCCCCATTAATTAAGTCCCTAACTATAAGGGCTAAGCCCATGGCTAATTAACACAAAGAAACGAAAGGCCTAGTAGAGTCTCTGTGTAATACCCCGTCCAAAACCACCTTTGACTATTGGGAAAAGTCATGCATTGCATAGCATTTTGCATTTTTTGTGGTAGCTTAGAATTATTTTATTTGCATGGATGCATGTGAATTTTTCCGTTGCTCTTGCATTTGAATTAATTGATGTGAAATAGTTGTGTTGTTAAAGATTTGGATAAGGGAGGTTTGGTCGAAGTTTTGGAAGAATGAGTATTGGGGTGGTAAGAACTTCTTGTAGGAAAAATTAGTATTGGAATTGATTTGGAATAGCGGGGAGGATGGTGATTTTTCCATGGTGGCCCGAGTTCGAAACCTATCTCTTGTGAATCCAAGTTTCTCTTCTTGAAGATTTTTTTCCTTAGAGTTTCCATGTCTTGGCCGAAAAAGATATAGCAAACCTAGAGAAATTTTAGTGCCATTACTCCAAGGAAATAAGTCTCTATATTTACTTCCTAAATTCAAGGACCTTGATGTGAATAAAGTTCACATTTAATTTTCAGCTTTTATTCCTTAGGATTTTCGAAAAAGAAAAAAAAAAAACCCTAGCTAATAAATAAAATTCCAGCTTGATTTTAGCTTAATGGATGTTACCATGGATAGTTGGAATTAAAGAGTCATTTTTCTAGTAGGAAACTTTGTTGATTTCAACCCTAGAATGTTAGCTAAAAATCTGGAAAAAATTTCCAGCAAGTGCCGCCACTTCTTGGAGGAACTTTAGCTCAACTCAAAATCTTCCAAAGCTAGGATATCTTATCCTAAATCCCTTAGCAAATCAGATTTTTATTTCAATCCTAATTCAACTAGGATTTTCTTCCTTATCCTAGCAGAATTTCGGCAGCTTTGTGTCAACACAAGCTGTCCGAAATTCCAACACTCCTTAAGTGCAATCCAACTCTCCAAACCCTAGCTCAAAACACCTAAATACATCCTCATCAATTCAGATTATCTTAGCTGCATAAAATTAGAATTTTATTTTCACAAAACTACAGAAATTCGGCCAGCTTAGGAACCAGAATTTTCGACAACTTTGTACAGGAAATTTCGGCCAGCTTTTGTACTCCTATTCCAACCGAAATTCTGCACACACAACCCACCGAAAAACCCCAGCTGATCAAGCCAATTTCTACGCCTAAAACCCTCATTATTTCTCTGGAAAATTTCGGTAGAACTACAGCAAAAACAGTCCAGAAATTCTTCCTCTTCTATTAAAAAATTTCGCACAGCACAAAAGGCCATCTTGCACAGAATTTTAGTCTTCAAAGCCTTCTCAAACTCTTCCTTGTTTGGCCCAAAATTTTGAACACAATCAGCCCTTCTCTTGACCAATATTTCGGCCAGCACAAGGGAGCAAATTGCAGATTATTTTCTTCCCTTAAACTCACCTAAATTCGGCAGCAAGGAGAGACATCACAAGCTGCAATTTTCGCCCTTACTGTTCAAGAAGCTTAAAGCCATTAGGAATCTCTCTAAACACTATCATCTAACCCTAAACCAATCTTCTCTAAACCTAAATCATAGTAGCTGTCTAAGCTCTCCATTCTACACAAAAATTCCAACAAATTCTCTCTGCAAATTTTCGAAAAAACTCAAGAACTATTCTAAGCAAAAATCGAACACACTTTAAGGTAAGCAAAAATCCTCTCAACCTCTTGATGCCGTTTTCTCTAATGATTCTTTTCTCCTTCTTCTTCCCTTAAATCACGCCCTATAGAGGCTGATTTCATCTTCTTCTTTAATTTTCAGTCAAGAGGAGCAAATGAGGTAGCTTTTCTTTTCTTTTCAAGCGAACTCGGGACGATCACCATAGGAGCATCGAGACCTCATTACCCGGTTGTTGCAAGGGAAGGGAATACCCACCCTTCATGCCGAAACTAAGGTTTAATGATGTCTATTGGTTGGATGAACATATGGTCATGGTATATGATCTTTGGGGATTGGATAGTTTGCTTGGAATTAAATAGGGGATTGCGAATTGTTGTGGAAATAAATGAGATTAGAGCATGTTTGAATTAATTGAGACCCTGATCATGATATTATATGGTTTTAGATCAGGAGGATAATTGAGCAAAGCAAGCAGTGACTTTATCTTGTTTATCCAAGGCAGATCAAGTAAGTCCTTGCATAAACTCTTTTGTTAAATGTTGTGATGGCAAGTCTATGTTGTGAAGCTTTGTAAAGCTATTGTTGAACTATGTTTGCTTAGGTTGTAAACGTGGATATTTATTCTTTAAACGGTTTTGTCAAACTAACGATTTTCTCAAGAAAACTATTCTTTTCCTTAAACTTTTAGAAACCTCTTTTAAAGAAAACCACGTTTTACAAAGCCAAGGTTTGGAAATATTGTGAATCAGAAATTGACGGATATGTTCGTTGAGTACTCAATAAAGGTAGGCTAACAATACTAGTCTTGGAAGGCTAGAGGGAGTCTTTTGGCAGGAGACCACCTCCAAAAGATGAACTCTGCTTGAAAAGGCGACAGTGTTGGTTAGTCAGGCCGGTCCGAGCTAGCATGTGTACCTGGTAAGGTATTATTTACTTTCCCGGCATGGACACCCGGATGGTTTTGTTGGGTGTAGAGAAGGAGGAGTATCTCACCCGGTGAGCTGTACACTCACTTTGATCAGAACGCCCAACGTGTGGTAATCTGGTCCGGACAAGGTGCACAAAGTGTGGTGCCTTGGCCATTTTGTTCTCATTGAGCCCAACGTGTGGTGACGTGACTGTTTATTCGAGTGGATGATTGTTTTGTGTAAAGTATGATTATGGAAAAACCCACTCTTTGCGAAAGAGAAGTTATTTGTGACTTGCCAAATATTTCTACAAATGTTTTACGCTTTGCATACACGTACCATTTAAAACACCATGTGCACACACAGGACTTACTGAGATTTACTCTCATACGGTTTTACATCATGTTTTCAGGAGATAGATTGTGCTGAGTCAGCGGGGCTTTGACAGTAGAAGCTTTTGTTATTTTTCCTATGCTGTTCTAGGAGACATTTGTCGTTTATACTTCTGAACAATATTTATTTTATTTCGTTTTGCTCCAAGTTGAGCCTGATGTAACAAGAGTATGTCTTTATTTATCTAAGTTGATTCCTTTGGAGATTACCTTTATATTTTATACCTCGTTCTAAAGACCCCTTGTCCTATGGGATGGGGTGACATCCCCGCCTTTTTAGGGTACGTAGTCGTGGGGTGTTACACTCTGGACCATGGGCTCACACTATTCTTCCAATCTAATGCATCTATATAACCAAAAGCCGAAATTTATGGAATTTTTCAATCTTTTATTTCTGCAACCATGTGATGGGAAACCCTTCTCAAGGAAACAATTTCTTCATTCCCTCTTTCAAAGCAATATATATTGGTGGTGCTATACCCTCCATCGACGACGAGATTCACCCTACTTACATACTTGGATTCGTCACTTCCCAGGTACAAGGCAGCTTTAGCCACATCGTCTGCCTCCAAGACCTATCTTCATATACCATTCACATTTCTTATTTTAATCCCATGTAGAATTGGGGTATCACATTTACCCTTTCTTTAAACTAAGCGTCTTCGCTTAGCCCACACTTAGAGGTCAAACCTAGGACCAATTAGGCACCATGAGATTCTAGAGGTGGCTCTCATCGCGCACGATGCAGCATTTAGTTTTTATATCGAGAACTGGTCACCAACTCTATACTAAATGTCATGTCCTGTACCCGCAAGCACATGAGCGCGACTATGAGCCTGACAACACCCACGGCCAACTAATTGGCCGCCGTCTTTACTGGACTAAAATGAATATCCCAAATTGATAATGGGTACTTAGACCTATCTTTATATACCATTCATACTTCTCATCCCAATCTCATGTGGGATTAGAGTATCACATTCACCCCTTATTTAGGCCCAAGCATCCTCGTTGGGCCATACTTTAGGGGCCAAACCCAGGACCAACTAGGCGGCATATTGAACAATTTAAAAAAATTTTCTGAGCCAAAATTTAGTAATATTTACTTTTAGGGCATTTGACTTAAATAACTAGAGTTAGATTCGGGTTTGACGGCGCTTTCTGAACTAGAACGTCTACTTGTTGCGCAAGAATACTAGCTAACTATCAGCTCATTCGTATCAAATACTTACCACTTTTGCTAGCTCTTGACCTTCCAGAGTATTCTCGAACCTCCTATGGACTTCTACCAGTGAAGGTAGAATTAGGATGAACAAGATTGAAAAAAAAAAAAACAGAAGAGCTAAATGTTAAAAGAAAAATGACAAGAAAACAGTAGCATTGTTTTGTCTAAGGAAAACCGAAAAGCAGTCTTTCTTTTCCTTAGAAATTCGGTCAACCCCACCAGGCACACATGTGATGCCTTTTAAAAATGAACAGCTTCCGTTTCCTTTTCCAAAATCGAAACCAACTGGCCACTTCCTTTTTCCTTTTTGCACATGGCGGCTACCATCAAACCCTAATAGGCCATGTTTTCTTAACTAGTTCAATGACTAATTAAATAACTCTTTTATTAATTAATTAATCCACTTGGACCTGATATAAAATTACTCAAGAAATTAATTAATAAATTAGCTATTTTATTAATTAATTAAACCACTTGGGCCTAATATAAAATTACTCAAGATAATTAATTAATAAACTAGTTAATTAAATTGACCCAAGTAATTATTCTAGCCCAAATAAATAATTTATTAGACTCTTACAATAATTTTTCACTAATAAATTCAACTAATAAGCCCATATAGTAAATAAAATTATTAAGGTTATTTGAACTACTCTGAGGACCAAAAGACATATTATTCTTGACTACTAAAATGACCAAAATACCCATACTAACAAATAATGGTATCTAATCTTTTAAATATTCTATTTATCACCATATGAAAATATTGACCCCGAAAATAATATTGCAAGTGCAGTGTCTTCGACCTACAAGTGTAATGACGAAAATACTCCTCCACGTAACTCCCATCATTAAGATAAGAAAAATGCACTAACACCTTTCTCAATATTATCTACCATCTTTTGATAGCTAACCTAATAATCATTGATTTTCAGTATATATCCACTTATCACAAGGAGCTACCCAAAAGTGTATATACTTAGTCATGTTTTTCAAGACCCTGCATTATTTAGATTATCCAGACAATCACAAGGTGGTGATTTTTTCACGTAATGAAGTATGAAAACTGTATTGTATAAGTCCATTTTAATTAACTAGAGTTATACACTCAACGTATAAGATTATTAGCCTTACAAAAAAACCTCACCCAACATACATCAAAGTGTATAAGTCCAACTTTATCAGACCACCAACTTATACTCAAGTCTTAGGGTACTCGTCTACGCAGTGGTTACGATAAACCAATTTTTATTTATTTTAGCACTTTTATAAAGATTGTTATCCGTGGTCCAGTTCTACATATTCTAAATACGTTTATACTATTCATATGAGTAGACTACTCACTGTTAAAGGTAAACCATTCTCCACTTAGAAACTATAGTATCATGATCTAAACTTTAATGAAGTGCCTAACTCTATCAATCGATTAAGAACAATTTTTTGCTTATGTGTTAACAGTCCATAATCTATACCTTACTGTGAAAGTACGACCTAATCGCGTAAATTATTTACTAACACATTTAGACCTTAATGTGCAATATATATAAATAAATAATCATTAATAAATGAAACTTTTATTAATTTTCAAAATACAGAAATACATATGCCATTTTGGGCATACATTCCAACCTACTTGCACTAAATGGACCATGATAGTCCATATGTGCCCCTATGACATCTAAGTGTCTTTGAAATACTTTCTTTGTCCAAAGCTTGGTAAATGGGTCCACTAGATTGTTTGTAGAGGAAATCTGTTCAACTACTGTTTCCCATCTCTGGATGAAATCCCAAATTAAGTAATACTTCCTCTCTATGTGCTTGCCATTTCTATGATTTTTTAGCTCTTTATTTTATGACACAACTCTGAAATTGTCACAATATACAATTTGTTGGATTGTATGCCCTTTTAGACTAAGTTTCTTATGTAAAATCGAATTATTTAATAAAAGAATTTATTTTCAGAAATTATTTGTGAATTTACTTTTTGTTTGTGCACGAATTTCGTTTGGAACAGACCCATTGTATTTAAATAAGTGATCCATGTGAATGGTGGTCTTTCACAGTAAGGTATAGATCACGGGTTATTTAACACATAAACATTTGTTCTTAACCTATTGATGAGACTGGGAACCTCATCATGTTTAGGTTATTATGTTATGAATTCCAAATGGGGAATGGCTTACCTTTAGCCAGTGGGTAGTCCACTCACTTCATGACATAAGCGTATTTCGAATACGTAGAACAGGACTCGTAGTAGTGGTTTCTCAAAGTACTATATGGTAGAAACCTAGACTACTACCGCTACGAGCGTGGACTAGTACTCTACGACTTGAGTATGAGTTGGTGGTCTAGCGAAGTCTGAAGCATATACTTTGATTTGTCGTAGTTGAGGTTCTATCATAGGGCCAATATACTTGCATGTTGGGTATGTGTGACTAGTTAGTTAAGACAGACTTATACAAGATAGTTTTCGCACTATATCGGCCCTTGTGGTTGTCCGAATGGTCTAAATTATCCAGGGCCCTGGGAAACATGACTTGGATGTTTGCTTTAGGGTAGCTCCCTTGGAAAGCGGAAACACTCCAGGAAGTCGTGGATCATTGGACTAGAAGCCTAAGGATGGTAGATGTCATTTAGAGGGGTGTTAGTACACTTCTTCCTCTCTAAATGTACGGCGATGTGTAGAGGGGTATTTTAGTCATTTCACCTGTAGGTCGGAGACTTTGTTAACGCAGCATTGTCCTTGGGGTCAATATTTCCTTATGGTGATATTAGGAAATATTTAAAATGCAAAATATAGCTATTTATATAGCAGGGGTATTTTGGTCATTTTAGCAGCCAAGGCGATGTGTCTTTTTGGTCCTCGGGATAGCCCGTAAGTCCTAACTATTTTTGGGATGAGGAATTGGTCTCGGTTGAAGAGGATTTTATTTTATTTTGTTTTATTTTATTTTATTCGGAAGTCTAATTTATTATTGGATCGGAATAAAATAAATAAATAAATAAATAAAATAGGAGTTGAGAGAAATTAATTATCTAGTTTATTTGGTTAATTAATTATTCAGGGCCTAGGTCCAGTATGAATAATTAAGAAATTAACCTGGGCTTAAACTAGGGGAAATAATTAATGTTTAATTATTTATTTGGTTATTTATGTAGGCATAAGAAATAAATAATTAGAGATTAATTATTATGGTTCATTTGGGCTCATTAATTATTTATTGAGTTACTTATGTAAGCCCAGAAAATAAATAATTAATATTTATTATTTTGGGCCTTTTGGGTCCAAGAAAAATAATAAATATTTATCTGGCCCAATAGCTTGGACCTTAGGATTTTTTCCAGTGATGGTTAAGAGGAGTTTAAGATTAGGCCAAACTGTTTCTCAGGATAACATCCGGGTATTTTGAAATCCCGGGGATATGTTTATCAGAGATTGAGAGACCTAATTTTGGCTAAATATAAACAACTCTTTGAAAAGAAAAGAAAAACGCTAATTTTCCTTGGCTAAGGAGACTCTCACGTGAGTCTCTCTCTCTCTCTCAAAGTCTCTTCTTCTTCTTCTTATTTTTCCCTTGTTCTTTGCTAACCAATAGCGAACGAACCAAGGAGAATTGAGACTCTTCCTCTTCACCATAGTGTTCACCGACTAGAGGGTAGGCTGAGGAATATCCCGAGAGCTGGAGAGTTAAGCGTTAATGCAAATAAGACGAAGTCGAAGGCTAGCGGGTGTTCAACCGGAAGCTCCTTCAACTGTGCAAAGCGAGGCGATTCCAATCGTTCAATCCGCTCTTACTCAACCTAGAAGGGTTAAGGAGCGCAAATGTATGATCTTCACGCTTCCGCATGGCCTTTATGGCTCGCGTATAATTTTTTTTGGTCTCTGTTTTTATCCGTCCATGGCTCCCTGTTTTGCGTTTTGCCATCACAGTTATGTGCATGTCTATCTCTGGCACAACTCCAACTTTTGTGAAGAACTTTTGGAGCCAAACTGCTTCTTTAGAAGCTTTTGAAGTTGTCACATACTCAACTTTTATATTAAAATCAAAATCAACAATATAAGATTGTTTAATACTTCTTCATGAAATAGCCCCTCCAAACAAAGTGAAAATATATCCACTGGTGGATTTTTTTTCATCTTTATCCGCCTGAAAGTTTGAGTCTGTGTAACTAGTAGGAACTAAGTCATCACCCCTATAAATAAGTATATAATCCCTTATTCCCTTTAGGAACTTGAGAATATACTTTATAACTTGTCAATATTCTTTTCTTGAGTTTGACCGATACCTGTTAACTATACCTACTGTAAAGTAAATATCCGGCCTTGTACAAAGAATGGCATACATGAGACTTCTCATCGTCGAGACATGGGGAATCCTACTTATCCTTTCATTTTCTTCCTATGTCTTAGGATACTGTTTGGAAGATAAGGTCAATCCGTACCTAAAGGGTATGATTGCCCATTTACACTGATCCATGCTAAACTTAGCCAATATCTTGGCAATATAAGCATAATAGGATAGTCTTAATATTCTTTACTTCCTATCTGTAAGCAGCTTTATTCTAAGAATGTATCTAGTTTCTCCTATATCTTTCATGCTAAATTGACTTGACAGTTAAACCTTTATGGATGACAATTTTTCTACATCATTTCCAATGAGTAGAATATCGTCCACATAAAGTACCATAAAAGACACATTTATCTGTTTTCCTATATATGCATAGTTTATTTACGTTTTGTATGAATTCATAAGACTTTACAATTTCATCAAAACGTATGTTCCATACTCGTGATACTTGCTTAAGTCCATAAATGGACTTCTTAAGCTTACAGATCATATACTCTTGGCCTTTAACAACAAAGCCTTCAAGTTGGGTCATATAGATGTCTTCGCTAAGATAGCTATTAAGAAAGATTGTTTTGACATCCATTTGTCATATCTCGTAGTCATAATAAAATGCGATGACTAAGAGAATGCGAATAGATTTAAGTATGGCGACAGGTGAAAAGGTATCCTCAAAATCGATCCATTCTTTTCTGAGTATAACATTTTGCTACCAACCTTACTTTAAAGGTTTTCACCTTTCCATCTATACCTCTCGTTTTCTTGTATACCCACTTACACTCTATGAGTTTAATCCTTTCAGGTGTAGTGACAAGATCCCATACTTGATTGAGATATATAGACTCAATCTTAGCATCCATTGTTACTTGCAAATTATCTGCATCAATATCAGCAATGGCCTTATAGTATCTAGTGGGACCATATTCCTGATGGTTGGAGACTACCTTAAAGGCTTCTCCAGTTCATCTTTCTAGAATTTTAGATATCCTCCTATTACGACGTGGTTCATTTTGTATTGGAACACCTGATTGTGCCTCTTTAGGTTCCTCAATTGAGGTACTAGAAGTTGAAGTGTCACTCAATTTCTTTTCCAATTCCACCTTACTCGAAACCTTAGTGGACACACTTTGTTCATCCTCCAAGTATCTAGTATGAGTACTAATAAGTACCTTTTGTCATTGGGGATGATAAAAGTACCCACTTCTTGTTCCTTTTTGGATACCTTACGAAGTAGCACAATTTTGATCTAGGGTCTAGTTTGATTCCTTTAATCAGTACATAAGTTGGACAACTCCATACCTTGAGATAATTCATACTAGCTTTCATCTAGTCCACATTGTTGAAATGTATATATTCTTAGACTAAGTTTCTGATGTATTTTTAACTTGTATTAATAAAAGTATTTTTCTCAAAATTTATTTGTGAAATTTTCTTTATATTTGTGTACGATTTTATTGGAAAAGACCCATTGTGTTTAAGTAAATAGTTCATGTGAATGGAGGTCTATCACAATAAGGTATGAATCATGGGATATTTAACACATAAAATATTGTTCTTAACTGGATGATGAGAATGAAAATCTCATCATGGCAAGGTTATTGTATTATGAATTCTAAATAGAAAATGACTTACCTTTAGCCAATGAGTAGTCTACTCATTTTATAACACAAGTGTATTTTGAATACGTAGAAAATGGACACAAGTGTATTATGAATTCTAAATAGAAAATGGCTTACCTTTAGCCAATGAGTAGTCTACTCATTTCATAACACAAGTGTATTTCGAATACGTAGAACTGGACTTGTAGTGGTGGTTTCTAAAAGTACTATGTGATAAAAACCCATATTATTGCTGCTACAATATGGAATTATACTCTACAACTTGAGTATAAGTTGGTGGTCTGACGAAACTGGAAGTGTATACTTTGATATACTATAGTTGAGATTCTTGAGAAGGACCAATATACATGTATGTTGGGTATATACGATTAGTTAGTCAAGACAGACTTGTATGAGATAGTGTCTACACTATATCATCCATTGTGGTTATCCGAATGATTTAATTATCCAGGGCCCTAGGGAACATGACTTGGATATTGGTTTTAGGGTAACTCCTTTGGAAAGTTAGAATATTTCAAGAAATCGTGGATTATTAGACTAGAACCCTAAGGATGGTAAATGTCGTTTACAGAAGTGTTAGTACACTCTTTCATTTTTAAATGAACGGCGATGTGTAGAGGGGTATTTTAGTCATTTTACCTGTAAGTCGGAGACATAGCTGACGCAACATTATCCTTAGGGTCAATATTTTCTTATGGTAATATTAAAAAATATTTAAAATACAAAATATAGCTATTTATATAATAAGGATATTTTGGTCAATTTAGTAGCCAAGACGATGTGTCTTTTTGGTCCTCAAAATAGTCCGTAAGTCCTAATTATTTTAGGTCGAGGAAATGGTCACAATAGAAAAATGATTTTATTTTATTTAGGAAGTCTAATTTATTTTTAGACTGGAATAAAATAAAAGGAATGAGAGAAATTAAATTTATTATCTAGTTTGATTGGTTAATTAATTATTCAGGGCCTAAATCCAGATTGAATAATTAAAAAAATTAACTTGGGCTTAAACTAGTTAATAAAAGGCTTAATAATTATTTTAATTCATTTAGGCTCATTAATTATTTATTGGGTTATTTTAATAGGCACAGAAAATAAATAATTAATGGTTATTATTTTTGGACTCGTTGGGTTCAAGAAAAAATAATAAATTATTTTGGCTCAATAGTCTGGACTAAAGGATTTTTATTATTCATGGTACAGAAGAGTTGGGGATTACCCGAACCTCTTTTGTTGATAAACTCCGAATGTTTGAAATATCAAAACACCGAGATTGGATTATCTGGGACGTGAATAGGAGTCGTGCAGTAGAGGAAAAAAAAAAAATAGAACTCACGACACTACTAAAGAAGAAAAAAAAATAGAGTTTTTTTTTTCCTTCTGTTCTCTCTCTCGTTTGCTCCGTTTTCTTTTTCCATCTTCTTATCTTTGCTAAATAATAGCAAATGATCAAGAAGGACCAATCTTCGCCTAGGTTGTTTCACCAACATAGATAGGTGGAGGAATATTCTGAGAAGCAAAAAGCTTCGTGTACATGCCAAGAAGAAGCTGACGGATCGCTAGTTTCTCACTAGAATCGTCGTCGAGACAAGTAACTGCTCTCGTGGTTGGTGCATTATCTTCTCTGCCAAACCAGAAAAGGACACGTAAATGTATTATTTTAACCTTCCATTGCGCTGTGTCTGTTTTATTTTCTTTGCATGCATGGCATCCCTGTTTTTCGTTCCTGCACACATCTCCTAGGGTGTTTTAGGTACTGGCTTGGAAGGCATCAAGTTCAGAATATGTGCTGTTATTTCTAGAGCATATCCCCAAAAAGAAATAGGAAGAGTTACATGACTCATCATGCTTTTGACCATTTCCATTAATATTCTATTTCTTCTCTCAACTACTCCATTCTGTTGGGGAGTTCCAGGTTCAGTTGGCTGAGATACTATATCTTGATGTGCCAAATAGTCCTTGAATTCACCAAGAAAATACTCTCCACCACGATCCAATCTTAGCTTTTTTATTAGTTTACTTGTTTGACGCTCCACCTCAACCTTAAACTCCTTGAATTTATCAAATGAGTCAATTTTCCACCTCATCACGTAAACATAACTAAAACACGTGTGATCATCTATGAATATGATAAAGTATTCATAATCACCTTTAGCAGGTGAAGACATAAGACCATAAATATCAGTATAAACTAACTCTAATATTTTCTTAGCTCTTTCCGCCTTTTGAATAAAAGACCTTTTGGTCATTTTACTTATAAAACAAGATTCACACTGAGACTATTTCTCCAATTTTAATGAGTTAAAAGACCCATTTTAGATTAATCTCTGAATCCGATTAGGATTTATATGTCATAATCTCAAGTACCATAAATAAGAGTTATTTGATGTGGTCTTTCTCTTCTTATCATTAGGTTCCGTTAGAGAATTATTTATTTGACAATTAATAGGATTAATATAAAAAAGATTCCCATGCATTTTTTTAGAACAAATAATACTTCCATTTCTACTTATTGAAATACCAGAATAGAAAGAAATAGAATATCTTTAATTAATCAATCTTGAAATTGAAATCAAATTCTATTTAAAACTAAATATATATAAAATATCTTTTAAAACTAAAATCCTATTACAATCAAATAAAAACTCCAAGTCTCCCACTGCTTCAGCTCACACTTGTACTCCGTTGCCCATTCTGAGTCTATGCTCTCCTCTATTGAGTCGTCTTATCTTATTGAATCCCTGTAAGGAGTTACATGTATGGTCAGTGGCTCTGGAATCAATAATCCAAGTGGATGATGAGCCAACTATCAATACAGACTCTAAATATAGAGTAATACTTGAAGAGGATTTGGCCAAGAAGTTTGAACAATCCTTTTTGAGGTACCCCTTTTTGCTACACTTGAAACACTTACCCTTGGGCTTGGACGGAGCGGGCTTAAATCCTTTAGGCTGGGCTCTTACGTTATTCTGGGTCTTCTTCTTCTTGAACTTCTTAGGTTGGGGGCCAGTTTTAGAAAATGAATTAGAACGAGTAATCAAAATCTTTGACTCAGGCTTTATAATTTTCTCAGCAGCCTGGAGTTCTTTTATTAACTTAGTCAAAGACATATTCAATTTGTTCATGTAATAGTTTAACTTGAACTGAGAAAATGAATTTAGCAAAATTTCAAGAACCATGTCAATTTGGCTCTCATAATCGATTGTTGCCCCTAGGATCTCGGTCTCCTCGAAGTGAGCAATCATCTTGAGCATATGCTCGCGAACTGATGTCTCCTCGGCCATCCTAGTATTTATGATTGCTCTAAGAGCTTTCTGTCTTGTGGGCCGACTTTTGTCAGCAAATATGGTGTGCAACGATACATTGATATCGTATGCAATAGCATGTTTTTGTACTTAGACTGGAGAATATTGGATATGAAAGCTAACATATAGCATCGAGCCATGTCATCAGCTTTCTTCCACGCCTTCTCAGCCTCACAATCCTAGTTTGTGAAATCTTCCCCAATTTCAGGATAGAGGTTAGTCAGAACATACTTGTACTATTTCGCAGTGATTACTATGTTTAAATTCCATTTCTAATCCATATAGTTAGGTCTAATTAACTTATTCTTTTTAAGAATAATGTACAAAGGATTGAATTCAAACATTTCTATTGATTGGGAAAAAAACTTCATTCAGAAAAATTTTTGTTCTAGAAAAACATATAAAAATGCATATTTAAAATATCATATCATTTCCATAATATGGTTAACCTATTAAAACTATTATAAAAAATACGAACAATTTGGCTCTTAGAAAAATTGACAGAGTTTTGTAGGAATGTTAACAATTTTGTAAGTTAAGTGTATAACCATGACAAATTAAACTTCTTTAATAGGTAATGATCCAGAAATAGTTCCATCGATAGGATGGTCATTACTCTCACCACCTATGGATAATCCAACATTAATACCTCCAACAATAGGCTGGCCGACACCAACACATATCATAGGCTTTAATTATAATTCCTCCATTAGTTTTAGATTCTCGTGAAAATCCATCTTATAGGGGGTCATACTCAGAATGACACGAAAAAAATCCACAATCTCTAACATGAATCTGTGACGAAAGTCGTGGGGGCCATTGAAACCCTTCTCCCACTTAATCTTTTGAGAAAAATAAGTTTTTGGGAAAAAATATGTCTTTAAAATTAATTGATTTTTATTAACTTTAGCGAAAATATAAAAATTCAATTATTATTCTCTATGCAAAGGATAAAACCCTTTAAGAGAATAGACCATGAATTTATTTTTAAATTACTTAGTTCCATTTTAAAACGTCTTCCTTAATTATTTTTTTATAGAAAAATTAATTTCTCAAAAAACCTTTGTACATTTGATCACAAAATTAAATAGAATAGTCATGTTCAAAAATAAACTTTTTACACGCTATTTCTAACCTTTAATTCTTATGTGACCAAATAGTGGATTCAACATTATAATAATAATAAAATTAAAATGATATTGTTTAACTTAAGGTGGTTTCTCCTTTACTAATAATTTTTATGCAAAATTATTTAAATCTATAATTAAACTATTGTAAGAAAATAACCTCGTGTGATATGGGCCCTAAAAGAAAAAGAAATTACAAGGAAAATAAAATAAAAAAACTTTAGAAGACCCGAATTGGAAGAACTGAAACTCGCTGACCAAACCAGAAGATTCCAGCAAAACTAGTCCAATTCTCAAAGAAGCTGGCCATGGCTTCTAATGAACCGGCCGCGACTTCATGGAAGACCAAGAGGAAAAATCGGCCATGGCATCTTGAAGAACCGTTGCGGCTTCTGGGGAAAAATACCTTCGAGCCAGCAGCGGCTTGTAGGGGATAAATCTCCCAAGTCGACTAGCTGGTTTACTGCTATCTCTTCTTTATTTCTTCCTACTTTAAATGATCACAATATTTTTTGTGAATTATAAATTAAGTACACAAATGTTGAGATTTATAACGTACCAGTTTAGTATTGTTTTTGCCAAATTGAGAGCTTAAATTGATATTACATTAATATGTAGCATTTTATTTGCTTGGGGGTCATATTAATTTCTCTTATAATTAATACAGTTTTTTTTTCTTTGTTAAATTTCTCTAAATTGTGGATGCTTAGAGCCATTACTTGTTTTATTGAAAAATTTAAATTTTAGATTTAAATCTATACATAGCCTAAATGTTCTCCTCCCCCCCCCCCACTCTTTTTTTTTTTTTTGAAGGAAATAATCTAGAATTTGGACTATTTTGTTTTTCAAATTATTAGGTAAACATGAATAGGAGTAATTAATTACCCCTATCTTGCAAATATCACACAAAAAGGAAACAAAACCATAATATAAAAGAATTTGTATTCATCAAGTTAACAATGGAGACGTTATTAAATTGATGAACACAAAAAATAAAACAAGTAATAGAATTTAATAATTTAATAATAGAGCTTATATTTTATTTATGTTAGCTCAAAATAAAAACAAAAAAATTAATTAAAAAAAGACCTTTATATAAGCTAATATTATATTAACTCATATAATAAAAATAATTTTAAAATATAAAATCAGATAAAATAAATATTGCCCTTGCCCATTATTCAACGGTCCATCTTCCTCTCTTATTCTTTGTGTTGTGTTCACCCGAATCACCACGCCACCGCTGCCGCCCTCTCTGAGCCCTGACTTAGCTGATATCGTCGGCTTCTCTATTGCCCTCCTTTTTAAGGTTAAGAAGCCCATCTCTTCTCGGTGAGTTGTTATGTTTGTATTGGGGTTTAGTTTGCTCTTTTAATTTGCATTGGGCTTTTGATTTGAATCTTCTGAAGGGTTTTGTTGATGGAGGATTTTGGTGAAAGCAATTTTTCTTTTCTTTTTTTTTTCTTGAGTTTATGGATTTCTGAGTTTTTTGCTCTATCCTTCATGTCTGTGAAATTATTTAAATGGCCCTTTCATACTTGTATGTTGGTTGTGAGTGAAATGAATATGTAGGATTTATATTATAAAAAAGAAATAAAAAGTCAGAACTAAATAACCACCATTGAAATTACATCCTCTGTACAGAAAAAGATCAGAATAGGCCAACAAAAGATTCTGAGAATTATATTTTTCTTATTGTAGGGAGAAAAGTTGATCGAGGCCACTTTTTTAGTCTAGAATTAGTTGATCCATTCCAAATTGTTGAATTGTTCATGTTCATATGAAGCAAAGTTTATACTTCTATTCAGAAGTTAAACCAATAAGTACTAATGACATTTCCAAGGAAACCTTAGTCTTCAACTGTTTATTCATGTCTCCAAGCTGTCATTCCTGGCAACACAAAAGTAGTACATTTGAGCAACTGGAAAAGAAAAAAAAATCATTGCTGTATATTTGTAGGCTTAATTTGAATTAATCAGTCTATCAGAAATTAGTATTTTAGAATAATGATGCCATTATTGCTTCATATTTGGATAAAGTATTCAAAATCCTCTTTAAAATTTCAAAAGGCCTTCAGAGATTAAAATGAAAAGCATTTTACTTTGAATATAGTTGAGAACAATGGATACAAAATCTTTTATATTACAATTGAAAGGACATACTTAATGTAAAAGGTTGCTAACAAAATGTTAGATATATACCTGGTGCTATTTAATGTAAAAGGACTTGGTTTGAGCTCTTGTTAACTTAATATAGTGTATTGTTTCGAAGAAAAAGGAAAAAAAAAAATTGATAATGGGTTGTGAATTAAGTACTGAGGTGTTAAAGTTGAGAAATTTGGGGTTATTAGATTATATGTTTTACGGGGATAGTTTACTTGAATCAAATATTCTGCATGCTTTATCTGTTTATGGTTTGTTATTTTGTTTTACTTAATTCTAAATGATGCATGTAAAGTCTGTTAATTTCCAGAGCTACATTTTGAATAAGATAATTTAATATTTAGCTCTCTATTTTGCAATTTTATATTAGTTCTTTGCTTTCTTAAGTCCCATCTATGAATGGATAGCTTATAATGTGTATGTTGAGTTGCAAAAAGCATCCTTCTTTAAATAAGCCAGAAAGCTTTGTTGAGAGTGAGTAGAAATGGTTTCTTGCTAGGTGTTGTTTCCTACTTGCAACTTACTAGGGACAGGATCTAGGCATTTTTTTTGCAAGTTTTGCTGTCTACTTGAGAACATTCAGGACTTATACCTGCTACATTGGGGCTTTTGCAACTTACATGTGAATATACCTGGTGCTACATTGCTATATATAGAATATTCGAATCACTCAGAAGATAAGACGGTAAGAGGGGCTCCTAAATAATATAATGTCTAGAACTTCTATTATATATGCTTTTCATTTTATGAAATGGATAACGTAGTGTCTAATGGTTATTATGCTAGTATTCGTGGACTCCTAAACGCAGAAAACATCCACAAATCCCTTCCGAGGATCCTAGTAAACGATTAAGAAGACCTTAAGTTTACAGAATTACCTCTCTTCGGCGTAATTGAGATCCTTCAATTCTGATTATGCTGTCGTACGTGCAATGCTGCAGTGTGCGAACGTCCTTTATAGGTACACACGGCGAATTGACTCATTGCCCCGAGAGTGTTAGCGCCTAAGGTTTGAGAGGGTTTTTTTCTGGTGAATAAAGGCACGAAATTTTTAACAGAACTGAACTGTTGAGAAGATGGCTAGGGTTTTCTTTAAACCTTCCGAATCCCTTAGAGTCCAAATTTGATATTATCTTATCATATTTTAATTTAAATTCAAATTGAATTAAAAATTGATATGATAAGATTCTGCCATTATCTCGATAATTTAACTAATTAATTTACTGAGTCAGATTCTTATAGTTTGGACATCATCCAGATACATTGAATGTGGACATATTTCTAGATTCATTGTATATGGTAAATTTTCTGGGTTCGATTAACTTAGAAGTATTTCTAGATTTATCGAATCTGGCTACCAGAAAAATAACCTAACAAGTTCACTTATTGTGTGACCCTATAGGTTCATTTAACATTGACAGTATGCCTAAATCGTATTTAAATGGCCCACAAGTTATAAGCGGTTTCTAGCAAAACATTATAACTATCCAGGTGAAATGAAGATCAATTATCTCTTTGAACCAAACCACAATTTTATATTTAATCCTTTTGTCACACGATATCCAGATAAAGCATAAGGCACGGAACATGTCATCCTTATTAAGCTTAATCAATTATTTCTTGATTTCATAGTAGACTGTTCAAACAAATGATATCAATATCTTAGATTGATATATTTGAGCACGACCATACATTTTAACAGTCTAACTTATCAATGGGCCTATGGATATCTCTTCCATAATTGAGATGGACAAATTCCTTCACTATCAATCATATTCCTCTCCTTGATTTATTCTATATCCAACAATAGTCTAATTTATTATCTGGTTAAAGAAAACTTTAGACAACGTCAAAATATAGAATTTATCAAGTAGGAAACTTATGATGAATTTAGGTCGAATGACTTTTAATATCATTATGGCTAGAAAGTACTTATGACATATTCCATGAAGTACTCTCACAGTAGGTCATGTCCAATACAATGTTCTCTAACATTTATTTATATTTTGACTTGATATCACAAATATCCATGACCAGTAAAACATAGCCATCTAGTCACAAACATACTAATCTTAATTTATTATTGTTCCAATAATAATAATCGATTAGGGACTGTTTTAGAATAGTCATTGTATTTATTGTTGGGTTTTATTATCAAGTTACATACTTGATGACCACAAAACAAAATGCACTATTCATGAAAAGGAAAACCTCATGTTATTATATAAAACATAACGACAATAGTATAAATACAAATTGACTCTAGGGTATATCCCTAACATATTATACATTAGTTTCTGTATTTTATGAATTCCAATTTCTTTGGACCATTAGATTTTGTGTTTATATGAGAGGCTTGAGTATTTCAATGGCCAACATTGCACCTCAGTTCAAATGAAGATAGTTTATAATTAAGTTGTCTAAAGGGTAAACTTTTCCCTATCACTAGATTCTCTTCAAAGCTGAGTTTGCCAGGTCTAGATACCATTTCAATCACAGAAAACAAAACATTCTGTCTACTAGACTTTGAGGTTTCAAAAATGCACGATCTTCAAATGCCATAATAGTATCTAGTATGAAGCTATCATCTTTTTACCTTTCTTCAGAGCTCTTCCATTTGTTCAAACATTATCTGTGTCTGCAATATCCAAGGACGTGATAGTCATTTCAAAGTAGATCACAAGTCTTTCCTCACAAATTAAGAACTTCTAACAAAAAGTATTGATCAATGATCACTTCACTTTAACTTGGATCAGTTTGATTCAATGTCCATGCTTGTTGTCAAACTAACATGCGCGACTGAAATGCATAACATTTGGCTCTGCCAACTTTATTAGATGATAATATTGAGGATATTTAAACTTCAAATTGTAAGAAAAAGAAAAAGAAATTTTCATCATAAGCTTCTACTAGTGAACATACACACATACTCTATCATTGTACTTAGAGTTTTTTTTTTTTCTATTAATCAATATTCATCATTTACATATTTGTCTATTCAACTTAATAGATGTCACATCAAGATCAAGTTAGTCAAAATTCAGTCAAACTCATGGAAGAAACTATTTCAACCCCACGTGATAGTAGTAATCCAATGTCATATCCTATGCAACAAGTAAATATTGCAGTTGATGAGAGTATTGAATTTGAAGTTGGAGAATCTGAACAGCCAAAAAGTCAAAGTGATGTTAGACCTATTGGAAGGCAAAAATTAGTAGTGTGGAGTCATTTTAAGCAAAAAAACAATAAATGGTAAACAAAAAGTCGAGTGTATTTATTGTTCTCAAGAGTTTGTTGCTGGTGCAAAAAATGGAACAAGACATTTAAATAATCACATAAAATCATGAAAAAAGAGAAAGCAACAAGACTTTAGACCAAGTTTGTTAGCAGCGAAGGTAACTGATCCTTCTTCAAACATTACACAAATATCGACTTACGGTTTTTGTCAAGAAGCGGTGAGGAGAGATCTTGTTGAGATGGTAGTTATCCATGAATATCCGTTGTCTATGGTAGAAAATTTTGGATTTAGAAAATATTCAAAGTCTCTGCAACCTTCGTTCAAGATGATTTCAAGAAATACTTTGAAGAAATATATCTTGAAAATTTTTGATGATGAGAAAAAAAAAGATAATGGCTTTATTGAACAAAAATCATGGGAGGATTGCTGTCTCTTGTGACTTGTGGACTGCTAATCACCAAAACAAGTGTTATATGGTTATTACTATTCATTTTGCTGATAATGCTTGGCAATTGCAACATAGAACTTTGAGGTTTTTTTTTTTGTCTTAGCTTTTGAGCAGTAGTAGCAACTAGTTGTTTACTATAAAGTAGTAGCCAGTTAGTTAAATCTTATACATTTGCTCTTTTTTATTTTTTTGTTATTGAAAGGTTTATCTATGTGCCATATCCTCATACAAGTGAAATACTTGCTAAAGTTTTGGAAGAAAACTTCTTCGATTGAAACATTGATAGGAAGTTATCTATAGTTACACTTGATAACTGTTCTAACAATAATGCCATTATTGAAAATCTCTTGAAAAAGCTTCAACCCAGCTCTCTTATATTACATGGGAGTTTACTCTATATGCATTGTTGTGCACACATCCTGAATTTGATTGTTCAAGATGAATTGTCAGTTATACATGAAGAGATTGAGAAGATTCGTGACAGTGTTAGATTTTGGATAGCTTCACCTAAGAGACAACAAAGGTTTGAAGAAGTTGCATATCAAATAGGTACTCTATGTTCCAAGAAGCTAATTTTAGATTGCAAAACTAGATAAAATTCAAACTTTTTGATGCTTTGACTGCATTGTCATACAAGGATGTGTTTTATAGGTTGAAACATAGGGATCGTTTATATACTTGCTTGCCAACTAAAGATGATTGACTTTTGGCACAAGATATTTTTGATCAATTATGCATATTTTATGAGGCCACCCAAATATTTTCAAAAACCAACTCTCTAACTATAATTTTCTTTTCCTTATTACTTTCAATGTTAGAATGGAGTTAGAGAAATGGCTTGCAAGTGAGAATCAATTGGAAAAAATAATGGTTGAAAAGATGGTTTATAAGTTTGATAAATATTAGAGAGATGTGCATAGAATTATGGGTATAGTTGTAGTATTGGATCCACGGTATAAGATGACTTTGGTGGATTATACTTTTCCACAAATATTTGGTGATGATACTCCTATAAAGATTGAGAAAATCAAGAAGATTTGTAGTGATTTGTTTCATGAATACAAGTAAAAAAAATGAGAAGTATTCAATTCAGTTAACAATTTCTTTGTCATTTCAATCTCTTCAACAACTTGGAAATTGGTCAATGACAACAGTGAAAAATAGACTTGCTGGATTTTATAATTTTGTAGCACAAAATGAGAATAACTTGCAAGAAAAGACAGAGTTTGATCAATATTTCGAGGAAAAAGTGTTACCATGGAGTAGTGGGGAATTTGATAGCTTAAATTGGTGGAAGTCAAATGAAACCAAATATCCCATTCTTCACCTAATTGTTAGGGATATATTTTGTATTCCGATATCCACAATTGCTTCAGAGTCTGCATTTGGTACTGGAGGAAGGATGGTAAATCCACATCACAACAAACTTCATACAGATACACTTGAAGCTTGGATGTGTGTCCAGAATTGGTTGCGTACTGATATTTGTGCTAATAGTAAAGGTATATATAATAAATATAGTTTATGAATTGTATCATCGTTATATTTATATTTTAATTAATTAATGCTTTTGTAGGTTCTTCTTTGAATGCTATAGAGTTTAGCTCTATTTTAGAAGACGTGGATGCCGATGATGAGAGTGGGGTAATTTTTTTAAAACTTATTATCATTTATATTTTTATTGTATTGTTGATGTTTTGCTTTATTAATATTTCGAATAATGTATATAATCTTTAAAAAATAACTAACAATATTTCATTTCTAGTTGAGTGGGACTACCGAGGTTGGACTTAAATGAAGTTTGGATTTGGCAATTGCAGCTTTTCTTAACTTAAATTACATTGTATGTTTAAGTGGGGATATTCTTTACATTATATTGTATGTTGAACTTGGTTATTTCATATGTCTCTTGCTTATTTACGTTTTTAATGTCTTGTACTCTTGGGTTATGTTTCCATTTTGTTGTCTTGGCTTGTATTTCCTTTTTGTGGATTGATATGTGCTGGGAGAATTGGACTTATAGTTGTTGAATTCCCTTGTGTGAAAATAACATGTTTTTGTCCTTTGTTTCTATGAGGTTAGGAATTGTTTATTTACATGGGTCATTAAATTTGGCTTGAGATGTGTCAACTTGTGGAATAAAGTGTTTAAAATTCTTAGTTTTGTTGTTGGGCTCAAACTGGGGCCTCGCATCCCCAATTCCCCACTGGGCCGACACTAGGCCCCCGCATCCTTGGTTCCCCGTCGGGTCGAGGCCGGGAATTATTTTATCCTCAGTGGGCCGGAGGCGGGGATCCCTGCCTCTCCTTGTGTCGGGGACGGGTCGGGGATGGGATAATAAGGGGTATACGGGGGCAGGGTCGGGATTTCTAGTCCCCGGTTCACTCCGACCCTGTTGTTATCTCTATTGATACCACTTGAAGGACCGTATGAAAATAAATACGCAATAAAAATTGCAATTTTAAAAATTTTTCCGAGTCAAAGCTAGAAATACTTACTTTTAGTGCATTTTACTTGAATAATCGGAGTTGAATTCGGGTTTAACAGTACTTCCTGAATTAGAATGTCTACTTATTCTACGAGAATATCAACTAACCGTCAACTCTTTTGTATCAAACACTTATTACATTTGCTAACTCTTAACCTTGTGGAATAAAGTGTTTAGCATTTTTAGTTTTGTTGTTGGGCCGAAACTGGGGCCCCGCATCCCCAGTTCCTCGTTGGCCGAAATTGGGCCCCCGCATCCCTGGTTCCCTGTCGGGCTGAGGTCGGGGATTACTTTGTCCTCAGTGGGCTGGGGGCGGGGATCCCCGCCTCTCCCCGTGTTAGGGATGGGAGAACGAGAGGTATGCGGGGATAGGATTGGGATTTCTGGTCTCTGGCCTGCCCTGGCTCCATTGCTATCTCTACCGATACCACTTGAAGGACTGCGGGAAAATAAGTACCACTAGAAATACTTACTTCTAGGGTATTTTACTTGATTAATCGGAGCCGTCGTATTTGATAAATAAATATGACAATCAAAGACCGGCATTCAAACCGTATTACGACAGTTTAAAACAGTCATTTTTTTAAAGAACAAATATGACAATTATAAACCGTCGTCATTGTCATCAATACTATGATGGTCAGTAAGCCGTCATATTTAGTTGGACCAAATACAACAATTCAGTCGTCGTATTAATTAGGTAATGAAATACAATGCTAAATACAACGGTTCAATTAACTATCATTTTCAAATTTTTAGTCCGAACTTATATGACGCTTATTTTCAACCATCATATTTTACCATCATATTTAACTTATACGACATTTTTTATTGTCATTTTGAAAAAAATGACGAACTTTTTTATAATGATTGTAATACTGTCGATCGTATATACTAAATACGATAGTTTTGAATAACAATAACGATAATTTTCTCATCTTCATTTTGTCCTATTTTTTTTGGAGTGTTATTTGCTTCGTGCTAAAATGAGTTTTATCTATCTTAAAAAATAATTTGAAATAAACAATTAAAAGTAATTAATGACTGCGTGCTTGCAAAAAATTAGTATACTCAACCATTTACCCATCACAGAAAAATTTATATAAATGCCTGAAACTATTTTGATTGTTAAACGATTTAAAAAAAATATTTAGAGTTCAATTTTTCTATTTTTTGTATCTTTGATTATCCTTATTTTTTTTCCTTTCTATTAAGAGTTCACTTTGATAATTAACTAATTTAATAAGAATTATGTTTCAGTTTCAACCGTTTATATTTTTATTACATGACATATTTGATATTATTGAAAACACTACAAATGCTCTTTTAGACACGTATGTTCTGTCACTAATATTTTTGGTTAGTAAGAATAAAGTCATTGATCAAATATTGAAATCAATCTGCAAATACGTATTTTAATTTTAATGAAGCCTCACATGGACAAGATTTCAAGAAGAACAAAACGGTTCGGACTAGTTAAGAGGCATCATTCACAAGGTCATGGCTCTTTGATCAGTATCAATAACACTAGAAATATTCTTTTAGTATTTTGATAATATCACAACACTCTCTGATAATATAATAAATTATTATAATTTAATCATATCTTTTCTCCTTATGAAATTTCTATCTTAATAACGACTTGAAATTATTTTTTAATCCAAACTGTCGAATACACTTATTATTAAGGTGATATATTTATATATAAATAATGAAGGATTTTCAGTATTATTAGTACTAGGGAAGAGCTTTGCCCGATTCGCAACCCTCCTCAAGAGAGCATTTTCTTGAATTGCTCTTTCAAGGCAACATTGGTAGTGCTGTACCCACCATCAATTACCAGGTTTACTCCGCTCAAATACTTGGATTCGTCACTTCCCAGGTAAACAGCTGCCTCTGCAACATCCTCCGCCTCCAAGATTGGTCCTTTAAGGTTTGCTATTTCAGATATGAATTCTTCTATCTGTTCTTTGTTCATTCCGAATTCATTCATTGCCAAAGGAGTAGCAACACCGAAAGGAGAAATGCAGTTAACTCTAATCCCATGATGTCCTAATTCCACACACAAGTTCTTGGTCAACCCCACCAACGCATGCTTTGTAGCCACATATTCGTGATTCATATCACCCGAAGTCACTGATGCAACACTTGATGTGAAAATAATGCTCCCTTTCTTGGGCGGCATCATAACTCTTGCAGCATGCTTGGCACACAAGAATGCACCAAACACATTAACATCAAAAACCCTTCTGAAATTCTCATAGTCAGCCCCAAGAATTGTTCCAGCTGATTTTCCAGCGATTCCAGCGTTGCTGTACATGATATCAAGCTTACCATATTTGGAAATTGCTGTATCCACGGCAGTTCGGACATCTGATTCCTTCGTTACATCGCAGTGGACGTAAGAAATGGCATCTTCCGAGTTGATTTCTTCGCAGATGGAGTGACCAAGATCGTCTTGCACATCAGCAATGACAACCTTAGCTCCATACCTGACAAAAAGCTTCACCGTGCTTTCTCCAATACCACTGGCACCTCCCGTAACCACGGCAACCTTGCCTTCGAGCCTGTCACGTTAAATACTTAATCAGTGCTTAATTTCCGTTCTTGCACTATCTAGAGATCAAAGAAAATACACAAGAGGGAGATAATATATTGCAGAAACATGATGAGCATACCTTTTCTGAGGAGGGGCATTGGATGAACTGCTCGTCATTATTTTCAGGTAATTCGACTTTTTAAGAACAATAACAAGGTTATTAAACTCGTGTTGTGTGCACATACTTGTAGAACCATGCAAGGTTTATATACTAACACATACATGAGAGCACCTATAAAATTTTGATATATTATATGTATTAAAAATTATATTAATTTATTATTCTTAAGTTATAATACGTTTTAAAAATAATATTTTTTAAAACTAATTGTAATTAGTGGATGCTACAAGTACACGTAGAATATATTCTGAAGCATATTCAAGAAAAGATGTCAGCAGCACATTGCAACTGGCGCTGGAGGTTGAGTTTTCAGCCCGCCGCAATTTGCAGACTTAGTCGACGGACCAAATTTCACGAGGTCAAGGAGCAATGAAAAGTCTATGTGGTCCATGTATTCAACCGGCTATGCGTGCGGATTCCGTTATATAATCAGTCTAAATGTTTCAATAATATTACAACACATTATTTTATATTTATTTAAATGATTATAATTTAATTATTATATATTATTTTTTAATAAAGAATTCACATTGATAACTAATTAATTTAATAAAAATCATATTTTAATTTCAATCGTTTATATTATTATTACATAATATATTTTATTATTATTAAAATATCAAAAGATCTTTAATATTTTTAACACTAAAAATGAACCTTGCCCCCCTCTTACTATTAAGATAAAACCAAAATAAGTAAAATATTTTACAGATAAAGTTGTCTAATCTTAATTTTGACCAGTGGCTTCCCCCACAAACTTAATTTCTTAACTTTTTCATTTAGAAGAAAAATAAAACTCGTAACTATAACACAAGAGTGTTGTGTTATTGCAAATAATGAAGAAAAGTGCGGCTTTTGGAAAGGTACAAGTCACCAATTTATTGAAAATTGTAAGCTAAAATTCAAAGGATCTCTAATTATTCATGTTCTCTTGTTATCTAACCATTCATATTCTGTTTTTCTTTTCTCTTCCTTTCCCTATTGAATCCCACCATAATCATTGGGATTGAATAACAAACTTGTTGATATTTCACGATTAAAATTCATTTTGTTATAAAATTAGGGTAGTGTTAGAATAAAATCTACACACTACACACTAAGAAAATTCTAACTATTCTTTGCACAAGAATTTCTCTTCAAACTTCTCTCTTTCTTTCTCTCACAATTCTTTCTCTAATCTTTCTTTCACTAATCTTTCTTTCACAAAATGATGGTGTATTACAAGCTTAGAGAATAGCTCTATTTATAGAGCTCTAATTAGTGAAATACATCATGGCATACATCATCTTCAACTAATCTCAATTAATGGTGTCTCCACTAAATGGTGGACATCCATAAAAATCTTCTAATAATTCACATAAATCCATAATTAGTGGAGCCTCCACTAATTAATGGAGATTCCAATAATTCATAACACATTTTTATTAATTCCATTTTTTGTCAAAAATAAGAAAAATAATATTGTTTTAAAAATAATATCGATATCTTAAATCTTGACACGAGACAATCATTTAATGAAATGATTTACGCTATTTAAAATATTTATTTTTATAAATAATTTTTAAATAAAGATATGTCTGTAAAATTTGTACCACTATAAAACAATTCTAGATCTGCTCTTGTTTTGACAAACCCTAAAAAATGAGCTTTGTCCACTCTAGTTTAAGTTTTGCAGTCAGTTATCATGGAATTTTTCAAGTTTTGGCAATTATTTTTTTCTTTTATTTTATTGGTGGGAGAAGGGACGGATTAATATAAACAATTTGAGTTTTTTTGACACATTAATTCTTTAGTTCTTATAGGCAGGATTTAATTTTTGTTTTAAAAATGGATAATTATATAAATCATTGTATATTAAAAGGCGAATGGGTACTATCTTTGTTCCCAGTTCCTCCCCCATCACAGAAGTTTGACGGTGAGGAGCTCGGGTTAATGTATGGACAAACTATTTCCACCTACTCTTGTTTCTTTTCTTTTCTTTTTTTTTTTATGCAAATGTAAATGGTTTAATATTGATCAATAAGTATTTATATGGATGACTAGTTTACAGTCAAGGAGACTACAAATTAAAGATTCTCAATAGATGCCTCAAAACTAGTCTGAATATTAGGGTACAACGTAAAAACTACAGTGTACATATGTGTTTTAATCTTCTTCACTATTTCCCCTGGATGGTAGGCTACACCCTCAAAAACTGTCTTGTTACGGGCAGTCCAGATGTAGTAAAAAGTGGCCGCCAGAGCAGTAGACTTTGCCTTAGAAAATCATGAGGTACCCCAGTTGGCATGTTTATACCACCTGAGACAAACTTTTGCCAAATTCAAAGAATGTGGAAGACTTAACCATGCTTTCACTTCTGTCCAAATAGTAGCGGAAATCGAGCATTTGAAGAACAGATGATTCATCGTTTCTGACTAAGCATTACACAACGGACATGTCAAGTCATCAAGTCTGAACACAAGTGCATCTTTTGTCTTAAGCCTACCCTTCGCACATAACCACAGAATGAATGAGTGTTTGGGCGTTAAACCCTGCTTCCATATAGTATTGGCCCAATACACAGACAGTGTAGTAGATCTCAGATAGTCATAAGCAAGAGATGTGAAAAAAGTATTACAATTGCCCCAAGAATGAAGAAGATCAGCTGCATATTGAGAATCACCTTCACGCTTCACGATCATGTTTCTTATTGCTAGCAGTTTACGAAACAAGGGGGAATGTTCCTTATGATCTTCGATTTTCCAAATAGATCCACCTTTCAAATAGTAGTGGTCCACCCATTTGACCCACAAAGATTACTTCTCCGCCTGTATGTCCTAAATGATTCTAAACATAAGAGCACCATTCCAAATTTTTAAGTTCCTCAAACCAAGACCACCCTCAGTCTTTGGAAGGCAGACATTGTTCTAGGCAACCGGATGGTTTTTAGAGTCCCACAGGAAGTCCCGAGCCATCCTTTCCAACTAACAAATAATAGTAGATGGAGTAGGAAGAATTGACAGCCAAAAACATTCGACCCCTTGGAGCACAGATTGAATCAGCTGTAGGCGTCCAGCATAGGAGAGTGAACGAGCAGACCATCTCCCTATGTATGAACCAATATGATCAAGCAATGGTTTGAAGAAAGTGAGTTGAATTTTACCATTCATGATTGGTAGTCCAAGGTAGCGAAATGGAAGTTCTCCAATAGGAATGCCCGTAACTGCCATAATATTTTCTTGATTGTTTGAATCAATCCCCGCTAGATAAATACTAGATTTATCCTTATTGATTTCAAGACCTGAACATCTCTTAAATTCTTCTAGGCAGTCAAGGAGAATGCGGATAGAAGAACAGTCACCCCTAGCAAACAACATGAGGTCATCCACAAAGGCAAGGTGGGTAACCCTTAAGTCCTTACACTTAGGGTGGTAATTGAATGATGTCCCAAGTGTATGCACTTTGACAACCCTTGAGAAATATTCTAAACAGATGACAAACAACAGTGGAGAAAGAGGATCTCCTTGCCGTAGACCCTTAGCCCCAGTAAAGTAGCCATGCACATTTCCATTGATAGCAACAGAGAAGGATGTAGTGGTCACACATTGCTCAATCCATTTCACAAAAAGGTGAGGGAACCCAAGCTCAGTAAGTAAGTCCAATAAGAAATCCCAATTGACAAAGTCATAGGCTTTCCTGAGGTCCACATTCAATGTACATCGCGGAGAAACTCTTTTACGACTATACATACGCAACAGTTCCTGAACTAGTAAAATATTATCAGTCATGAGTCTGTCGTGGATGAATGCGGATTGTGCCCTGTCCACCAGATGAGGGACCACCAATTTAAGTCTATCAGCCAAAATTTTAGAGATGATCCTATAGACCATATTACAGCAAGATATTGGTCTATAGTTACCCACCCTATCAACATGATTATTTTTCGGAACTAGGGTAATAATAGAATGATTAATCTGTTTAAGAATTTTGCCAGAAATAAAAAATTCCATAACTGCATCACACAGACTCTTCCCAACCGTACTCCACGCCTTCTTGAAAAATAATGTCAAGTAACCATCAGGCCCAGGAGCTTTGGAATCCCCAATATCCCACAGAGCTAATCTAATATCTTGGACAGTTACGTCCCTAACCAAGTCCACCATCATATCATGAGGCACCAAAGGACCAGCCCTGACAAAGTCCACATTGATTCCCCTGCAATCAACCTTAGTCCCCAGAAGCTTCTGGTAATATTTGACAAATTCGTCCACAAGAGCCTTTGGGCTATTGGTCAGTCTACCATCCTCCATTGTGATAGAAGAGATGAAGTTCTTCTTTTTATTACGTTTGACAATGTTAAAAAAGTAACGAGTATTCTTGTCAGAGAAAGCTACATACCTTCCTTTAGCAAGTTGCTGGTAGAACTTCATTTCTGCCTTCGCCAAACGCCATGCTGAACGTTTATAGTCCTTGAATTGTGCAATAGGATTTTGATCTGCGGGGTTGGCAAGTAATAGCTGTTGTGCATTGAGTACAGCCTGGTTCGCTTGGTCGACCCATTTAGAGAGGTGAGAGAATTCCTATTTGTTTAGTCTCTGCAAGGAACTCTTAAGCATCTTCAAACGACGAGAAAGAGTGAACTAGTGGAATCCCAAGAACGCCTGATCCCAAACCTCTTTAACAATATTATGGAATAAATCATGTTTAGCCCAAATATTTAGGAATCTGAATGGACGTACATTTCTCACATTGTTGTCTACCACAGACCAAATAACAGGACTATGATCAGAAATGCACCCAATAGGGAAAAACTCAACAGAAGCCTGTGTAGGGCATTAAAACCATGCATCATTACCCATAACCCTATCAAGCTTGGACCACACCCTAGAATTTGTCCAAGTATACCTTGATCCGACATAAGGAAGGTCCTCCAGCCCAATGTCCGCACATAGAGACACAAAGTCCCTAATTCCATAAGAGGAAGGCACTGAACCACCAAGTTTGCCCTCGATATGTAAATAGGTATTGAAATCACCCATAAAAATCCATGGATCCGATATTACTGAAGATAAGGACTGAATATCCTCCCATAAACTTCTTCTAGCCATAACCGAATTGTAAGCATAGATAAAAGTGAAGGAATAGGTCACATGGGAAATCTTACACCTGATACTCACAGTAATCGCTTGAGGCGTGCAGCGAAATAAATGGACATCCACCCTAGCATCATTCCACAGGACAAGAACTCTGCCTTCATTAGATTCATCCAAGTTATGAAAAGCCGACCAATTAGAGAATTTTTTGGGTAGAATATTGTCCACCCCAACAACATTCAACTTTGTTTCCAATAATCCAATAACGTCCACACGATGATTAGAAATAAAATTTCGAACCCTGTGTTGTTTGAGGGTCTTGTTAAACCCTCGAATATTCCAACAAGCAACTCTCATTGTGGACTAACTAGTGCCCTTTGGGCACTAACCAAGTCGACACTCTGCTGGGCATATTTTTTCCATACCGAACAAATAAATTTTGTTGTCTGAGTGGTCACTTTACCAGTATTCCCCATGGCCTGTGGAGCCTCCTCATCACAGCCTTCTTACCGGGAAGGGGAGAATGATTGTCTAAGTCCAGCTTGTGCATTTAATTTTTTTTGCCAATGAGGCCGTCCCCTACGCCTAACTCTTGATCGGCCTCTTGTATGAGTAAGGTGGTCTATCAGTCCATTAGATGAGGAGGGTGCGTCAACTGCAGCATTTCCACTATGTGCTTGGATATCATTAGTGCCAGAATTATCCTTAAATTGTTCATTACACACCGGCAACGACAGTTTGATATGAACGCTGCTTAAATTATTCTGCTCCAAATTAAGGGCCGGCTATTTCCCCGTGTCTTTGCCTACAGCACCTGTCTCACCAGGCCCACCCGGGGATGTTGATCTCATGTTTTTGTTCTGTCTCACCGGGGCTGACATTGGCCTAGTAGGAGACTTTGTCCTACCTTTTTGCCACTTGCTATTCCCATCATTCCTGTTAGCCACCTTCTGTTCCTTTCTTTTCATGTTTTCCCCCATACATGCCTCAGTAACATGCCCAAATTTGCAGTAGCATGAACAGTACGAAGGCTCAAACTCAAATTTCATTGCCTGGTGTTTGATCTTATCTGAAGGCATTCTGATTGGGACCGTCTTCACCAATGGCTTGGACACATCCACTTCGACAAGAACTCTAGCATAGGACAGGCGATCAAAAGTTGCAGTAAGTATATCCGTTATGATCGGTGCCCAAATATTGCATAAGGCCCCCCACGGAGAACCTGTTGTCTATCATCATCAGTTTGGAATCGAAAAATTAGCCATCCAGTAGCGTGGGAATGCACCTTGGATTGAACTCCTGATTGTTTTGTGAGGTTCATTACTACCTTCATGCCCGGGAACCTACCGGCAAACATCCTAATAAGGCAGTAGCCCAGCTTGCCCGTAGCTTCCACGAAGTCCCTTTCATCCAAGTCAATGAAATTACCAGAGCAAGGAATATGCCTGAGCTGCATTCCATTCTGCTGTTCACGATTCCCTTTCACAATGTTGGCCCAGGAACGAGGAGGTTGAGTGGTCTGCAATGGTTTGGGGGGAGACAGAAGATTGTCCCCCACTAAGGGGTCGGTAGGGGCAAAAGGCTCAACGAGGTCAGGTTGACACTGGTTCCCCACTAGGGGGGACACCAGACAAGCATGTGTAGGTGATTGTGGGGCAATTTGAAGGTCAATTGAGATAGAATATATAGATGGCCGAGGGGAGGGTGGGATTGAGGTGTTTTCGTTGGGCATCTCCATGTTCTTATCAGGGGAGACAGCATGGGTTTTTGTAGCAGAAGTGGCCCCCTCTAGGAACCTTAATTTTTGACTTCTAGTCTGGACCATGAGGTCCAGCCCTCAAAACGAGAAAGGTCCAAATAGAGCCAAACGAGATGGTAGAAGAGATCTGACTCCAAGAAATAAGATAATGCTTACCCGGATTTGGTATACTAGCTCACTGACAAACATATAAAGAAGGGCAGACTAAAAGAGTAATTGGTCAGGAGAAGGGTGGGTTAGGTAGATTCGAAATCAATTAGGAACCAGAGGAGGAATATCGCCTTAGAAAACCAGAAGGAAGGGATTGACAAACAGGATTTAGCTGTGTAAAGGAGGTATATGATGATCAAAAGATGATATAAAGAGGTATATCAGGTGCTCGAGGAAACAAGCTAAACCGGGGACAAAGGAATAACCAAGACGAGAAGAAAGTGCACCACAACCCACTACACACAACCAGCAAGCATCTAAGAGAATCATATAATCACACCACAGACTGGGATATCAACAGCAAGGTACCGGCAGATAAATAGACAGAAGACCAAGAAGAGATAACAGGTGGGAAATGAAGGAAAACAGTTAACCAGCTCAACTACGAATAAGCTGGACGAATATTACATATGAGAACATACAATAGGCACACCGATAACAATCAAAAAACACATAAACAGAAAGAAACTAACCAACATGGAATCCGTTTACATGCTTATCAGCTTGAATATCAGCCATGGAAACCAAGGAAGAGAAGTGAACTCACAAGAGTTGAGAGCTTCTCTCTCTTTGTCTTGTTTCTTTTCTCATGCTAATGCTGCCAGCCTACCATCTTCTATTCCTTTCTCCCCTCTTTCTCCATCTTTATCTTCAACCATTCTTCCTTTTTTTTTTTTTTAAATTTGGAGTGTTCAATTTTGCGCACAATTTTATTTTTTATATAAACCTTATAAAATTATGTAAAAAAGCTAAAAAGAATTATGTTGAAAGAAAGCAAAATTTATGCGTTACTATTTTGTTTCTTTTTTTTTTTAAACCACCCAAAGGTGGAAATTTTATTAAAGTAAGTAGATAAAAATTATAAAACAATTTGGGTATTAAACAAAATAAAATTTAGATCTATAACCTCCGATTATTTATCGTGTATTCATTTCTTATTTGGACAACAAGATTCATTTATGCTTTTTCCTTTATGCAATCGAAGGAGTGAAATCATTTTCATTATATTCGTCTTTAATCAAATCATCATAAAACTCTGACATCGGGATGTACTGTTGTGTTGTAGCAGATTGATTCTTTTTCTTGCGATTTTTCCTTTTTCGTAGATGAGTAAGCTGTTTTTGAATTTCATTCTCAAAATTGGACCGAAGCAACTTCGTAGAAGTGGACGATTCTGATAAATATCCTAGTCATCTTTTCTAGCAAGATTTGTGGTCTAAGGCCAGTATCATCCTTTCCATAATGAATTAAAAAATTAGAAGAATCTATAGTTGGATTTGCAGACCCTGCGTTGGATTTATCGATAGTGGTCTACCATGGATTTGAGGAAGATGCTTGCTTTGCACCCCTAACAAATATGAAGAAAGGAATCAAACTGGGATTCATCAAGAGCAAGGTCGGCCAATTGGTATGGCTGCTTGGTATCAGTAGGGACATTGGCAAACATCTGACCTCAACTTTACCCCCTGCAGATGGTACACGAGACAACAATCCTCTATTAGGCTGCTCAAGTTGGCTATTATCAATCTGATTGTGCTGCATAATTGGCTCTGTTTCTAGGGAACTTGATCCTCCTTACAGTATCAACAACCGGGACCTCTTAGATTAGAGTGCCAGAAACATCAACAGGAATTCCAAGCAGAATAAGCTGGTGCCATCACATTACTTGTAAGAGTCAACGACTGAGTAGAAGTCTGAGAAGTAGCCGCAACTTCCAGAGAATCTATGGGGATTGTGTTGTTATCAATAGCCAGTGGCACAACTAGAGTTGAAGCAGCCGCCAATGGCTGAGTAGTAGTAGTCTGAGAAGAAACTGCACAATTTTCGGAGTTGCATTATCGCCTCTTTCTGAGGCCCTAGGATTGGTTTCTTTTGGAGGAAATTTTTATATGGACCCGATTCACCGTGGACCGAGTGCTTTGAGTGATGCACTACATGCAGTATGAGTAATACACTTTTAAAAAAATACAATACTTTAAAGCAGTGATCCACGGTAGATCCGGTCCATATAATAATTTCCCTTCTTTTGGAGTCCATAGCTGTTTGGGCTTCAACGAGTGGGTGGGAATAATAATAATAATAATAATAATAATAATAATAATAATAATAATAATAATAATAATAATAATAATAATAATAATAATAATAATAATAATAATAATAATAATAATCTATATACCACTAAGGTGGTGAGGAAAATAAATGAACTATCTTATGTACCACTTCCTTTCTAAACTCTCTCTTGTGTCCTACACTCATTCCCAAATTAGAATTCATATCTTAGTTTCTATCCAAATAATCATAAACTTGTCTCTAATACCACTAAATGTCACGCTGAATCCGGATCAAATCCATTCCCAAGATACAACACGGCCACATCATCTAAGATTTTCCTCAAGAATGCAAAGCCTTAATATTGAATAAACTAAATCATTAAGAAAAATAATTATGATCCTACTATCTAATAATGCAAAACTCAAAAACCCCAATAACAATAATCTATAAGCTAAAATTGAAACTAATAAAAGTATGTAATAGTCTAAACCTAAATACAAGTGTTCATCCCAATTTAACTTAAAATCTTCAAATTGCAAAGAGGACAATCTAAAGTAGAAGTTCATAAGGATCCTTGCATTAGTCATCCCATCTTACTCTCAACCGTCATCCTCATCAAACTCGAACTCATCATTGGTATCTGAAAACGTTGACTTAAAAGAGTGAGTACAAAACTTAGTAAGTAAGAATTCTCCATCCTCTGGGATTGAGTATGGAGTTTCATAACATATTCTTTTCAAAGCATATGAAAATCTTCACTTAAACCAAGTTTGAAACCAAAACATTCAAGTTTCATTTATAAAACAGAATAATTTAACAATAGTGACCCCGCACAATAGTTAAATGTTTTAAAGATAGAGGGAGGAAGTAAATGATCAAAGACACAAGAAGACTTTAGAGCAATTGTACCAAAGTAAATATGTACTTACAATGCACATTTAATTTCACTAATATATGAGGACATAAATAAATGTACAGTAAATGGGTCATCGCTGAATTTAGTCGTAGCATTTAATCCTGTTAGGGGGCACTCTTTCAATCACTTGGTTGGCTTTTTGCCGATGTCAATGGGTTTATATATTTAAAGTGGAACATGTTCTTCCCACAGTCAATACACCAATTTTTTTGTCCCAATAACTAAATGAATTCTTAATTTCAAAATAATGATGTAATTAATCAATACACTTAGCCGTTAAACGCTACTAGAAAAAATCAAATTAGCGACGGCCAAATCCGTCGCTAATCACATTTAGCGATGGATTACGCCCGTTGCTAAAAAGGGCGTCGCAATTTGCGACGGAAAGAAAATTCGCCGTCGCAAATAGCGACGGATTTGCAACGGTCATTTAATTGATGACATTATAATTAAGTTTATAATCAACATAGCGATGGATTTACGACGGAAAAAAAAATTATTTTTTAAAAAATTAATTAATTTAGCAATGAATTTGCGACGGCAAAAAAAAAATTATTTACAAAAAATTAATTAATTTAACAATAGATTTGCGACGGCCAAAAACTTTTATTTTAAAAAAAATTAATTAATTTAGCAACAGATTTCCGACGGCAAAAAATTTTTAAATTTTGAAAAAATTAATTAATTTAGCAACAGATTTGCGACGGTCAAAAATTTTTTATTTACAAAAATTAAAATAATTTAGCTACGATTTTGCGACGGAAAAAAATTATTTTAAAAAATTAATTAATTTAATTTGCGGTAGCAAAAAAAATTTTATTAATTCTGTGACGGTAAAAAATTTTTATTAAAAAAATTAATTAATTAGCTACTCAGCGTGCCCGTTCATCGGCCCACCCCGGCCCTCTGAGAGCCTGATGTGCAACCCGACCCGCTAAGAATATTATGAGATTATGTCGGATTTGGGGCTCGAGCCCGCGTCCTTGTTGTGGGGGAACACATGTTCCAAGACTAAGCTATTGAAGTTATTGTGATATATGTGCTATATATTAATTATATAGTAAATTTTTTTGTGAATTAGCGACGGATTTGCAAGGGCTTTACGATGGATCTGCGATGATAGAATTTTTCGTTGCAAATCCGTTGCTAATTACCAACGGATTTGCGACGGAAATTAGCAATGGATTTGCGACGGCTAATTTTTCAAGATTTAAAAATAAATTTATTTTTAAATTTTTAATTGCCGTCGCAAATTGCAATAGATTTGCGACGACTTTTTTTTTAATTTTAAAAAATAAAATTATTTTTTAATTTTAGATGGCTGTTGCAAATCCGTCGCAAATTGCGATGCCTTTTTTTTTAATTTTAAAAAATAAATTTATTTTTTAATTTTAGATGGTCGTCGCAAATGTGACGGATTTGCGACGGATGTTTATGAAATCCTGATCCGTCGCAAATCCGTCACTAATCTAAAAAATTCACACAAAAAAAATTTAATGTTTGATTATATATATGTACATATGATACAGTATGTGTATGCATGTGTGTGTTGAAATAGTAGAATACACAAAAAGATATTACTAAGTTGAAATATTTATATATATAATATACATATATATTATTAAGTATATTTATGTATGTATATATGTAAGAATATGACATATATGCATCTGTTGCTACTAATATATGTATATTTAATAGCAAATGTATGTATATATATATATATATATATATGTATATATATATATATAGACACACCACATACTAACATAAATAAATATGTATATATATATGTATATATATATATATATATTTTATATTAAAAAAGTATATTAACATATTTATATGTATATAAAAAAGCTATATTAATATATGTATATATATGTGTGTATATATATACATATTAATATGTATATATATATACATATATATATGTATATAGACGGATTTATGAGGGTATTTTTTTAAATTTTAAAAAAATAATTTATTTTGAAATTTTGAATGGCCGTAGCAAATTTGCCATGGATTTCCGAGGGAATTTTTTTAATTTTAAAAAAATTAATTTATTTTTAAATTTTGAATAGTCGTTGTAAATTCCTCACAAAATTTGCTACGGATTTGCGAGAGCATTTTTTTAAAATTTTAAAAAATTTAATTTATTTTTAAATTTTGAATGGCCGTCGCAAATCCGTTGCAAATTGCAACGGATTTGCGATGGTTTTTTTTAATTAAAAAAAATAAATTTATTTTTTAATTTTAGATGGCCGTCGCAAATTCATTGCAAATTACAACGGATTTGTGACGGATTTTTTTTTTAAATTTTAAAAAAATAAATTTATTTTTTAAATTTAGATGGCCGTCGCAAATCCATCACAAATTGCAACGGATTTGCGACGGCTTTTTTTTCATTTAAAAAAATTATTTTTTAATTTTAGATGGCCGTTGCAAATCCTTCTCAAATTTGCGATGGATTTGTGAGGGTATTTTTTTAATTTAAAAAAATTAATTTATTTTTAAATTTTGGATGGCCGTCACAAATTTGAGACGGATTTACGAGGGCTAGATTTCTGTCTCTAATCCGTTGCAATTACCGATAGATTAGTGACGAAAATTAAAAAAAATAAATTTATTTTCAAAATTTTTGCTTCCGTTGCTGTTTCGTCGCAAAATTAGCGACGGCCTAGAGACCATCACAAAAATCCGTCTCTAATTTGATGTTTTTCTTGTAGTGAAACCCAACCTTTGCCAACACTTTGAATAAGCTTAACTACTAACACAACCCTAAACAAAATCATTTAGTTCACAGATTTGAATAATTTTAGGAAATCTTAAAAGAATAGCTAAAATTTTGAAATTAAAATTCAGCAATTTAAATCATGCATAATTAAAATATCGCCAACAGTGAAATTTTCACATCTAACCAGCCAAAACACTTGGGGTTCACTACAACAATCTAAGCATTTAGGGACACTAATTAATTTGTTTTGGGACGCTAATTTGTGTCGTGAAATTATTTACCGACACTTTTATATGTGTCCCCGCATGTGTTATTAAAAGTGGTGTCGCCAAAGAATTTTACGATGCAAGATTTTGCATCGGTAAATTAAATTACCGACGCTTTTCTCATAACCGTCTCTACATTTACTGACGCTTCTCCTATAAGCATCTCTAAATTTACCTACGCTTTTCCTATAAGCGTCTCTAAATTTACTGACGCTTTGCCTATAAGCATCGTTAAATTTACTACACTGAAATTCTTTAATGTCGTTAACATAACGACATTTTTTAAAAGTGTCCCAAAATTACTGATACAAAATTTTGATTCTTTCTGCTTTTCTAGCTACGTTTAATGTTTACAGCGTCTCGAAATTAGCGATACTTTATTCTATAAATGTCCCAAAAATTAGCGACACATAAATATAATTTCGTTCCCTTTTTTGCCACGCAATCAATCATAGTGTCCCAATTTTGGACTCATTTTATTTTAAACGTTCCAAAGTTGACAATTATTATATTTTATTATTTGAATTTTTTTCCAATTTAAAAACTCATAAGAAATGTTTCTTTTTATATTGTACAATAGCAAGCTGTAGAGCAATCATAGTTTTGAAACAAAATGAATAATATTTATTGAAATAAATCGTATAAACTAGAACAAAATTTAAATACTCATACTCAAAAGCATTTTACCAAATGTCTAACTACAATATAAATCAAACTAAATATAAATGTTCAATTTCATTGGTAAACAAATATATATATATATATATATATATATATAAGTCTTCATATTTTTGGAAGTTGATGGAAAGTTCAATAGCCTTACACATCAAATAAAGAAGACAATGGTAAACATTTAAAAGATTTACCCCAAAAACTCTCAAGTCTAACAAGTATACTTTGTTCTTGAGGAGTTAAGAACTAAAATTCCTAAGTGGAGAATGAAAAAAAAAAAAATGCAACGATAGATAGAGATGATAGGCTCCGTCCCAAAAAGAAGAGAAAAAGAAGTAGTCTTCCTCTTGGGTAAGGCTACCGACAATCTTTGTACACTTTGGGAGTTGGCTGTTTCTTGAGGGAATTTTAAAGAAGAAAATATTTGAAACAGAAAGGGAGATGGTTAGCTACTTGAAAATGGTTATGCCTGTTTGAAAAGATGTGAATAAACAATTATAGCGTGAAAAGATTAGATCAAATTCAATATGGGCATTTGGCAGCTCAGCAAACAAGAATCAACAACATAAGAAAAAAAAACCAGAGTTTAAGAAGATTTTCTAAGACTTCCCTTACGAAATGAAGCAGGATTAGAAAGTATTCTGGACAAATTTGGTACTGTAACCCAAAAAGTTCCAGAATATTTGTCAATGCAGCTAAGGTCAATGCCTTTTGCTTTTATTACAGAAGCCTTCACTTAAAATTCTGCATGCCAGTCTCAGATAAAACAAAGATTGAAAACATATCCCAACAAATCAGTCTTGCAAGTCTCATCACAATATTAAGTTGTATAGAAGGCTAGAGATCACTTGCACACATTTCTAAATGGGTCAAAGTAGTTTTTGATGTTACACTTTCCTTTTAGATATTCCTTTTTAAGCTTTCCACAGCTAACCATACACACCTGCAAATTATTAGAGGATCAAAGTGTAATGAGCAATTATAAAAACACATTCAACAAGGTATGTGGTATTTTTCATTACTTTTAGGTGCCGACTGTCAAATTACATTAAATTTCTCTACTTGTCAATTCGCAATATTTCAATCCAGAATAACTATAGCCAGCTACAGGCAACATGTTGAAACTAGCAATTCTGTGTTCCACAAGTTCAAAAGGATCCTCAGTCTATAATGCATTCACAATAAGAAGAGGAAAGACCTAAGGAGTTGGACTGGGGATTGAAGAACAGAGGAATCAGTGCAACTTCTGACTCAACACACTGGATAGTTACCACTCCCCACAGAAGAATAAAAAACACCAAGAGTAGAAAATTTGGGAAAACAGTATATGATCAACTTTGCGCACATATCATGAAGGGCGACCATCCCTCAAACAACAAACTACTATAACAATGGCAAAAAGTCCATTCACTCAAATCTAGGAAACCTCAGATAATTCTTTGTAATCAAACTAATCGCATCACCACAATTTTTTATTGATTTTGCAAATGCAATCACCCTGAGTGGAAGAAAGTAAAAAGCATCTATTCATTAACCACAATAGGCAATGGTTTCAAAACCAGTTAAAAAGAGCATCCAAAAGGCCAGCAATGTCTAATCACCTAACCAGTACAATGCAGCAGGAAAACCAAACAGTGGCAGTTCATGTATGTGATCAAATTTATTGTTCTTGAGCTATTATATACGTCCAAACCAGCAAGTAAGTGGTCTATTTAAGATACAGTCATACAGAATTACAAGCAAATCCTGATGATGTACGGTCTAGAGAGCTGGTGTAAACATATAACTGATCTCCTTAAATCGACAAAAGAAACAACGCTAAACAAAATCTTAAGTATATTTTTGAACAATAGCATTTTCCAATCTATGTAGGTGGCATCAATCATACCTTCACCACAAGGAGACTTCCTAGTAGTAATGTTAAGAACCTTGGTGGGCATTCTCACAGGATCCTTGACCCTGAGTCTTTTGTCCTTTGCACCTTAGACCAAACTAGCACAAACTACCAAAATTTAACACATCAACAATCGCAAGGTAAGTTCAATCATAATAAATTCTTTCACAATAAGCATTACAGCCCAGCATTTCCTCTGTTCTTTCTCCCTAGTTCTTCGAAAGTAGACTCTGGAAAGCCATAGTAAACATGAATTCAATAAGCATGTCGGACAAAGAAATTTCTCACATACAGAATACAGAGTAATGACCCTAGGATATCCATGAGATATCCACAATTTCAACTTGATAAAATGATGTAAACAACCAAACTTAGTTTTGTAGGATAAGGACTAGGATACCATTTCCAGCCAACCAAACAAACCATGCATTTCATACCAATAGACAACTAATTGAATTGCATAAGTGGTTCTCTCATGGTGATTAGCAGAAACCATGAATTTTCACTGCATTTCTGTGGGTTTTTACTGTCAATAGATAGTAAATTTTCACTACATTTCTGTCAGTTCCTATACATTCTCCTACTTGCTGTATAAACTCAAAAAACCTATAGCTCATACATAAAGTAAAACTTGGATTAATAATGGAAAATGTATATTATCCATCTTTAGTTGTGTACTTTATGCTTCTAAATGCTTAGTACCCCCAAACAACACCAAAACAAAATACACAATATTGTTTTATTGCATCTTGATTATCACTTATAGCAATAGTAGTGGTTTGGCAAGACTTGGGATCCTCAGAAAATTATTCAAATTTCATGTTTCTAGGATCAGTGTGCTTTTGTATAATTCAGTGTTTTGTAGAGTTCTCTCATCTATTTACCATTTCTTTTATTTTTGGCTGATACTAACTGATGACTCTGTTCACTGCATTTGAACGTATGATAATAGGTCCTAAAAGGATTGTACAGGCTTTTTTTGTCCATGATATTTGTGGAAGCAGGTAAAACTACTGCAAAATTAGGTAAAGCAATGGTGCGAAATGGAAGTTGTCTGTGGACAAAGATACTTTTGGAATTTGTGTGGATATCAAAAGATGATTCTTTGAAGGAACTTGAAGAATGCCTCTTCAAGTTTGTTGTTTCGATGGTAAAATAGTGCTTGTTTTGTTGGAAAATTGTTCTCAATTCTATATGATTATAGCTACTATGTGATATTAAACTCTGAGATGATTGACATGCCATGTATGTACTTTCTTCTTAACTCTAGGGTTCATCTAGACCTGGTATCCTTGGGGAGGCAATCATCAATATGTCATCTGATATGAGTTCAAAGATGTCTTCTCCAATTTCATTGCCTTTGAGAATATGCAATCATGGTATAATTTTGTAGATACGTGAGAGTGATCTCCACACCTTGATTTATTAATTTGTTTACAAGCATATCCTTTCTATCATGGGTAATGCAATCATGGGTAGGTTGTTTGTAACCTTTCTATCAAGCTCTAATCTAAGTTAATCTCATAAGCCCTCACATCGTTAATTTGATAGGTCAGTTTAAGTGACATCTCATTTTTGTCTCCAAATAGCCAATCAGAGTTAAAGAATAGAAAGGAAACAAAAACAGCACAACTTTCTTCCTCTTATTACCCAAGGAATATAACAAACTTAGCATGCTTGAGTGTGGCTATTTGTTTGTGCACTGGCAGAGAAGGGACACCAAAAAATACTAACAAATTAGCAATTTCAAACTTCATCATTCTCCTAAAATCTATTGTCTGCCACTGATATGCAAAACATCAGTCTGCATATCTATTCCCAATACTAACTAATGTTTATTCCCAATATGCATCCATTAATTGATTAGACTATTACTGATTTTTTAGAATTCAAAATCCAGTGTTACTACAAACTGTCTTAATATTCCCAATCCTAAGCTACTTAGCTTTATGACTACTCATTTAATATCAACTACATCAAAGAAACAAGCTAAAATACATGTCAAAGATAGGCAAACATAGAAAAGATTATTGTGGTGCTCCATTTTATGGAAAAGGACAAAGGGCCTTACTATGGCGATGGTGAGTTTCACGCGCCTTGAACTACTTCTGCTCCACTGTAACAGATTCCAATGCCTCCCTCAATTCAGCAAATTAAACATCTACGGGATCCAAATGATCTGCAATAAAAAATAGAGCGATTGTGCTTATTTATAAAAAAGAGCAAGAAAGCAGAGGCATGGTGGATATGCGCTTCTAACTTCAAAATCAGAAACACTGAAACCCAGAAACACACAAACACAGAAAGCTCAAATCAGAAATACAGAAAGAAAGCAAAGGCGTGCTACTGGAATGTTCTCGTCACCGGCACATTATCTAACATAATTAGAAACACAAAAAGCTCAAATCAGAAAAAGGACTATAACCTAATTTCGTATTCACCGTTGCACTATCAAATTCCAGTAGCACGCTTGGGCATCACCCAGCAGTGATGGGCCAACCACCTGGCGATTCCAGTAGTGATGGTGGTGGTAACGACGTTGATTTTACTTCTATGGCAGCTGCAATGGCGGTGGAAAGGAGTAGTGATGGGTCGACGGTGTTGAATTGAGGCGTGAGAGGGGGAGTGAGTTTTCCTCTATGGCAGCTATGAAACTCTTCTACTCTTCTATATTCTATTTTGTTAAAAGTTAAAACCATAACTTCAACTGAATATATGCTTTGACTTTATATCTTGGGGACACTTATGGTTATTGTAGATTTTAAAAAAATTTAGATAATTATTGTAAAAATATTCTTAAAATTTTAAATGAGACACTTTATAAATTTTAAATTTAAAATACTATTAGTAAACACGACTAAATTGTTACTCTTTTAAAAAAAATATAGAAAATATTTTTATATTCCGACATTGTTTTTTCAAATGTTGGGTATATAACACTTTTATTTTATGTCACAAATTTGTTAATTATTCAATATTTTATATTAAATGTCTAGAATATTTATATTATGGTGACGTTTTTAATTAATGTCGGCTAATAAAATCCCTTTTAAATAAGAACAATTAATTTTAAAGTGTCCTTAAAATTTTGATAGAGACGACACTTATATAAAAAAAAAATGTTATTGATATTCGATATGTTTAATTAAATATATATTTTTTAAATAGTGTCAGAAATTTTTTTAACATTACGACACATTTTCATTAATATCAGGAAAAATATATAACATGCGGACGCTTGAATTAAAAAATGACACGTTATTTTTTATTTGTCGACATGTTATTCTGAACGTCGGGAATATCGATATTATAGGGACATTTTTAAATAATGTCGGCAAATAAATTCTTTTTGAAATTACACAATAAATTTTAAAGTGTCCCTATAATTTTTTTAAATGGATCAGAAATTATTTTAATATTACGATGCATTTTTATTAATGTCAGAAAAAATATATAACATGCTAGCGCTAAAATTTAAAAATGACGTGATATTTTTAATTTGGCCATATTTTATTCTAAATGTTGGGAATATCATTATTATGGGACGCTTTTAATTAATGACGTAAAAAAATATAGCTAGAAGAGACTTTTGTTTTAATATTATGACACTTTTTCATTAACGTCTGGAAAAATATATAAAATGCCGACACTTTAATTAAAAAATGACGCTATATTTTTTATTTGGTGAAATTTTATTCTAAACATTGGAAATGTCATTATTATAAGAACGCTTTTAATTAATGGTACAAAAAGTGTAGCCATAAGAGATTTTTTTTTAATATTATGACGCATTTCCATTAACGTCAGGAAAATATATAAACTACTGACACTTTAATTAAAAAATGACGCTATATTTTTTACTTAGCGACATTTTATTCTAAACGTCGGAAATGTCATTATTATAAGGACACTTTTAATTAATGACGTAAAAAAAGTGTAGTCAGAAGAGATTTTTTTTTTAATATTACAACGCATTTCCATTAACGTCGGGAAAATATATAAAATGCCGACACTTTAATTAAAAATGACGTTGTATTTTATATTTGGCGACATTTTATTCTAAACGTTGGGAATGTCATTATTATAGCGACGTTTTTAATTAATGACATAAAAAAAGTCTAGGTAGAAGAGATTTTTGTTGTAGTGGTTGTATGCACACACACACACACACATATATATATAGAAACAAACAAATAGTAATCATTAAATAACAAAAAAAAAAAAAAATCTAAACAAGGCTTGATGTTTTTTTTTTTTTTAATAGAACAACCAAAGCACCATAGTACAATTGAAATCTTTTTTTTTTTAGAAACAAACAAATAGTAATCATTAAATAACAAAAAAAAAAAAAAACTTAACAAGGCTTGATGCTTTTTTTTTTTTTAATAGAACAACCAAAGCACCACAGTACAATTGAAATCAAAAGCAATGTTTGACTAGAAGCCAAAACACAAAAAATTATGTCCAAATGGTAAAAGTTTTCAATGGTTGTTGGATACAGTGTATGGTTTGCAAAGCCTTTTCTTTTTTTTTTTTTTCAATACTCAAAGCCCTTTTTTTTTTTCTTTTCCTCCTTCAGTTCGTGGCCCACCTAGCACCAAACAACAACCACTCCATTTTTTTTTTTTTTTTTTTTGCTCCTTACGTGAGCCTACACTAGGGGTGTAAACTGTTGAGTTTTTTTCAATCCCACATGGGATAATTTAAAAAGGAGTAAGGAAGGCTTTCCCTATAAATAAGTTAGTGTTGTCTTAGAAAGAGTACACCAACTCATTGAGCCTAGTAAATTGGGAGATTTTTGGGCCTTGAGTTATTTTGTGAGAGTTTGTAATTTTGTCCGTCCAAAAATTATATAGTGGAGTGTTTCCCTTCGAGGTCGTGGATGTAAGTCTAATTGAGAGACCGAATCACGTTAAATTTTCATGTTGTGTTTTATTTATTTATTTTCTTTCCTTTTATCTATATATTTGTGTGTTGCTTCCGTTGCCAATCCCAACAAGCGATATCAAAGACTGGTTCCGGTTTGGGAGAATAGCAAAGGTTCCGGCTTGGGAGAAGAGCAAGGTTCGGGCTTAGGGAGGAGAGAAAAGGAGCAGGAGGTGCTTCATCAGCACAGTTCTGAGTAAGAGATAATTTTTTTTTGTGTCACGTGGAGGTAAGATATTTTATTATGGATTCTTTAAATATCAAATATATGAAGAATGAGATCTTACCTCCATTGTTTGATGAAAAGATTGACTTCACTCTGTGGCAATGCACAACTCAAGACTACTTAGTGCAGCAGGGTCTTGATTCTGCATTAGAAGATGAGAAATCAGAAGGTATGAAGGATTCAGATTGGAGTATTATTCAGAAAAGGGCGGTCAGTATTATTCGATCAGTATTGGCTCCACATATTAAAGTTACAGTGTTGAAGAAGACATCACCTAAGAAGATGTGGGAGACTTTAGATAAAAGCCATGCATCAAAGACACTAACTAACCATTTGATGATGAAGATGAATCGATATTCATTTAAGATGGAAGAATGAGGTAACATTATTAACCATATAAATAAATTTAATGAGTTAGTATCTCAACTTGAAAATTCATGGGAGAAGATTGAAGATGAGGAGTAAGCATTGCTCTTGTTGGCTTCTCTACCCAAATCTTACACGCCATTGGTGCAATCACTGCTAGTAAGAAAAAGCATACTGTAACAGAATGAGGTGTCGAAGTCGTTAAAAGAAAATCACCAGATGATAAAAGAAAATCACAGTGAAGATAGTCGTGTACTAGCTACGAGAGTTGGAGAAGTGCGAGGGGTCGAAGCAAAAGAAGAGGTGATCAAGGAAGACGAAAATCCCACCAAAGTGATAATAGTGACCTTGAGTACTATTACTGTGGGGAGATTGGTCACTGTTGGAATGTATACCCTCTTAGACTAGGTTTCTGATGAAAATATCGAATATTTTATTAAAAGAATTTATTTTCGAAAATTATTTGTGAATTCATTTTCTTTATTTGTGCACATTTTTGTTTGGAACAGACCCATTGTGTGTAAATAAGTGATTCATGTGAATGGAGGTCTTTCACAATAAGGTATGGATCATGGGTTATTTAAATCATATAAACATTTGTTCTTAACCGATTGATGAGAATGAGAATCTCATCATGTTTAGGTTATTATGTTATGAATTCCAAATGGGGAATGGCTTACCTTTAGCTAGTGAGTAGTCCACTCACTTTATAATATAAATGTAATTCGAATACGTAGAATAGGATCTGTAATAGTGGTTTCTAAAAGTACTATATCGTAGAAACCTAGACTACTACCGCTACAGCATGGACTAGTACTCTATGACTTGAATATGGGTTGGTGGTCTGGCAAAGCTGGAAGCATATACTTTGATATGCTAGAGTTGAGGTTCTATCGTAGGGCCAATATACTTGCATGTTGGGTATGTGTGATTAGTTAGTTAAGACAGACTTGTACAAGATAGTTTCTACACTATATCGCCCATTGTGGTTGTCTGAATGATTTAAATATCCAGCGTTCTGGGAAACATGACTTCGATGTTTGCTTTAGGGTAGCTCCCTTAGAAAACGAAAACATTCCAAGAAGTCGTGGATCATTGAACTAGAAGCCTAAGGATGGTAGATGTCATTTAGAGGGGTGTTAGTACACTTCTTCCTCTCTAAATGTACGACGATGTGTAGAGGGGTATTTTAGTTATTTTACTTGTAGGTCAAAGACTTTGCTAATGCAGCATTGTCCCTAGGGTCAATATTTCCTTATGGTGATATTAGAAAATATTTAAAATGCAAAATACATCTATTTATATAGTATGAGTATTTTGGTCATTTTAGTAGCCAAGGTGATGTGTTTTTTTTATCCTCGGAATAGCCCGTAAGTCCTAATTAATTTTTGGGTTAAGAAATTGATCTCAATTGAGAGGGTTTTATTTTATTCAGGAAGTCTAATTTATTATTGGACTGGAATAAAATAAATGGAGAGAATTTATTATCTGATTTAATTAGTTAATTAATTATTCAAGACCTAGGTCCAGTTTGAATAATTAGAAAATCAACCGGGACTTAAACGAGAGAAAAATAATTAATACTTAATTATTTATTTGGTTATTTATTTAATCCCAAGAAATAAATAATTAAAGTTTAATTATTTTTTGTTCATTTGGGTTCATTAATTATTTATTGAGTTATTTAATTAATCCCAAGAAAAATAATTAATGTTTATTATTTTGGGTTTTTCGGTCTAAAAAAATAAAAAATATTATTATGGCCCAATAGCCTGGACCATATGATTTTTCTGGACATAGTTCAGAAGAGTTTAGGGTGAAACTAAAATTTATTTTGTTAATAATATTCGGTTGTTTGAAATATTAAATTCCGGGAATATTATTTTTCTCAAAATAATTATTTTTGGTTTCATGACTCTTGGCTTTCTATGTGGAAAAATAAAATAAAAGAAAAAGGAAAAAAAATCCAAAGGTCTCTGTCTCACCATCTCGTGTGACTATTGGTTTTCTGGCTTGTGGTATTTTATCACTGGCTTTTGTTTTCTATAATAGAAGAAGCCATGCCTTGAAAACGTATCGTCAGTGCTGTGAGAAAATTGAGAGATCTTCTTCTCACCCGAATGTGTGCTCACCAACGTTTGATTAGGCTGTGGCCATATTATGAGAATTGAAAAGCCTAACATTATTGATTGCATCGGAGGAGAAGAAAGAGCCGGACAGTTTGGACACAGAAAGCTTCACTGGACGGAGGAGAAGGAAGCTGTGTTTTTAGCTTCTTCTTCAATTTTCAAGGTTTAAGGCTCCAAGAGGTATATTTTTCATGCCTCCATGCTACTGCCATGCTCTGTTTATATTGTTTTTGTCTCCATTTCTGTCCATCGTGATACATGCTCTGTTTACTGTCAATCCTTCAAGTGGTATCAAAACGTGAATTTGATTGACTTAGGGAGCATGTTAGTTAATAAAAATGGAGAAGAACATTGTTTGGAGTTTAAAAATGTCATCTTTCGCTATTTTGGTATGGGATAGATTGATTGTGAGCTTCACAGTGGAAGCATAGGAATTCTCTATAAATTTTGGCTTTCGTGATTTTGATCGTGTAAACCCAATTTAAATGGGTATAGGCGGTTGTTATTTTGGTTTGGATAAGTTTTTGTAATGAAAAATGTCCAAAGAATCCAAAGGAAGCGACCGGAAGAAAAAAAAATGCAGAGACAGAATGCAGAAAATTTGCGGAGAAGATGATACTATTCCTAAGCCACTGCTACTGTAGCTGAGCCTCCGTCGAGCCACGTCCATTTTTGTTCCTGCAGCCATGTCTGCTTGAGCCGAACCAGCGGCTGGAATTGAGCCGCATTCAATTGCAAAATTGCAATTGAAATGCAATTCAATTGCGCGCAGGTTGCAGCTGGGTCGGGCAGAGGAATCCGGGCGCGGGTCGCGGCTAAGGGAGATTTGGTGCGGCCGGTGGACCGCAGGCTAATAGGGCGCGGATCCAGTGCACCGGGCGCACGTGGACCGCCATTAATGTTAATATTAATATTAATAATAATATTATTATTATTATTAATTTGGGTCCCATACTAGGTAAAGTTAATATTTTTGCAATAGTTTATATTTTTGGAATATATTTACATGAAAAATATTAATAAAGGATTTTAGGATTAAACAAGATTATTAATTAATGTGTTTAATTCTATTATTTGGGCACTTGGGTTTAAAAATAGAAAAATATGAAAACGTTTACTATTTTTTGGCATGCTATTTATTTTGTGTACTTATGTGCGCAGTTTTTCAAAGACCAAAGTCTTTGGGAATATTTATACAAGGAAAAACTTTTTTCTTGTTTTAACTTGAACAAAAATTAATCATTAGATATTTTCTCAAAGGATTTAATCCTTGACATAAAAAATATATTGGATTTAGATATTTTTGTAAATTAAAATAGAATGCCATTTTATTTTATTTTGCAAAAGAAAAATTATTTTGTTAAATAAAATTAAGACCAAAGTCTCGAGAAAAGTTTTAATTGAAAATTTTTTGAAACCATTAAATATTAACTTAAATAAAATTAGACCATAGAAAAATCTCTCAAAGGATATAATCCTTAACAGAGAGATTTTAATGAATTTGGATATTTTATTTTTGAGTTAAGGAAAAACTTAATGGAAATTTCAAAAGGTTATTTTTTCAGAAAACTTTATTTTAAAAGACTAAGTGGGAGAGGGGTTCCAACGCCCCACGGCTTCCATTACGATCCTCATTAGAGATCGTGGGTCCTCTCGCGTCACCCTAGGAGTGAACCCGTATAGGATAAGGATACCACAAGGATCTAGATCTAATAGAAGGATGTAATTAATAACCCGGGATATGTACTATAATCGGCCAGCCCACGTTGGAGGTTATAGTGCGAGGAATGTCCATAGAAAATAAGAGGAAACAGCCATCCCACGATGGAGTTGTCCTCTAGATCATTACCTAGAAGAGAAATTAATTTATGGTGGTTAATACACTTAGCTTAGGAAACTGTTAATCTTCCAAAGAAGTTATGTCAGTTTTCCTAAGAGCTAAATTAATTTTAGTGCACAAATTTATTTTTACAAACTAAATCTTTTCCTTTATTTTTCGATTTTCAGAAATGGTGGGAGGTTCTTTTAGTCATTTAGTCATTATTCTCCGGGTGAATAAGTTAACGGGACCAGACTATGTAGACTGGAAGAGGAACCTGGACATAATACTCACAGCCGATGAGTATAAGTATGTCCTTTACGAGACCTACCCTGTGATTGGGGAAGGTTCTACCGACGAAGAGCGAGAGGCTGAAAAGACATAGAAGAAGGCTAATGAAATGGCACGTTGCTATATTCTAGCCTCCATGTCTAATGTGCTCTAGTCTAAAAATGAGCACATGGCTTCTGTGTATGACATTAGTCATTCATTGGCTACTATGTTCGCAGATAAGAGCCAACCCGCAAGGCATGAGGCTCTTTGAACTATAATAAACACTAAGATGGCTAAGGGAGTATCAATCAGGGAGCATATACTCAAGATATTATTACTTCGAGGAGGCAAAAATCTTAGGGGCTATCATTGATTCCAAGAGCCAAGTGGATATGGTTCTCGAGTCTCTACCGGGTTCCTTTACTCAGTTCAAATTAAACTACAATATGAACAAGTTAAACATGAGTTTGACTGAGTTGATGAAGGAACTTTAGATGGCAGAGAAGGTCATGAAACCACATTCAAAGGCCATGATTGCTAAGGTTTCTTCCTCAAGAATTGGGTCTAAGCTCAGAAAGTTCAAAAGGAAGAAGGGAAACGCAGTAGCCCAGCCCAAGACCCAGCCCAAAAACAAACCGAAGGGCAAGTTCTTCAAATGTGGGAAGAAGGGACACTGGAAAAAGGAGTGTACAAATTTTCAAGCTAAGAAAAACTCCACAAGTAATCTTTTATATCTGGAGTCTATATCAATGGTTGGATCAACTTTCACTTGGATTGTTGATTCAGGAGTCATTGATCATATCTGTAACTCCTTGCAGGGGTTTAGAAAGATAAGAAGACTCAAGAAGGGCGAACATGGATTACGCGTGGGAAATGGAGCACAAGTCTGGGCCCTTGCAGGGGAAGAGCTGGATCTTGTTTTTTATTGTAATAAAAAAGTTGTTTTAATAGATATTTTATATGTACCTGGTTTTCGTCAGAATTTGATTTCAGTTGCAAAACTAATAAATCAAGGATATTTTGTATCTTTCCATTCTGGTATTTCTATCAGTAGAGATGGAGAAATTTTATGTACTAGGCACATGTATGGAATTCTATTCTATTTAAACCTATTAATAATCAATCAAATAACGCTCAATCTGAATCTTTAACTAAGAAGAGAAAGACCAATATCAATGACTCATATTTTTTGCATCTGAGGTTGGGTCATATCAACTCAACCAGGATTCAGAGGCTAATCCATGATGGGCCTTTGGACTCATTGAGATTGAAAAATTGGCCTCAATGTGAATCCTGCCTGATGGGAAAGATGACCAAAAGGTCTTTTATCCCAAAGGCAGATAGGGCCAAGGAGGTACTAAGTCTTGTTCACACTAATGTGTGTGGTCCCTTGTCTACACCAGCTAGAGGAGGTTTTGAGTACTTCATCACTTTTACGGATGATTGTACAAGGTTTGGTTATATTTACCCGATGAGGTACAAGTCTGACTCTTTTGATAAATTCAAGGAGTTTAAGGTTGAAGTATAGCGTCAGACAGGTAAATTAATCAAGACCTTACGATCGGATCGTGGTGGAAAGTACCTCCTACGTGAATTCAAGGACTATATAGTACATCATGGGATAGTTTCCCAACTCTCTGCGCCAAGGACATCCCAGCAAAACGGAGTGGCTGAGAGGAGGAACATGATATTGATAAAAATGGTCAGAAGCATGATATCTCATGCTACTATTCTAGTATCTTTTTGGGGATATGCTCTGAAAATAACAGCATATATTCTGAACTTGGTGCCTTCCAAGTCAGTACCTAGGACTCCCTATGAGATATGGACTGGGCGTAAGCCAAGTCTGAATCATCTTAGGATATGGGGTTGTCCAACTTATGTAATGATCAAGGGAGATAAGTTGGAACCAAGATCAGAATTATGCTATTTTGTTGGGTATCCAAAAGGGACAAAGGGTAGTTACATTTATCATCCTAAGGAGCAGAAAGTACTGGTTAGTACCAATGCTAGATACTTAGAGGATGATCAAAGTACTTCCACGAAAGGTTCAACTAGGTTAGAACTCGAGGAGAAGTTATCTTCGGAAGCAACTTCTTCTGACCCGATTATGGAACAAGAAGAGGTACAACCTTAAAAGCCTATACAAATGGTGCCTCGTTGTAGTAGGAGAGTGTCTAGGGTTCTGAATAGATGGTATGGAGAAGTTTTTGAGCTAGTCTCTGACCATCAGGAACAAGACCCCACTAGATACGAGGAAGCAATTGCTGATGCTGATGCAAATCTATGGCATGAAGCAATGAAAGTCGAGATTGAGTTTATGTACTTCAATCAGGTTTGGGACCTTGTAGCTTCACCTGAAGGGATAAAACCCATTAGGTGTAAGTGGGTGTACAAGAGAAAAAAGGAAGCGGATGGGAAGGTGGAAACCTTCAAAGTTAGGCTTGTGGCAAAAGGATATACTCAGAAAGAATGGATCGATTATGAGAAAACCTTTTCCCCTGTGGCCATGCTTAAATCCATCCGTATCCTCCTTGCCATCGCATGTCACTATGACTACGAGATTTGGCAAATGGATGTCAAGACGGCATTTTTGAATGGCCATCTTGACGAAGACATCTATATGTTCTTACCGGAAGGTTTTATTGCTGAAGGCCAGGAACATATGGTTTGCAAGCTTAAGAAGTCCATTTATAGACTTAAGTAAGCATCGAGAGCGCGGAACATTCATTTTGATGAGACTATAAAGTCTTATAGTTTTATTCAAAACGAGGATGAACCATGCGTGTACAAGAAACTTGAGGGGTTTAATGTGGTTTTTTTTGTCTTATATGTGGATGACATTCTACTAATTAGAAATGATATAGGGTCATTGTCATCTACAAATGTTTGTCTATCTAGTCAATTCAGTATGAAGGATTTGGGAAAAGCCAGCTACATTCTCGGGATTAGACTTCTTAGAAATAGAAAGTAGAAAATGTTAGGATTATCCCACGTCACATACATTGACAAGATGCTGGCCAAGTATAGCATGGACTCATACAAAGGAGCTTTAATCCCTTGCAGACATAGGTTGTCACTTTCTTCAAAGGACTGTCCTAAGTCTCAAGAAGAAAAGAACAGAATGAGTAGGATTCCCTACGCTTTGGCTGTGGGAAGTCTCATGTATGCCATGCTGTGTATTAGGCCAGATATCTGCTTTGCCATAGGCTTAGTCAACAGATATCAGTTAAACCCTGAGGAGGTTCATTGGCAAGTTGTAAAGCATATTCTCAAGTACCTCAAAGGAATGAGAGATTATATGCTGGTTTACAGGGCTGGTGATTTGGTTCCTACCGAATACAAGGACTTAGACTTTTAGATGGATAAGGATGAGAGAAAATCCACTAGTGGATATGTCTTCACCTTGTCTGGAGGAGCAATTTCATGGAGAAGTATCAAGCAATCTTGTATTGCTAACTCAACCATGGAAGCTAAGTATGTGGCAGCTTCGGAGCTATTCAAGGAAGCAGTCTGGCTCCAGAAGTTCCTTTCAGAACTTGGAGTCGTGGCACATATGGATAGACCGATTGTAATATATTGCGACGACACTTGCGCAGTATTGCAATCTAAGGAATCTTGGAACCACAAGAAGATGAAGCACATCGAGAGGAAGTACCACCTGATCCGGGATTTCATCCAGAGATGGGAAGTCGTGGTGGAACCGATTACCTCAGATAACAATCTAGCAGATCCATTCACCAAGCCTTTGGCTGAGAGGGTCTTCAAGAGACACTTAGACGCCATGAGGGTGGACACCTACAGACTTACCTAATCTTAGAGTGCAAGTGGGAGATTGTTGGAATGTATGCCTTCTTAGATTAGGTTTCTGATGAAAATATCGAATACTTTATTAAAAGAATTTATTTTCGAAAATTGTTTGTGAATTTATTTTCTTTATTTGTGCACATTTTCATTTGAAACAGACCCATTGTGTGTAAATAAGTGATTCATGTGAATGGAGGTCTTTCACAGTAAGGTATGGATCATGGGTTATTTAAACACATAAACATTTGTTCTTAACCGATTGATGAGAATGGGAATCTCATCATGTTTAGGTTATTATGTTATGAATTCCAAATGAGGAATGGCTTACCATTAGCCAGTGAGTAGTCTACTCACATCATGACATAAGCGTATTTCGAATACGTAGAACATGACCTGTAATAATGGTTTCTAAAAGTACTATATGGTACAAACCTAGATTACTACCGCTACAGCGTGGACTAGTACTCTATGACTTGAGTATGAGTTGGTGGTCTGGTAAAGTTGGAAGCATATACTTTGATATGCTATAATTGAGGTTCTATTGTAGGGCCAATATACTTGCATGTTGGGTATGTGTGACTAGTTAGTTAAGACAGACTTGTACAAGATAGTTTCTACACTATATCGCCCCTTTTGGTTGTCTGAATGATCTAAATATCCAGGGCCTTGGGAAATATGACTTCGATGTTTGCTTTAGGATAGTTCCCTTAGAAAGCGGAAACACTTCAAGAAGTCGTGGATCATTGGACTAGAAGCTTAAGGATGGTAAATGTCATTTAGAGGGGTATTAGTACACTTCTTCCTTTCTAAATGTACGGTGATGTGTAGAGGGGTATTTTAGTCATTTTACCTGTAGGTCGAAGACTTTGCTAATGCAGCATTGTCCCTGGGGTCAATATTTCCTTATGGTAATATTAGGAAATATTTAAAATGCAAAATACATCTATATATATAGTAGGGGTTTTTTGATCATTTTAGTAGCCAATGCGATGTATCTTTTTGATCCTCGGAATAGCCCGTAAATCCTAATTAATTTTTGGGTTGAGAAATTGATCTCAGTTGAGAGGGTTTTATTTTATTCAGGAAGTCTAATTTATTATTGGATTGGATTAAAATAAATGGAGAGAAATTTATTATCTGGCTTAATTGGTTAATTAATTATTCAGGACTTAGGTCCAATTTGAATAATTAAAAAATCAACCGGGACTTAAACGAGAGGAAAATAATTAATACTTAATTATTTATTGGGTTATTTATTTAATCCTAAGAAATAAATAATTAAAATTTAATTATTTTTTGTTCATTTGGATTTATTAATTATTTATTGGGTTATTTAATTAATCCTAAGAAAAATAATTAATATTTATTATTTTAGATTTTTCAGGTTCGAGAAAATAATAAATATTATTATGGCCCAATAGCCTGAACCATAGGATTTTTCCGGATACAGTTTAGAAGAGTTTAGGGTGAAGCCAAAATTTATTTTGTTAATAATATTCGGGTGTTTGAAATATTAAATCCCGGGAATATTATTTTTCTCAAAATAATTATTTTTGGTTTCATGACTCTTGGCTTTTTGTGTGGAAAAATAAAAAAAAAGAAAAAGGAAAAAAATCCAAAGGTCTCTGTCTCACCCTCTCGTGTGACTATTGGTTTTCTGGCTTGTGGTATTTTATCACTGGCTTTTGTTTTCTATAACAGAAGAAGCCATGCCTTGAAAATGTATGGTCAGTGCTGTGAAAAAATTGAGAGATCTTCTTCTCACCCGAATGTGTGCTCACCAACGTTTGATTAGGCTGTGGCCATATTCTGAGAATTAAAAAGCCTAGCATTATTGATTGCACTGGAGGTGAAGAAAGAGCCGTACAGTTTGGACACAAAAAGCTTCACTAGACAGAGAAGAAGGAAGCTGTGTTTTTAGCTTCAAACCATTCTTCTTCAATTTTCAAGGTTTAAGGCTCCAAGAGGTATGATTTTCATGCCTCCATACTGCTGCCATGCTCTGTTTATATTATTTTTGTCTCCATTTCTGTCCACCGTGATGCATGCTCTGTTTACTGTCAATCCTTTAGTCACATCCAAAGTCGTTGCCCAAAAATGAAAGAGGATTTAAAAGCTCTAAGAGAACAAATGAGGAGCAAGGCAAAAGTAAGTGATTCCTTTACAAATATGGTCATGAGTGATGATATATTATTAATGAGATGTTCGGATAATATTGTTGATGAGAAGCATTCAAATTGGATAATGGATTCTGTATCAGACTTACATATTTGTAAGGACCAAGACATGTTCGATGATTTGCAATTGGGGAATTTTGGTCACATCAACATGGGAAACAACTCTAAGATGAAAGTTGAAGGCGTTGGACGAGTCCGTCTTAAGCTCCACAATGATGAAGTCGAAATACTTCCTGATGTAAGGTATGTTCCTGATTCTAATGTCAACATTATTTCATTGGGTGTGATGGCATCAAAAGGATACAAGTATGTTAGGAGTTGGGAAGGCTTGCAAAATATACAAAGGGAACTATCTGGTTATGTAAGGGAGAAAGAAGAGCAAAAACATCTACCATCTTGATGGTGATTCCTTGAAGAAGCGACTTCAAGGAAGTAAAACGGAAGAAGCAATAGAGAAGAAGACTGCAAAGACTAGGAATAGAGTTAGGTTTTCAGATTTTGTTGTAATTTGGAAAATTGAGAAAAGGGATGATTTGTTGAGTTTTTCTCAATCCCACATGGGATAATTTAAAAAGGAGTAAGGAAGGCTTTCCCTTTAAATAAGTTAATGTTGTTTTAGGGAGAATACACCAACTCATTGAACCTAGTAAATTGGGAGATTTTTGGGCCTTGAGTTATTTTGTGAGGGTTTGTAATTTTGTCCGTCCAAAAATTACATATTGGAGTGTTTCTCTTCGTAGTCCGAACCACGTTAAATTTTTGTGTTGTATTTTATTTATTTATTTTCTTTCCTATTTTTTATATATTTGTGTGTTGCTTCCGTTGCCCATCCTAGCATAAACAAACTGAGTTTTTTATCGAACATGTTTGGGCTCGGCTCGAATTCGAAATATCAAGCTCGAGCTTGAATATAAACCTTATATTTAGACTCGAATTTTAAATGAGTCGATTTTAAATATCTAAGTATTAGACTTGAAGGTTCGCGAACATGTTCGATTAATTAATTAATTAATATATAATTTATATTATTGATAATATATTATATTATAAATTATTTATTTAAATTTGAGTTCGAGTTTAAACTCGAATTCGAGCTTTTGAGTTTATAATAATCGAATTTCGAATCGAACTCGAACTTTAAAGTATTTCAAACGAATCAAGTTCGAGCCAATGTTTGACATTTGAATTGAACTTGAGCTCGAATTCGAATCCTGTGTAAAAATAATAAAGTTCGGTTCGATTATCTTAAAGTTTTGCTTGATTCGATTCGAGTACATCCCTAGCCTACACTACACCAAATCACTTTTTTTTTTTTTCTGTGGGGAGTGTCAACCCCCTCCCCCCCTAACATAGTGCAAACAAAGCCATTTTTGTTTTCCAACCGAAGAACTCCTTCAATATTTCAATAATAGAACAAGCCACCGAAACAACTTACTGGAAGGAAATTTTTTTTTTAACATAACAGAAAAACGTGTGGATTCCCCACACAACAACACTCCATTAAAAGAAAACATGAACCACTACAAAGAAATTGAAAATACACATTCAGGAACTGCCTTCCCCTTAACAGTTGTTAAAGTTACAAAATAATGCATTTTTTTTCCCAGAAAACATAGAGAAGGGATTATTCTCACTTACCTGGAATCAATTCAAACAATCAAACAATGCCTCTAACTCCAATATTCGCTTCTTAGACCTTTTCCAATGTCAATTCCTAATACAATAACAAAACCCCAATCAATTCCAAGGGTATCAACCAATCTTAAGTTTATATAAAACCTCAATAAATATTCGATAACCGATCAGTTGGGCTACTACCAGCATGAATAAGAGGAGAAATGATTAATTACGTTTAATAGTACCCTACGGTGATAATCTTAATTGTTTCTCTTCTTTTTGTTCTTTTCTGGAGTTTACGTCTTTGCCTCCTGATATTTCAAATGCGTAAGTGAGTAACTAACGTTGTTGGAGAGTATAATATATTAAAATTTACTACTAAGTCCTACACTTTAATTCAAAAGTTAAAATGGCCACCATAAATCTATACAAATCTCAATCTACTACAATAATTAGATAACTAAAATAATCCAACAATACCTACCCAATAATTGGGCCGGGTCTTACAATTATCTTTCATATATTTCATATCATCTTCTGCTTACTAGTGATAAACTGATTTATAACTTTCTCTTTTCATTTTTTGTTTGCTGATTTTTTTATTTATGTTTGCGTACTCAGTTGAATGGTGGACTTTGTGCGGAGGCTCAACACCAAATTTACAGCAATTAGCAATTAAAATTCTTAGCATAACTTGTAGTTCATCTAGTTGTGAACGTAATTGGAGTGTGTTCCAACAAGTTAGTAACATTAGTTTGATGTCTTTTAGATTGTTTCTTAAATTTAATTAACTTTTGATTTGATAAAATGCTTGTTGTAGATACACACTAAGATCAGGAAAATACTTGAGCAAAAAAGGCTTAATGACCTTGTGTACGAACACTATGATTGACGTGATCTTATTGATCATGTTGTGTTGGATGATATTGATGAAAGTAATGACTAATGAGTGGTTAATTAGGACAATGGGAGTGCGTGATGGTGATCCTGAAGATGTTTTGGTTTTAGTTGATAATGATCACTTGACATGAGGCGCACTGGAAAAGGCAGTTAGTGTTGATGAACCATTGAAATTGACTCGATCAAAAGTCAAAGGAAAATTAAGGGCTTCATCTTCACATTCACAGCCAATTGAGGAAGTTAGATCAGAAGATAGTGAAGAGGAAAACATTGAATATGTGCAGTCTGATAGAGATGGCAGTAATGGAAACTTAGAGACAGAATCTGATGATGATTATTAAGAATTCTAAGAACTTAAAATAATTATTTTAGCAATAAAAAAGTTGGTAGATTAGTGTAAAATTTAAAGAAATAGACATGGTGGGAATTTGTGGCTGCAAGTTTAGAAATTAAAAAAATTTAGATATATAATTAAAAAATTTTAATTATTAAATATTTAATATGTTAATTTTATATATAGTTTATTTTCTACATATATATAAATTTTATATTTTTAAAAGGTTCTTTGCATTACTAAGGCAAGCAATTCTTTAGCGCCTAGTGCCTTAGGCAATGCTAGGGTAAAGTGCCTTGAAGGTATTGATGAAATTTGACCTATTTATTGTGAGATGATAAAATTTAAACTGTTAAATTTTAAAAGTCTTGAAGAAAAAAGAAATAAAAAATTATTAAAATAATATTTTATGTCAATTCTATTCTCTCTTCTCTTTTAGAATATACATTTAGATGACTCGTTAATTAAATTTTAATCACGCATTTATAATCATCAATGATCATACGAGACATTTTGCATCATCCAACTGATATAGACGTTATAATTGTTGGAATATGTGCCCTCTAAACTAGTTTATTTGATGTAATTATCGAATTTATTAATAAAAGAATTTATTCTCAAAATTTGTTTGTGAATTTACATTTTATTTGTGCACGATTTTCATTTGAAAAAGACCCATTTTGTTTAAATAAGTGATCCATGTGAATGGTGGTCTTTCATAGTAAGGTATGGATCACGGGTTATTTAACACATAAATATTTGTTTTTAACCGATTGATGAGAATGGGAATATCTCATCATATATAGGTTATTATGTTATGAATTTCAAATGAGGAATAGCTTACCTTTAGCCAGTGAGTAGTCTACTCACTTCATAACATGAGCGTATTTCGAATACGTAGAACAAGACCTGTAATAGTGGTTTCTAAAAGTACAATTTAAAAGAAACTCAGACTATTACTGCTACAGCATGGAGTAATACTCTACCGCTTGAGTATGAGTTGGTAGTCTGATGAAGTTAAAAGCATATATTTTGATATATTGTAGTTAATGTTCTTTCATAGAACCAATATACTTGTATGTTGGGTATATATGACTAACTAGTTAAGACAAATTTGTACAAAATAGCTTCTACGCAAAGAATTTTAGGATAAAATATATTTTCAAGATTAAAAGAAAATTATATATTTTAGTATTGATTAATTAAAATTAGTTCATGAATAAATATACTTATTCTTGAATTAATTAATATAATTGGGCTATTATTAAAAGCTCATTAAATCCAATGGATTATAAAATTGGACTATTGAAGTTAGGCTATTGTTAATGGTCAATTTTACATTAAATCCAATATATTATGGATTAAATGAAATTGGATTGGGCCATAAAATTGGACTTTTGAAAATCTCATAACCCAAATACAATGTGGGTTAAATGAAATTGGGCTAAAACATACATTAAGCCTAAGGCATCTTAAACCCAGGTCCATTAGGGTTTGTTGGGAGTCTTCTTCAAAATCCCACATCGGCTATTTATGCTAAAGTCAAGGGATTTTTAGCCTATAAATAGGCTCTTCCCTCAATGGTTCAAGAACACCCCCCAGATCCTCAAGTTCAAACTTCAACAAACAAGAGGCATCGCAAGTTTCAAGCATTCAAGCTTCATCAAATTCAAGGTTCAGAATCTTCATCAAATTTCAAGGCGTTCATCTTGCTCTGCATCAAACAAGCCTCGAAGGCTTGGCAATCAAGTATTCGTTATCAAATCCCGTTTGATCCGAGATCAAGCTCTTCAGCCCTCGAATCAACGTTTTTCAAAAAGAGAAGAATCGGAGGACTCATCCTGCAATTTAAAATTTCTTCGGAGATTTATAACCACTTTTCATATTTACTAAATATTTTGTAAATTTCGATATTTTTCTTGTCTTATTTGCAAACTTGAAATTTGTCATCTACAGCTATATCGCCCCTCGTGACTATTCAAATGATCTAATTATTCAGGGCCCTGGAGAACATGACTTGGATGTTTACTTTAGGGTAACTCCCTTGAAAAATGAAAACATTCCAGGAGTCGTGGATCATTGGACTAGAGGTCTAAGGATGGTAGATGTCTATTAGAGAGGTGTTAGTACACTCTTCATCTCTAATTGCACAGCAATACATAATGAGATATTTTAGTCATTACACCTGTAGGTCGAAGAATTTGCTAACGCAGCATTATCCTTAGCGTCAATATTTTTTTATGGTGATATTAGAAAATATTTAAAATGCAAAATATAGCTATTTATATAATAGGGATATTTTGGTCATTTTAGTAGCCAAGGTGATGTGTATTTTGGTTCCCGAAATGACGCTTAAGTCATGAAACATTTGGGTTAAGAAATTGGTCTTGATAATTATAGATTTTTATTTTATTAGTCTGATTTATTATTGGACTAAAATAAAATAAAAGATCCGAGAGAGAGTATTTATTTTATCTAATTTAATTAGTTAATTAATTATTTAGGACTTAAGGCCCAGATTAAATAGTTAAAAAATTAATTTGGATATAAACTAGATAAAATGTATGAAATTTTATATTGGTCTATTTGAGCATGTTAATTATTTATTGGGCTGTTTAATAAAGTCCAAAAAATAAATAATTGAGATTTATTATTTATGGGTGTTCAAGCCTAAAAATAAATAATTTATCTAACCCAATGAATAAGACTAAGGATAAAATAAATTTATAAAAAAAATTAAATTAATTAATTAAAATTAAAAATTTAAAAAATAACATGGGACGGAACCCGTGTTGTTTTGCGTACAGAATAATAGAAAGTATGGATACTTTCTGTTTGCACACAAATGTCTTCTTTCTCGGGGATGGATTCAAATGCATGATAGATGAATTGAAAATGGAGCTTGATGCTTGGTCTTTTGGGGGTTGATTATTCACAGAAGAAAGGCAAAGAAAACAGCTCTGTGTATTTCATTTTGCATTCACAGAAAGCCAAATCCATCTTCGATCAAGCCTTCAAGGCTTATCAAAACATAAACTTTAAGCCTTCACCGGCTATGCTATGGGCACCATTTCGGAAGATTAAAAGCTTCGCGTGGATGAGACGCAATAGACGTTTGCAAGGACGTGAGCCACTTGCCTCAAATATCCTTGTACAACCATCTACACCAATGCGAAGTAGGTCATTTAATCATAGAGGTAAATTTTTTATTTTCCTAACATGCTTTCGTTTTGATGATTTTTGCCATTTTAAAACTTCAATAATATTACACACAACTTATGATATTATATTCCACTAAAAATTTAGTTAATATACGTAGCTTATTTGGAATAATTAATCCAATCTTTTTTTAAAACAATCTCTATTATCCAAAAACTGTGTAGTACACGTTTTGGCCCCGATCCCTTTCTGCAAAATAGGAGTTTAAGACTCTAAATCACATGTACAAAGGTTACTTGTTCTGTCATATACACATAATTCGTTCATTCTTTCTAGCAACTTTATACCTCACCTCTTTCATCTTAGGGGCAATTCTTGCGTAGACCAGATCCACGTGAACCTCGTGCTTTAGAAAGTTGTACCGTACAACTTACACTGCATGCAATATAACTCTTTAAAGCACCTAATCTACATGGACAAAGTCTATTTTAGAATTTCCGTTCACCTTAAGGTACGTTAAAAGGGCCAGACATTTCTCTGGAAACATGCATTGTGAGTTGCAACTCATTGCAGTCTCCTATCTTCAAAAGGTATGTGGATTGAAATGGTCGTTTTGCTCATGTAGTCATTTTGATTTTAGTTTTAAGTATTCAAACTCCCCTTTGTCGTAGGCTGCTAATAGGTAAACTGGCTTTGATGACCGGTGGTGTAATACCCCATTATTACGTAACCCTCCAAGGGTCGGGGATGTCGCCCTGTCTAAATAACAAGTGGTCTTTATAACGTAATTAACATTTTTTTAATCTTAAAACACTTAGTGCTACTCCAACTTAACCTTTAATATTCTTTACACTTGAGTATACCCAATCGGGATAAAGATATTAGTTAAATTCAACCCATTAATCCGGAATCATATTCCATAGCTTGAACATATTCGATGTAGAGTAAGTTTGGGTATGTCCAACAACTTAATCACGAAAAAAAACTTTCGTTCTTTCTATATTAACAAATGACTTTAGATTTAATATTATTTGAGAGATTTTAATTATTTAATTAGCAGTCTCATTGTTTGGCATGCAAAATATCGATAATTTGACATAATTATAATAAACTCAATTACATGACTTGTTTATGGATTTTTTTTAGATTAATTTCCTTGAGCCAAGAAGAAAATTAATTTTGGTTAAATCTATGTGTTCATGCATGTTTGAGAAGAAAGTCTTACCACCTTCTCGTTTTTTCTTGAACGCCATCTCCATAAGCTTGAAAAATAATTTCTAATCCATCTAACATATGTAATCTAATTACATAAATTCCTAATAAAGAAATCTCGAGTTACATTCAAGGGGTTTTAGATGAGAAGATAAATTACATAAGAATAATAGAGAAGGTAGGACTCGCAGACCCTATTTATTCAATACAAAAAAACAAAATACATGACACAAATATCAATTAATCGAAGTTAATTGATCTAAGACCATAACTAAGCCAACATGACAAAATCATGCTTAAAACACATTAAGCAAAAATAAATATATATTTAAATATAAATTTTTAAAATCATTATTTTGAAAAAATTAAAATAGCTAGTCCCAAAATCAAATTTTAAGAAAAACTTTTAGGTCCTTTTCTCTAAAAAAAACAGCGGTGTCGCTGTCCCTGAAAAGAAAATTGATTTTTCTGTCTGTCATTGAATGAGATTCTGCCTTCAAAATCACTATTTGGGAAGAATAAAATAGTGGATCAAAAATCTAAATTTGAAAACTTGTGGGTCTTCTTTTCTGAAAAGTAATGTCTCATGGGCCAAAGAACAAAAAATAGATTTTTTTTTTTTAAAATTTAACCATAGCCGCTACCAGTAGCAATGGTAATTGGGCCGGCCCGCACGGTTTCGGGCCGGGCCCGAGGACCCTGTCCCGAATAGAGGCGGGCCGGTCCCTGGGCCAGAGGCCCTGGGACCTAGGCCTGTGTGACCCACGGGCCGGTGCGGGTCGGCCCGTGGCTTATTCCTCTTTTTTTTTTCCCTACTTAACATAATTTTTTAAAATTATAAAAAAGTCACCTTGAAGTGGTAGGGGGTTTGGCTTGGACCCCTACCTGTTTTATTAATTGATAAAATAAAGATTATATAAGAGGGGGACTTGATGCTTAAACCTCTTAAAAATATTACAATGATTAAAATTTAAAAATATAATAAATATCCTAAAAATAAAATTAAATACATAATATTATTTATCCTAAATTCCTAATTACAAAAATACTAAACTAACTACTTGGTTCACCCCATTCAACATCTGAGTCATCATCAATAATCCACGAATTAGCCGTCCTATCTTCGGCTGCAAACCAACTACTACAACACATTAACATCTCCAAAGTTTGAGGAGCCAATCGAGATCTTCTTTCATCGATTGTTCGAGTGCTCTCACTGAAGACGCTTTCCGATGACACTGTAGAGACTGGTGGTGTCAAAAGATCACGTGCCATTTTTGATAAAATGGGGTATTGACTTACATGAGCCTTCCACCAACCACAAATATCAAAATGCTGATCTTCATTTTCTACCAATGGCTGCATCTCGTAAATTGCCATCTCGTTGTAGGTAGTAGTCGATCTTTTTTGACGTTTCATAATACCCCATGGATTAAATACTGATGAAATTGATGAGGTAGATTTTCGCGGAGGTTGAAAGTGACTACTAGATGATGCAGCTTGCCTACTTAAACTAGGAGAACTAGAAGAAGAAGACTCAAACTCATACAAATGATACATGTCAGATAAAGCTTTAGCTGTTTTATCTTTTATATCTTTTATCATACATTGTTTAAGTGTTTGTGATTCATCAAAATCTAATGTTTCATATAAATATTCAATAATATTATGAAAACCTAGCGTCTTTACTCTAGGATCCATACACAATGCCATACAATATAAAATAGGAATATCTTCATAATATTTTTTATATTTTTCAAACATACTTCTCATGAAAAAAAGTATATTGGGGATGATACATATATTCACAAAAAAAATGTGCTACCTTAGCAAGTGTTGGAAGAATATGATGAGTAGTGGGATAATATGTACTAACTTGTTGATGACCAAAATTCAAGAATAACAATACTTTGTTGAGCACTTGAGCTTTTTACTTCTTGTATCTACTATTCCGCTACTCAACAATCTTCCAAAATATGAAGACTTTCTTGATGAATTGAAAAAGTATTAACACAAAAATAAATTATATTCTAATACTCTTTGTAGAGAAAGTGAATAAATTTGAGGATAATGAGAGAAAGATAAATGGAAATAAGAGAGAATTGGAGAGAGTTTGAGAGAATTGGAGAGTGTTGATGAGTTTTGGATTGAATTAGGGGGTATTTATAGAGTTTTGGGGGTTAGGGACCAAATTTCAAAAAAAAAAAAATTACTTCAGCCGTTTTAGGGGCTAAACTGGAAAAAAAATTAAAGGACCAATTTTTTTTTAAAAAAAGCAAACAGGCAGGCCGGCCCGTGACGGGCCAGGGATTTTATCCCCCGGCCCGGGCCCTGGAACCGGACCGGTGAACAATTCTCGGGTTGTCGAGCGGGCCGGGCTCGGCCCAACCTGACACGTCGGCCCGGCGGCCCAGCCCGGCCCAGTTGCCATTGCTAGCTACCAGCTTTCATAAAACCGGCCGTGGCTTGGGGTATTTTATGCCTAAAGCTGGCTATGGCATAGGCCCAATTTTTTTTTTTTTAATTATCATTATTCTTTCTGGTTTTTAAATATACAAATTGATCGTTTTAGCTTTCAAGCAAACAATTTTGATCAATTAAAGATGCGGAACGAAATTAATCTCTATTAATTTGATGTTGTGATCATAATTATAGCAATGTTTCTGCTATCAAAAAGTTGCGGCACAAAGATTTTAGAAATTTTTCACTGAAACAGTTTCAGTAACCTACGTGCATAACAATTACATACAAAAGCCAAAACCCACTTAAACATAATTCTCCACCAGAAGACTAATTTTCTTTCTTGTTCGATTTCCGTAACCACGAAACCAAGTTTCATCAATTTAGTTAACAAAAAACAAATTAATTTGTATGATCATTACCCATATCAAATTTTTGTGAACAACTCCAAAACCAATACTTTCAAAGATTTCACAAATCCTCCACTGTTTGTTTCCAAAACAAAATAGACACCGTCGAAAACAATTCCATTATGCACACAAAATTTTTAAATCATTACTATATAACAATTACAGTAATATGTATGCAATAATAAAAAACTACAGAAATTGGTTATTTCCAGAAACCAAAATAATTTTGTGAAACAATTTCACAGACCCATACGCGAAACAATTTTCACAAACCCTCGAAAGTTCTTGAAACAATTTCAATTAACACACAAATTTATTTTGACACAATTTCAAAATAATAATAATAAACTCACAATTTCAAAATAATAATAATAAACTCATAAAACACATATGAGATGGCTCTAATACTAATGTTGGATTTCGATCATACAAATAAGTTTACACACAGTAAAAAATTAAAATGAAATCCATACATTACTCGTATGTAATTAAACAGATTAGGGGAACGAAGAAAAATTAGTTACCCGAAAACGTAATTTTTAAATTTTTTCTTCAGTGCGAATCCCCTTTAAAAGTCGATTCAATTGAGCCACCAAATTTCAAGAATAGGAATTCTCTAACAGTGATCTATACAAGGAATTGTATTCAAGAACAGTACAAAGAAACTAATGCTAGTGGGTATAATTTTTGCGGTGTTAGGGATTTAGTTTGGAGAGAAGAAGGAAAAAACAATTTTTCAGAAAAAGAAAAAAAAATCTTTTATTTCAGTAACGAAAAGAAATGATACACACAGGAACCAGAAGGCGGTGGAATTTCCAAAAACAACACCTTGCAAATTGCACACGACATGTACATATATACCTTTTCCACCGCCTCAAGCAAATAGAAAACCTCAATTTTTTGTTTCCTAAACAATTTAGGAAATAATTTAATCCTTTTCCTTTCCTGAAGCATTCAGGATGCACGTTGTATCCTTCCCTTTTTTTTTTTTTTCTTCCCAATTATGGGCTTTGAGATTTGGTAATTGCAAATTGGTCCATGAATTATAACAAGTTTATAATTCAATCGTAAGACTTTTAAATAATTACAATCTTACCCAATTTAATTATAACACTTTATAATTAGTCCATAATTATTATTTCTTCTCATAAATTAATCCCATAATATTATCAAATAATATTTTGAGTACCAATTCTGAAGGTCAAAAATGGAAAAAATCATCAAACAAAAAGCATGCTTACAAAACGAAAAAATTTACCTTTGTGTTTGAATGACCTTTTTGGTACCGTAGAAAATATCTATACAAGGATGCTTGAAGCAATTAGATCACATCCTTATAAACGTCGCTTTCGTATCATTCACGCAAAGCTTTTGAACTTCTGAAATGATGCCCTTTCCATTGCCGATGAAGCTCACAGAAATGGGTTCTCAATATTTTATTAGCCTTTGTTTTTCTATCAAATGGGTTTCGTCTGTGTTCCAATGAAAAGCCTAAGCATTTAGTGCTTCACTTCCTTTTCATTTCAATTCATTCCAACACCGAGAGAGAGAAGGCAACTGCATGAAAATAGAAAGCAATCATGCTTTCTGTTATCCTTCACGCAAAACAATATAGGATCCATCCCGTATTATTTTTTTATTATTTATTTAATAAATTAATTTAATAATTAATATTTTTTTAATTTTATGTTACCATTGGTCTTATTCATTGGGTCAGATAAAACTATTAACTCTTGGGCTTGAACACTCATAAATAATAAATCTCAATTATTTATTTTTTGAGTTTCATTAAACAGCCCAATAAATAATTAACAAGTTTAAATAAACCAATATAAAATATCAGACCTTTTATCTAGTTTATATCTAGATTAATTTTCTAATTATTCAATTTGGGCTGGATAATTAATTAATCAATTAAGCTAGATAAAATATATATTCTCTCTCAGGTCTTTTATTTTATTCTAGTCCAATAATAAATTAGACTACTTAAATAAAATAAAATAAAACTCATAATTATCAAGACCAATTCCTTAATCCAAATTTATTAGGACTTAAGGGCCATTTCGGGGATCAAAAGATACATTGTCTTAACTACTAAAATGACCAAAATGCCCCTACTATTTAATTAGCTATATTTTACATTTTAAATATTTTCTAATATCATCATAAGGAAATCTTGACCCCAAGGATAATGATGTATTAGCAAAGTTTTCGACATATAGTTGTAATGACTAAAATATATCTCTATGCATCGCTGTGCATTTAGAGATGAGAAGTATACTAACACTCTCTAATAGACATCTATCATCCTTAGACCTCTAGTCTAATGATTCACGACTCTTGGAATGTTTCCACTTTCCAAAAGAGCTACCTTAAAGTAAACATTCAAGTCATGTTCTCTAGGACCCTAGATAATTAGATCATTTGAACAGTTACAAGGGGCAATATAACGCATAAGCTATCTTGTACAAGTCTGTCTTAACTAACTAGTTGCATATACCCAACATACAAGTATATCGGTTTTACGAAAAAACCTCAACTATAATATATTAAAGTATATGCTTCTAGCTTCATTAGACCACTACCTCATACTCAAGCGGTAGAGTATTAATCCACGCTGTAGCAGTAATAGTTTGAGTTTTTTTCTAAATAGTACTTTTAGAAACCACTATTACATGTCTTGTTCTACGTATTCAAAATACGCTCATGCTATGAAATGAGTGGATTATTCACTGGCTAAAGGTAAACCATTTTTCATTTGGAATTCATAACACAATAACATATATATGATGAAATTCCCATTCTCATCAATCGGTTAAGAACAAACACTTATGTGTTAAGTAACCCGTAATCCATACCTTACTGTGAAAGACCACCATTCACATAGATCACTTACTTAAACACAATGGGTCCTTTCCAAACGAAAATTGTGCACAAATAAAATGTAAATTTACACACAAATTTTGAGAATAAATTCTTTTATTAATAAATTCGATAATTATACCAGATAAAATTAGTCTAGAGGACATATATTCCAACAAATTTCTCTATTGTGTGTGACCTATTAGATTTTCTAGTTAATTAGTAGCAAAATGCTAATTAATTCTAATGGCTATAGAATTAATAATTCTTAATAATTAGAATTAATTTATTAATTTTAATTATGATTAATTTATTAATTCTCTAATTAATAAATCCATATTTAGCATATCATGAACAGCATCTAGCAACATCGTGACCACCCAAAAGTCTAGAAAGTCAAGTGGTTTGACATGAACCTTTCAATAGCAAAACGTTAGTACAATAAACTCCTTTCACTATACAATATTCCATTTAGTTTAGAGTATGAAATTAGTGCCAACTCCCTCCAAAATATTAATTAATTCTGACCCGAATATTTTAGTACCTATTCCCAGAATTCATTATTCATCGTGTGTATCAATTGGAACTATTTTCAATACATAATCGCCTTGGCTAAGGACTTTTTGAGTAATGATTCTTACAAGTGGCCTTGAGATATTCACTCCTATTATTAGGTGTGACGAATCCTTTATTGACCATCTCAACTATTTTCGTTTATTTCACATTATACCCAATATCTATCTTATAGGTGGTCCTCAATTTTACTCCAAAGATTAGAATCAAAGTACAATACTCAGTAAACAAAGTATTTTAGAGATATCAAGTCTAAGGATATTAACACATTTGCTATAATGAGATTCTATCACTGACACTAAATAGTTTACCATATGATTATCTCATAACTAGATCATCCAATATACTTGTTTCAAGTAACAAGCATTTACGCGTTAATTTTGAGTATCATAATATTCACGAATGTGAGAACCACCGCCAAATCAAATCAGAAAGTATCGCACGTGTTAGTCTTCATGCATTAATGATATCATATCTGATTAATACTATGACTAGGGATAATTTAAGTACAAACACTATCCAGTGTGGTAGAAACTTCACAAAATGATCTCTATCATAATTTTCTTAATACAATGTTGCACTTGAGACTTTATCTAATAGTTATATTCACACGAAAGTATAAATAAAGCGAACTGTAAGATAAATAATGCCTTTATTATTGACTAAATATACAATATACAAATGGTTGCCTCTATGGCACTAGGGTTGCAAACGAGCTGAGTCGAGTTGAGTTATGACTTATCGAGATGGAATTAGTATGAAATTTGTAAATGCTTGAACTTGGCTTAAGCTCATTCGAACAAAAAATTTTATACTCGAGCTCGGCTCGATTCACTTTTAGGATTACTCGAACTCGACTCGGGCTCAAATTATAAATTAAATTTGATATTTTTAGTTAAAATAATCCTTTTAACAGTTACTAAAAGTTTAACACAATTGAATTTTTAATCATTTCAACTTCAATTTTATAAAATATTATACAAATCCAAAATAGATGAAATAGATGATCAAATTAATTTTTTTTTAAAAAAAATAGATGATCAATGTCTTCTTCTTCTTCTTGTGTTTATTATTGTTTTAAAAAAAAATTGAACTCTATGTTTTGTGGTTTAAAACTTTTTTCATCTATTCATTTAAACACATTTTATAATTAAGTATTTAATTATTATGAACAATTTAATATTAAATCTCTTTTTTTTTTGTTGGAAAAAGTAACATAAATTAATTTTGATAAAAAAATAATAAACTTACTCTAAATAAATTAATTGATAGAAAATTACTAGATAAAAAGAAACTGTTATAAAATTAGGGTAGTGTTAGAATAAAATCTACACACTACACACTAAGAAAATTCTAACTATTCTTTGCACAAGAATTTCTCTTCAAACTTCTCTCTTTCTTTCTCTCACAATTCTTTCTCCAATCTTTCTTTCACTAATCTTTCTTTCACAAAATGATGGTGTATTACAAACTTAGAGAATAGCTCTATTTATAGAGCTCTAATTAGTGAAATACATCATGGCATACATCATCTTCAATTAATGGTGTCTCCACTAAATGGTGGACATCCATAAAAATCTTCTAATAATTCACATAAATCCATAATTAGTGGAGCCTCCACTAATTAATGGAGATTCCAATAATTCATAACACTCCCCCTTGGATGTCCATCCATACATAAAGAATATGCCTCGTTAAAACCTTACTAGATAAAAACCCGAGTGGGAAAAAAATCTAGTGAAGGAAAAAGAGTACACTATTCTATATGTATGTTTATTACTCCCCACGATGAGATGATTCCTTTAAATCTTTAAACCGACGCATACCGATTTTATATCTCAACTTTTCAAATGTTGCGATCGGTAAAGTCTTCGTGAAAATATCTGCGAGGTTATCACATGACCGAATTTGTAGCACATCAATTTCACATTTCTTCTGGAGTTCATGAGTAAAGAAGAATTTTGGTGAAATATGTTTTGTCCGATCTCCTTTAATATATCCTCCTCGTAATTGAGCTATGCAAGCTGCATTGTCTTCATAAAGAGGAGTTGGAATACCTTTGATTGATGATAATCCACAACTTTCTCGGATATAATGAATCATGGATCTTAGTCATACACATTCTCGACTTGCTTCATGAATGGCTATAATTTCAGCATGATTTGAAGAAGTAGTTGCTATAGATTGTTTCGTAGAACGCCATGATATAGCAGTATTTCCACATGTAAATATATAGCCCGTTTGAGAACGTGCTTTATGTGGATCAGATAAATAACCAGCATCTGCATAACCTATCAATGTTGGACTGGTTTTATTTGAATAAAATAATCCGAGATCAATTGTACCTTGGAGATATCGAAGGACTTGTTTAATTCCATTCCAATGTCGTCGTGTTGGTGAAGAACTAAATCTTGCTAATAAATTGACAGCGAAAGCAATATCAGGCCGTGTGTTATTAGCAAGATACATCAATGCACCAATTGCACTTGAGATATGGTACTTCGGGACCAAGGAGTTCTTCATCATTTTCTTGAGGTCGGAAAGGATCTTTATCCACATTTAATGATCGGACGATCATTGGAATACTCAATGGATGTGCTTTGTCCATGTAAAATCTTTTTAGCACTTTTCTTTGTATATGTTGATTGATGAATAAATGTTCCACTCTCCAAATGTTCAATTTGTAAACCAAGGCAAAATTTGGTTTTACCAAAATCCTTGATTTCGAATTCTCTTTTTAAATAATCAATTGTTTCTTGGAGCTCTTCGGGAGTTCCAATAAGATTAATATCATCAACATATATAGCTAATATCACAAATTTAGAACCAGATTTCTTAATAAAACGCATGGACATACCTGGTCATTTTTAAATCCCGCTTTCAATAAATATTCACTAAGACGTGTGAACCACATGCGCCCAGATTGCTTCGGGCCATATAATGATTTACGCAACTTGATGGAGTAATTTTCACGAGGATAATGTTTATATGCTTCAGGCATATGAAATCCTTCGAGGATTTTCATGTAAACATCATTTTCTAAATTTCCATACAAGTAAGCGAGTGACAACATCTAATAGGCGCATATCTATCTTTTCATGTACTTGCCAAACTGATAAGATATCGGAGTGTAATAGCATCAACAACAGGAGAATAAGTTTCATCATAATCAATACTTGGTCTTTGTGAAAAACCTTGGGCTACTAATCGCGCTTTATATCGAACGATTTCACTCTTTTCATTGCGCTTTCGCACAAATATCCATTTGTAGCCAACGGGTTTTATACCTTCGGTGTTCGGACTGCGAGTCCGAAGACTTCACGTTTTGCCGGTGCATTTAACTCCGATTGAATCGCATCTTTCCATTGCAGCCAATCTTTTCTATGCCGACATTCATCAAGCGATATTGGTTCGGGATCATCATTATCCTGTGTAACATCAAGAGATATATTGTATGCAAATATATTATCAATAACGAGTTTCTATCCGATTCCAACTTCTACCGGAAGTGGTATAATTGATAGAAATTTCGGTGTTACTTTCATCAACTTCGGTTCTTTGTCATCAGTTCTCTCTTGGTCTTTATCATTCTTTTCTTCAATATGATCTTCGGATCATTTAATCCTCTTTTCTTTCGAGGATTTTTATCTTTAGAACCAAGAGGTCGGCCACGCTTACGGCGTGTTTTTGACTCAGCAGACTATAGGTATAATATTTTGTTCTGCTGGAACTTCAATTCGAATAGGAGCATTTATAGGCTGGAATATGCGATTTTGTAACTCTTACGGAGTCAACAAAAGCGTACGGCATTTGATTTGCAATGCTTTGCAAATGAATTATCTTTTGAACTTCAAGTTCACATGCGCTTGTGCGCGGATCAAGATAATTTAATGATGTTGTCCAATCAAGATCCTTTTTATCTTGTTTTGGTTCTCCCCTAATTTAGGGAATAATGATTTCACAAGAGAATAAGAAAAGAAATATAAGAAAATGATGACAAGCAGAAAATACCAAGAAAAATATCTCTTTTTTTTTCACTCTTCCCGGTACCGACTTTTCCTCTTCCTCTCTTGTCTTTTCTTCTCCTCCGACCCTCTACCTACCATCTACCTCTTCTTCTTCCTCATACAGATATATATATATATATATATATGTATCGATATATATATATATCGGTTATCGAGTCATTAGTAAACATCAAATACAAAAATCACAAAGCGAGATATGGAGACTCGTAATTCATTTGAGACATGGTCAAATTTTGACTTAGTTTACTGCAGCGAGATGTTGATGTATTTTCATTTCCAAACCAACCGCTTCGCCTAATTCGAACACGGAAGATTTTGATATGTTTTCCTTTTCAAACCAACCGCTACGCCTAATTCGAACGCGAGAAGATTTTGATATGTTTTCCTTTCCATACCAACCGCTTCCTCCTAATTTCAGGTGAAATACCTTTGAGGGCTTCCATTTGTTTTTAGTGTGCTTGATAATGAAATTAAACTCTCTTTTGGTTTGTTTTTTATGTAAATCAGTGGAAGTTTTGAACATACTGCTTTGGACCAAGTTGATCTGCCCCTACAAGAGACTGCTTTTGATATTGTTCCTCTTGATGCTATTCCTTTTAATGAGGATATGCTTGTGCATGATCCATTCTACTCTCTAATGGATTTTGAACAAAGCCAGAATATGATTCCAGGTTATTATCCATTTAAACATGGATTTTGAATGGTATTACCTTTACTGATATTATTTTATTTTTCTAGGAGAAATAATGAGTGGTCTTGACAACGAAGTCGGAGTAAGTACTCATGAAATGCATAATATCGAAGTTCAAGATATTATTGCAGACAAAATTCTTGGGGAGAAGAAGATGATTAAGAGGCAGAGAGAGAAGAAGGGCAATAACTCCCAGACACTATCAAGAGAAACAATTTCGCAGTACTTTTACCTACCAATCAAGAGCGCAACCAAAGAACTGAATATTGGCATAACCCGTCTCAAGAAAAGATGTAGGGAGTTAGGAATTCGTCGATGGCCTCACAGGAAATTGGTGAGCTTGGAGACCATAATCAAGAATGTCCAGGTTCTCTCTCATACATACTTATTATTTGCAAGTATGAAACTATGAAAGATTTATAAGTAAATAACCGATGATATCACTTCGATTTACAGGATATGCAAAATAAAGAAGAAGGAGGACATATGGGTGAGAAGAAATTAAAAGAAGCCATTGCGATACTTGGAATGTGAAAAACGAGTTGGTAGAAGAAAGTCCTAATACGCGGTTAGAGGACCAAACACGGAAATTGAGACAAGCATGCTTCAAGGCCAAATATAATAAGAAATATAATAAACTTAAGGAGATCATAAAATCTCAAGACTCATTTCGCGAGTAATTTTACGGCTAATTCTGCTGCTAGTCTCGATCTTTGGCTCAAAGGGGAAAGAAAAGGAGGAGGATGTCGAAAAAGAGGAGTTGAAGTCCATAATTACTAATTGTTTGTCGTCCTCTAATGTAAATATTGAAAAAGAACAATTACGAACCTTCATCTTACATTTGTCAGCTCAATTACAAAAGAGCAACTATAAGCATGTATCATCAAGTTCATATGAACACTAGTGATATGAATAAAAGATGTGATGCTTATTATTAATGGAAATATCTTTTTCCCTTATTATCTTTTCTGTTCCACTTCAGGTGGCCAGTATTTCTCTGTGATAAGGGAAATATCGAGTGTGTCCATGACCATAACCACGGCCACTGCCACAACTACAACTATAACGATGGCTTCTGCTGGAGCCAACAGCATTCACTTCAGGAGTCTTTGTTGAGCCGATTCATCCGGCTTCATGATTTCTCAATAATAACTCATGTTAAATTTGTCAATTTTGGATACCCTTTTTCTCGATATTATTCTTGTAGGACATGAAAAGTGGAGAATGTCTTCTCCAATATAACTTCATCGATAACTTTTTCTCCGTAAAATTTTTAACTAAGATGTAGTTTTATACATCACGGAGTTCACGGTTTTACAATCTTGCAACTTCGGGTGCAACCATTCATACCGTGCGAGTGGGTAGTACGACCATCTTCGGGTGGTCAAATCTTTCTTTTTATCCACATGACATATGGATCTCCTTTTTTTAGCATTTAGATGCATTTTTGTATAACATATAAATTTTTTTTCAGAAATATCAAGGGCTACAAATTCGAATTTAGCGAGATCAATAAATGCGTACCTGTCTTACGGCTTTCATAACGGCGAGAGACTCGTGCTGATAACGTGTTATAAAATTAGGGTAGTGTTAGAATAAAATCTACACACTACACACTAAGAAAATTCTAACTATTCTTTGCACAAGAATTTCTCTTCAAACTTCTCTCTTTCTTTCTCTCACAATTCTTTCTCCAATCTTTCTTTCACTAATCTTTCTTTCACAAAATGATGGTGTATTACAAACTTAGAGAATAGCTCTATTTATAGAGCTCTAATTAGTGAAATACATCATGGCATACATCATCTTCAATTAATGGTGTCTCCACTAAATGGTGGACATCCATAAAAATCTTCTAATAATTCACATAAATCCATAATTAGTGGAGCCTCCACTAATTAATGGAGATTCCAATAATTCATAACAGAAACATAATTGTTATATTTTTTTTGGCCAACTATAGGAGATTCAAGGTGGGAATGAAAATAAGGATAAAAATTAGACCAAATATCTACTAAAATTTCATAATGAATAATGATTGACTTTTTATATTCTAGAGTTACAATAATGTGATATTAGTAATATAAATTAGCAAGAATATTTCAAGGTACTTTAGCCCCCCCCCCCCCCCGCCCCAGAAAAAATAAAATTGTAATGTACAATAATTTTTATTATCCATTGTATAATTACTTTTTACTTTTTACTTATTCGAACTCGAATTTGAGTTCACGAACCAAGCATTTGAACCAAAATTTAAATGAGTTTCGAGTCAAGCTCTGCTAAGTTTGAACTCGGCTCGTTTTGACCAAGTAGCTCGCAGGAAGCTCGGTTCGTTTGCAGTCCTATATGGCACAACACTAACATTATTGTAAAGTGATTTAATGATTGTAATATTTGTACCTTTTGTAAGTTACGAGACTTGAGTAAGTCGGTTAATCTTAACTTATAAAAATCACACTATTCATATTCTTGATTCAATTGGTGGAGTGAATCATATTAAATTGGTATAAATTTGTTTAATTCAATTTTAATATTCTTAGTTGTGTTAGCTTAATATACCGGTATATACATTGGATTAACTTGGATAGATAGTGTCGGGATGAATTTTAAGGTGAAGGATAGGGGTGTACTCAAATCAAGCCGAACTTTATTATTTTCACACAAGGCTCAAATTTGAGCTCGAGTTTGATTCGAATGTCAAACCTTGGCTCGAGCTCGATTCGTTTGAAAAACTTTAAAGTTTGAGTTCAATTTGAAGTTCGATTATCATAAGTTTGAAAGCTCGAATTTAATTTTAATCTCAAACTCGAATTTAAAGAAATAATTTATAATATCATATACTACAAATAATATAAATTATATATTAATTAATTAATTAATCGAACATGTTCGTGAGCCTAATACTTAGATATTCGAATTCGACTCGTTTAAAATATGAGCCTAAATATAAGGTTTATATTCGAATTCGAGTTCGATATTTCGAATTCGAACCGAACCCTTATCGAGTCGAGTCCAAACATGTTTGATAAAAGCTCGATTCGTTTACATCCCTGGTGAAGGACGAAATAATATCTCTACTATTTTGACTTTATTGCATTTATTCTAATTTGTTCCTGTTAATTTACTTAGAATGCTATGTAAAATTTTTTATTTTTCTTGTAAGCTAGTTATTCTTTATTTTTGTGAATAATTGTATTTTGCTTGAGGACAAGCAAAAGTTTAAATGTGGAGGAGTGATGAATGCTCATTATATAAAAAATTCCTACATAAATTGTAATTTATTTGTTGTAAAATAATACCTAAATGACTACTAATTCCCACATCCGTATATTATTTGTGTAGGATTAAATGAAGGAGGCTTGAAGAAGAACAAGAATAAAAATGCAAAAAAATGGAAGCTTGCTCAAAGAATAACCGGTCCATGGCTTGAAAAGCCATAGACCAATTGCTGCTTGAAAAAGACACAATTCACGAAGAAAAAGAAATAATAGGTGCCGGTTCTCTCCCTCAATAGGCACCAGTTCAACATAGAGAACAGAAATACAACTTAATGGAAATAAAAAGCACCAGTTCAAATCCTTGAAAGGCACTGGTCCATGTTGCAAATTAGATTTGCTATTTGAATTCAACCACGATTTCTAGGGAAATTTTGGCCCTATAAATAGAAGTTTTCCAAACATTGAAGGGCAGCCATCCAAGGAGATAAGCACCCACGCAAGAGAGAAAAGCTTGGAGGAAGAAGGTCCTTGATTCAAGTGAAGATCTTGGAAGAAAAATGAAAGGATGCTTGTCTATGAGTGCTCATTTTTCCTTTTGGAGAGTTGAACCCTAAACTTTGATCTTGTCTTGGATTATTCTTTTGATTTATTGATTCTTAGTTCTAGTGATTGATTGTTGAATATATATTGTGTTGGATCTTTTGTTTGTGTTGCTCTTTCTTAATGAATTCGAGAGATGGGATGAATACCAAATGAATGGGTTCAATATTTATTTTTCCTTGATTAACTCGAGAAAGGTTGAGAGATTAGAACTTAGCAATTGATGAGTTCTGTATATCACCTAGAAATAATGGTATTATGGCTTCTGAGTTACCTTTTGTAGATGGGGAAATTTAATACATCTTTGTGATAATTGATGAGATAGAGATATCCATTATTTAATCTTAGGGATAGGAATTCCATAACTCGAGAGAGAGTAGAATTTATTGTTAAAAACCCATATCAGTTCTATTTTTGGGATTGATTATCTTAAGAGCTAATTCATTATTTGACTAATTTTGGGGAATTCTTGAAAATTACGTGTCTTTCGCTCTTCTTCTTATCCTTGGTATCTTCTCATGGCCAATCTTGTGTAATGTTGTATTAATTCTCTAGGTTTGCCTATTGTAATTAGTTTATCGTATTAATTTATTAGGTTAAACAATAGAAAAAGAGTTAGTAGTAGTACCTTTATCCCTTTCCCAAGGATCTTCAATACTTACTGTAACACCCCACTACCTAGGCCCGCCAGGGCCGGGGATGTCGCCCCATCCAAAGGACAAGGGGTCTTTATAACTAGGTTACACAAATAAAATAGCGAAATAAAAATAATACTTTAACTTAAAATTTATTACATCCCAAGAATAAATCCATGAATTCCCAAAAACAAATCCACAAATAAAAATTATCCACTCTCAACTCCCCAAACAATACATAAAAATAAAGGACAACATTCTCTTCCAAGGCAGATAACACTAACTACTCATCCCCACAGCAGGATCCACCTGAAATCATGGTAAAAAGGGTGACGAGACAGAAATCTCAGTAAGCCCCGTGTGTGAGTTAGGTTAAAGAGACAAACACTTTTCATGATTCATGCACTAACAGTATATCAAAAGTTTTGTTGTGCCTTCTTTACAAATTTAACTCTCACTTCTTGAAGGATAGTAGTGAGAAGTCATGAAGCAAAATGCTCTTAAAATATTCGGTTTGGAAAGATATGAATAATTAAAGGATTTTGAGCTTCGAATAAAATTCTAATGACACTTTAGAACAATTTTCCAAAAATAGCTCAACAATTAAAGCAACCAAGTTAATCTGACAGGGCACAGCGGTGGCTCTCACACCAGGTGAAGCACTTGACCCCCGTCAGGTGGTGAAAGGGCACAGAGGTGGCTCTCACTCCTGTGAAGCACTTGACCCACAACACCTGGTAGGTGTACATCCTACCGAGTGAGGTTCTCCTCCCTCTCTCACCCAATCCAATCCGGTTGTCCCACTTCCAGCCGTCGGTTCCACTGGAACCCCATCGCTAGCTGAGGACGGCTCAACCTTCTATACTGACGCCCTGATCGAAAAGAGTCAACCTCTCGGGGGTGGCCACCTGTCGAGAGATATCCCCAGACCAACCAAAGGCTAGTATAAAGGTCTAGCCCCCATTGAGTACTCAACGTTATTCAATCTTCACAATTCATAAGGCTCCAAAGTGGAACCTACAAAATTTAGCTCAATACAATTCCAAACAGCATTTTCCAACCCGCACAAAGATTTTAGAAGGCATGGTTTTAAGCCAATAATTTATTCCAAGTATTCATAGTGAATGAGCCACATGCTCAAATAAGTCGTGCTATAATTTTCGAAAAGTATATACATGATAAAAAATTCATCTCTTGCATATTCAAAACAAATCAAAATGTTTGATGCTTGGCTCCTAAGTCATTCTTGACATATTTTAAAATTTATAAATCTAGAAGTTTCTAAAATTAGAAATTTCCCAAATGTAGAAAGTTTCCAAAATAAGAAGGTTTCAAATATAGAAGTTTTCAAAAATTAGCTATCGTGCTAATATTTCGTATTTGTAAAAGATGCTCACCAATCTTTCTTTAAAATAAAATCAATTTCATGAATATCAGGGAACTTACCTTATCCTTGCTCACAAGAAAGGTCTCCAACAGTTGACCTAATCCCCGCCTGGGGTAAATATAAATCACAATCAAACTCAAGCCAAAGATTCACTTCCACAAATAAAACTAGCTCAACTCACTACTACCATAATCCTAGTTCAACTTATTACAATCATGACCCTAATGTCCTAAGCTTTAAGGCTAGATGATAAATGATTTTATAAAATAAGTTTAGTTTGATAAGTTAAAATAACTAGGGAATGTAAAGTAATTACTAATAAGTTATAGGCTTTAATAATAATTCTTGAGTGTTATTATTAATAAATAAACTAAGGTTTGAATATTGAATAATACCAAGCCCTAAATAATATTAATAAATGGTAATTTAAAAATAGATTTATTATAAATAAATAATAAATTACAAATAATTTTTAATTAATTTTTAATAGATAATAAAATTAATAATAAATGAATTATATTAAATTTTTGTTTAATAAACAACAAACAAATTTTAATATATATAATATTTATGAATATAGGCAAAAGTTTGAACTATGGTCTACAAGGTCATTATTATTATTTTTATAAAAGATCTTATTTAATATTATACCTATGCATATATTATTTTTAAGGAAAAATATCATTTATTTGACTAGTAAAATATCAATATTTCATGTAACATCGCTTCCTAGCAATTTCGAAATCCTTAGAGGAAAATATAGTAATAATTTTAATTAAGGTAATAAACTTTACTAATTAAAATACCCTAGGATCAACAAGAACATAATCATGATTTTCCTATGACTAACAAGAATCATGGACATATTCTTCAACATCAAACAACAAACTAATCCATTCATGAACATATGCTTAAATCAACACATGCTATCACATGGCCAAATAATCATGATCATGGCCTCAATGGAGATAAGAACATAAAAATCTTATTCACCAAAGGTAACATAACATCTAGCATGCTTAAACATTCATAATTCTCTTAGGACATGATGAACATACATCGATTCTCAAGAAAATCCATATAGCTTAAACATGATCAATCATTCTCATGTCCTAATCCCAACCCCTTCATTCACATGCATATACTCAATCCCCCATTCATATACTATTCTCCCTATCAACATCTAAGAGACATGAATTCAGAATTAAAAAGAAAGGTTAAGGAGAAATACTTGATTGATGATTACTTCAATGAAGATTTAAGAAGGTCCACGCGAGTGAGGGTCTTGAATTGTCCAAGAGTAAGAAAACAGCCATGGTTGTTGATCAACCATTTCAGCCGAGAGAGAGAGAGAGAGAGAGAGAGAGAGAGAGAGAGAGAGAGAGAGAGAAAGCATTAGAAAGGTATATCGAGAATTGAATGGAAGAGGATGAACAAGAAGGTTGTTCTTGATTTACCTTGTTGATGTTCTTGAGACCTTCAAGAAAAAGCTGATTTTGATCCGATTAAAAATTCTTGTTTGCGTGTTTTTGTGTTATAAATATCAAAAATGAAGTCTAGGGATTAGGTAGAAGTGATCTGGAGTATTTGAGAGTGATTGGAGGTGTTTAGAGTAGGTTTAGGCTTGAAGAAAAGTAGTGTGTGTTCTTGGTGTTCTTGGTGTTTTGAAGAGAATTGAGAGAAAAGGTTTCACGAAATCTGAAATGATGTTGGCCGAATGGTCTAGGATAGATGGGAGTTTCGGTCTTAGCTAGAAAGAGAGAGAATGATCATATTTTTTTTTTTTTGAATTTCAAATGGAGAAAATTGTGGAGTTGTTTGAGGTAGGAGGTTAGCTAATGGTGTTTGATTAAGGGCAGAATTTTTGCATTTACTTGGCTCGATTTACAGCTAGTTTTCTGGGGTGTTTGAAGGTCTTACAATGGTGGTTTTCCAGCCTTCTTTCTGGAGAAAAGCAGAGGGTGTTTCAGCTGAATTTCTAACAAAAAAACAGCTCCAATTCCAGCTTAGAATGCAATGAATTATGCAGGAATTTTTTTCTGGTTTCGTGCAGTTTGTGCAGTCCGAAAATTGTACAGAATTTTCAGCCTTCAAACCACATGAAATGACCATTTTTCTGGTAGAAAATGAGTAGGTTTACTGGCTGAATTTTCCGAAAAGCTGGTCTGCAAAAATTCTGGAAAATTTCCAGATTTTCCTTCATTAAAACTATAAACAACATGAAGGTAAGATTGAAGGTTCTACCATGGTGATTTATTTCTCTTGGGAATCCATCCTAACTACTCTCCTATTTTCGGCCAATCCTCTATCCTGATTTTTTCTCCTATTTTCGGCCAATCCTCTATCCTCCAAGACTGATTTTTTGAAATTTAAGGCTGAAGAATCATCACAGAATTTTTGAAATTTAAAAAGAGAGATTTAATGGATTTTGGTTTATTTAAATTATGAATGTGCTAGGAACTTAGATGATGGGATTTGAACTCATGATCTTAGAGATTAATTCCAAAGCTCTAACCACTAAACCACAACAACTCTTATTCTTATTTCCTCACCCAAATATTCTCCTTATTTAATCATCAAGCTATCTCCCTATTTTCACCTCAAGCAAAAATTACCTTTTTGCCCTTCTCACTCAATACTCACAATCAAGCCTTCGAGACAATAAAACGCAAATCCAAATCACATAAAATCATATAAAAACATATTTAAAAATGCAATAAAATATGATATGCATCCCAACCCCCTTACTCTAAGGTTGGTTTCACACTTACTACAGTAACACTATATTATGTGATGGGTATACTTGTCTAATTATGTATTTTGAGTGCATGTTTGGCATTTTATTTAAAACTTGTTTGTGTGTCTTTCTTGGTAATATTTCCTACACTCAAAATCGCACAACAGCGTTACAGGTGGTGCTGGTGGCATTGGAGAAGCCACTGCTAGGCATTTTGGCAAACACGGGGCGAAGGTCATTATAGCTGATATACAAGATAAACTTGGTCAATTCCATTGTGAAGAACTCAAATCAGATGGGGCAATTTCTTATGCCCATTGCGACATAACAAAGGATGAAGATGTGAAAAATGCAGTGGAAGCTGGTATTTCCAAGCATGGTAAGCTTGACATAATGTTCAGTAATGCTAGATTTCCGGGACGTTATGATCCAACAATCTTAGGCGGCTTCGACAATGAAACCTTCAGAAAGGTGATTGATGTAACTATCTTTAGGGCATTCTTGTGTGCCAAACATGCCGCAGGAGTAATGATCCCTGCAAAGAGAGGAAACATTCATTTCACATCCAGTGTTTGCTCAGAGACATATGGTGATGTCTCGCATGCTTAAATAGCTTCAAAGCATGCCGTTGTAGGGCTTGCCAGGAACTTGTGGGTGGAGTTGGGGAAGTTCAGGAACTGAGTTAATAGCATTTCTCCTGTCGGTATGGCAACACCCGTGTTAATTGAGGGATTTGGGATAAAGGAGAAAGAGGAGGTGGAGAAATATGTGTCTGAAATTGCAAACTTGAAAGAGGCAATCTTGGAGATAGACGATGTGGCTGAAGCTGACTTGTACCTGGGAAGTAACGAATCCAAGCATGTAAGCGGGGTGAATCTAGTCGTTAATGGAGGGTATAGCACCGCCAATGTTGCTTTGAAAGAGGGAATGAAGAAATTGTTTTCTTGAGAAGGGTTTCCCATTACATGGTTGCAAAATAAAAGATTGAAAAATTCCATAGATTTCAGCTTTTAGTTTAGTTATATGGATGCATTAGATTAGGAGAATAGAAATTCCCTATTTCAGTCATTACTTTCTATCAAAGCTTAGATTTGCCTGAACATATAAATCACCATTCTTGATCCAGATAAAGAATGGAAAAAATATATATATTTTCCAGGCTAACAGAAACTTTGTATCTACAATAGCAGTAGCACCAGCAACAACATTGTTGATACTCAATCACAGGCTAACAAAAACTTTGAAACTTAAATCAATATCTTATACAACTGTTTCAAATTGAAGATATATATTTTCTTTCTATAATTAGATTAAGGACTTGAAATTCAAAAGTATGAGTTATCCAACATTTTGGATACATTTTCTAACGTTATAATATAATATCAAATGCAAATTAACCCTTAAAAAGAAATGGATAGCAAATTAGAAAGAAAGATTTTAACTATAGTATTGTACAGCCTACAGGTGTATTGTAGCAGCAGCGCTACAAGAAAAATCCTTATTAGCGACGGCGAAATCCGTTGTTAAGCCATCACTAAACTAGAATAGCGACGGCATACGGCCGTAGCAAAAATGGGCCTTGCCAATAGCAACAGAAGACATAGCCATTGCTAATAACGATGGATTTGTAACGGGGAACGGCACGGTCATGAGCAAAAAGTCAATAGGCTCTTAGCGATGACAATTTGTGATGGATTTGCGACGATCGATTAATTAATGACATTGTAATTAATGTTATAATTATTGACCGTCACTCTTCCGTATCATTTTGTGACGGCTTAGTGACAGTAACTTAGCAATGGCTCTCAAATTTTAAATTTTAAAAAAAATTAGCTATTTTACGAAGGGTTAGTGGCAGTGTTTTAGCGATAGTAACCAAATTTTTTAAATTTTAAAACACTTTAATTAGTTGACCTTGATCCAATTCGAACGACCTGCCCATCGCTAATAATCTTGAAATTATGTTGTGGGGGACAATGCATGTACTCCTCATGCCATGCTTGTTCTTGTAATTATTTTCACTTTATATTAATTATATAGTATATTGTATTAAAAATAATAAAATTATACAATACAATAAATAGCTATGTTATTTATACAACGATCTTTTTAGAAATAAATATATTATAATCTATTTTATATTATATGAGTATTATAGATCTAATTATTGTATGTTATAATTTATTGTATGTATAATTTATTGTATATAATAATATATTTCATATTTATATTATATATATTTAAATTATTTCACTTATAATAATGTCTTTTCTCTCATTCTTCTAATCAATTAAATAAAGTAAAAACTCATATTCAAACTTTAGATACTAGTATAGTATATACCTATGCTATACATACGATTACTTTAAATACTTATTATATACCAAATATATATATATATATATATATATATATAATTAGTATATATTAGTGTGTATGAGTGTTAATGTATATGAATGGGGTATTAGTATATATATATCGATCTAATATTGTAAAAATTATCTGCTATTATAACACATATTTCACTATAAGAAAAATAATAATTAATGACGGAACAACAATGGAAGTAAAAAATTTGAAAATAAATTTATTTTTTTTAAAGTCCGTGATTAGCGACGGATATTTAGCCATCGCTAATTAGAGACGGATTTGCGGTGACTTGTTTTTTAATTATTCATTAGCACTTATTAAATTGAAAAACATATTTGTGACGACCTTTTTAAATATTTAATTAACACTATCATCGCAAATCCATTGCTAATTAGCGCCAGCTTTGCGACGACCATCCAAAATTCAAAAATAAATTTATTTTTTAAAATTTAAAAAATAAGCCATTGCAATTCCCTTGTTAATTTGTGATGGCCATCCAAAATTTGAAAATAAATTTATTTTTAAATTTTTTTTTAAAAAAAAGAGCCATCACAAATCCGTTACTAATTACCGACAACTTTGCAACAGCCATCCAAAGTTCAAAAATAAATTTATTTTTCAAAATTTAAAAAAATTAGCTGTCGTAAAAATTAGCTAATTAGCAACAGATTTGCAACAAGTCATGTTTTCAAATTTTAAAAAATTTATTTATTTTTGAATTTTGAAAGGCCGTCGCTAATTAGTAACGGATTTGCCAAGGCCTTCCAAAATTTGAAAATAAATTTATTTTTGAAATTTGAAAAATGAGCCATCGAAAATCTATCGCTAATTAGCTACGAATTTGCTACGGAAAATTGGATCGTAACAGATCCGTCGCAAATCCCTTACAAATCTGTCGCCAATTCACAAAAAAATCTACTATATAATTAATATATAGTACAATAAATCACAAGTATATAAATAACTTAGTGGTGGAGCATATGCTCCCCCATAACAAGGATGCGGATTCGAGCCCCGTGTCCGGTATAATCTCACAATATTCTTATTGGGTCAGGTGGCTAATTAATTAATTTTTTTAAATAAAAATTTTTGGCCCTCACTAAATTAATTATTTTAAAAAAAATTTTGACCGTCTCAAATCCATTTCTAAATTAATTGATTTTAATAACAATTTTTTATCGTCACTAAATTAATTAATTTTTTTAAATAAAATTTTTTACCGTCACAAATCCGTCGCTACGTTAATTATAAATTTAATTATAATATCACCAATTAATTGACCATCACAAATCCGTCGTTATTTGTGATAGGTTTTTATTTTGTTGCAAATTGCGAAGCCCGTTTAGCAACAGTCGTTATCCGTCACTAAACTCAATTTGTGACGGATTTGACAGTCGCTAATTTGATTTTTTCTTGTAGTGTATAATATATCCAATAGTGTATATTTGTAGCATGTATGATATAAAAATTATATATTATAGCTATACACATATCCACGTACATATAAAATCAAACTTTAAGACTTTTTTTAAAAAAATAAAATTTCAATTTCACATAGACAAAGTCATGATTAATTTTAAATATATTTGTCAATATATACTTTATGAAAAATTCGGAAAACGTAAAAATATCAAAATGAAGTTATGTATGGAAATTAGAAAAAATAGATTGTCTCAAATTTGCGATAGAATAGTGACAGAATTGCGACGGTCTAGGGTACCGTAGCTAAGTTGTCGCAGATTAACAATGGATTTGTGAGAGATTAGTGTATAACAACTAAATAGCGACAGGTTAGGGTACTATAGCTAAGCCGTCACAATTTAGCGACGGATTTGGGACGGCTCATTGAAAAATCTTAAAAAATATTTTTATTTTAGAATTTTAGAGTACCATCGTAGTATCGTCGCTAATGTATAATTACAAAAGGGCAGGCTTAAACCGTCACAATTTAGCTACAGATTTGCAACGATTTATTAAAAAATAAAAAAAAATATTTTCAAATTTTAAATTTCCGTCGCAGTGCTGCCTCTAATTAGCAACAGTTTTACCACAACTTTACAATTGCTTAGTGTTAATATATAATTACAAAAGGCTGTGGCTAAATCATCATAATTTAGCTACAAATCAGAGACAGCTCATTAAAAAATCCATATATATATATATATATATATATATGAATTTTGGGTTCCCATAGCAGTGTCGTCGCTAAATTGTATATATATATATGAATTTTGGGTTCCCATAGCAGTGTCGTCGCTAAATTGCAATAAATTTCATAGCAGCGATCGATGACGTTGCGATGGCTAATCAACTCTTTGTCACTGTTTTGTTCCGTCACAATTTGCATCACTAATAATGATTTTTCTTGTAGTGGTGGAGGGTGGCGCAGTAGAGAAAGGACAAGAGGTAGGGGCGTGGTTGGAGTGAGGCCTATGGGGCAGAAGAGAGGGAATAAGAGGTTGTGTAATTCGGTAGCCCATAGCAAAGACTTTGTCTTGATCAAATCTGGCAATCGATATTTTATTTGAGTTGTCTTGTTGAGTAACGTGTAAATTTTGCTTTCTTTCCACAATTCTTTTCAAGTTTTTTACATAACTAGTTTGATGTTGTACGTTGCACTAGTACGTAAAATAAAATGCGTTAAATAAATTGTTTTTAATTATAATTTACAATTTTTTAAAAGATTATTAATTGTTTATTTTTATTTATAATTTTATAATTTTTTAAAATATTATTAAATATTTATTTATTAATAAATTTTTATATTTTTTTAAAAAATATTTATTTAAATTTAATGCGTCAAGTATTAATAAAAGACATTAACATGCGTCGCAATAAAAATTGCATACGCTACCAGATGTACTACTAAATTGTTCGTGAGTTGTCTTGTTGCGTAACGTATAACTTTTGCTTTCTTTCCACATAATTCTTTTCAGCTTTTTACATAATTTATAAGGTTTATATAATACATAAAATTGTGTGCAAAATTGTTCACTGCAAATACAAAAAAAAAAAAATGAGAGAAGGAATGGAATATGGTGGGGTGGCAGCACTGGCACGAGAGAAGAAACAAGAGTAGGTAGTTTGTCCATGCCTTAACCCCAGCTCCTCTCCGTCTATCTTCTGTGATGGGCGAGGAACAGGGAACAAAGATTGTACCCATTCGCCTTTTAATATACAATGATTTATATAATTGTCCATTTTTAAAACAAAAAATAATATAAAATCCTGCCTAAGAACTAAAGAAATAATGTGTCAAAATAGCTTAAATCGTTTATACTAATCCGTCTCTTCTTCCACCAATCAAAATACAAGAAAAAGAAATAATTGTCAAAACTTGAAGAATTCCATGTTAACCGCCTGCAAAACTTAAACTAGAGAGAACAGAGATCATTTTTGTTAGGGTTTGTCAAAACAAGAGCAGATCTAGAATTGTTTTATAGCGGTACAAATTAACGTTACAGACATATCTTTATTTAAAAATTTATTTATAAAAATAAACATTTTAAATAGCATAAATCATAGCACTAAATGATTGCCTTGTGTCAAGATTTAAGATATTGATATTATTTTTAAAGAATATTACTTTTTCTTATTTATGACAAAAAATAGAATTAGTATAAATAAATTTTAATCATGAAATATTAATAATTTTATTATCCAATCCAAGTGATTATGATGGGATTCAATAGGGAAAGAAGGAAAAAAGAAAAGAGAATATGAAAGGTTAGATGACAAGAGAACATGAATAATTAGAGATCTTTTGAATTTTAACTTACAATTGCCAATAAGTTTGGTGAATTGTACCTCACCAAAAGTCGCACTTTCCTTCATTATTTTCATTAAACACAACATTCTTATATTACAGTCACAAGTTTTATTTTTTCCCTAAACGAAAAAGTTAAGAAATTAAGTGGCCGCGGGCGGGGGGGGGGGGAGGGGTGAGCCAATGGTCAAAATTAAGATTAGACAACTTTCTTTGGAGAAGATTTTATTTATTTGGTTTTTGAATTCATAGAAAAAGGACGCAATGACGGAATCAAACATATAGCCCGGCTGAAAATCGACAACATAGACTTTCCATTGCTCCTTCACGACGTGAAATTTGGTCCTTCCATTAAGTCTGCAAATTCCAGCGCCAGTTGCAATGTGCTGTTGACATCTTTTCTTGAATATGTTTCAAAGTATATTTTACGTGTAACTGTGATATCCACTAATTACACGTTTTAAAAAATATTATTTTTAAAATGTGTAATTTAATCGTGATAAGTTAATATATTTTTTAATATATATAATACACCAAAATTTTATAAGTGCACTGTATGTGCTAGTATATAAACCTTGCACTGCTCTACAAGTATGAGCACACAACACAAGTTTAACACCTTGTTATTGTTCTTAAAAGTCAAATTTACCTGAAAACGATGAAGTGCAGTTCATCCAATGCCCCTCCTCAGAAAAGGTATGCTCATCATGTTTCTGCAATATAATTATCTGCCCTCTTGTGTATTTTCTTTGAACCCTAGATAGTGCAGGAGTGGAAATTAAGCATTGATTAAGTAGTCAACGTGACAGGCTCAAAGGCAAGGTTGCCCTGGTAACGGGAGGTGCCAGTGGCATTGGAGAAAGTACCGTGAAGCTTTTCGTCAGGCATGGAGCTAAGGTTGTCATTGCAGATGTGCAAGACGATCTTGGTCACTCCATCTGCGAAGAAATCAACTCGGAAGATGCCATTTCTTACGTCCATTGCGATGTAACGAAGGAATCAGATGTCCAAACTGCAGTGGACACAACAATTTCCAAATATGGTAAGCTTGATATCATGTACAGCAACGCTGGAATCGCTGGAAAGTCAGATGGATCAATTCTTGGGGCTGACTATGAGAATTTCAGAAGGGTTATTGATGTTAATGTGTTTGGTGCATTCTTGTGTGCCAAGCATGCCTCAAGAGTTATGAAGCCGGCCAAGAAAGGGAGCATTATTTTCACGTCAAGTGCTGCATCGGTGACTTCTGGTGAGATACCTCACGAATACGTGGCTACAAAGCATGCGTTGGTGGGGTTGACCAAGAACTTGTGTGTGGAATTAGGAAGTCATGGAATTAGAGTTAACTGCATTTCTCCTTTCGTTGTTGCTACTCCTTTGGCAATGAATGGATTCGGAATGAACAAAGAAAAGATAGAAGAATTCATATCTGAAATAGCAAACCTTAAAGGACCAATCTTGGAGGCGGAGGATGTTGCAGAGGCAGCTGTTTACCTGGGAAGTGACGAATCCAAGTATTTAAGCGGAGTAAACCTGGTAATCGATGGTGGGTACAGCGCTACCAATGTTGCCTTGAAAGAGCAATTCAAGAAAATGCTCTCTTGAGGAGGGTTGCGAATCGGGCAAAGCTCTTACCTAGTACTAATAAGGAGATCCTTCAATATTTATCTTGGTAATAAGTATATTTGACAGTTTAGATTAAAAAATAATTTTAAATCATTACTAAGGTAAATATTTCATAACGAAAAAAAATAAAATAATGTGGTAAAATTTTAATAATTTATATTATTATTATTATTATCAGATAATATGTTGTGATATTATTAAACTACTAAAAGATTTTTAGTATTATTGATACTGAAAGAGCCATGCCTTTGTGAATGATGCCTCTTAAATAGTCCAAACCCTTTTGTTCTCCTTGAAATCTTGTCCATGTGAGGCTTCGTTAAAATTAAAATACGTATTTGCAGATTGATTTCAATATTTGATCAATGACTTTATTCTTACTAACCAAAAATATTAGTGACAGAACATATGTGTCTAAAAGAGCATTTGCACAACTCCAATATGGGCAAGGCTCCCTCTCCTTATTGAAAACACTCAAGATTTCTCAGTGTTTTGAATAATATGAAATAAGTCATGTGATAAACGATTGAAACTAAAACATAATTTCTATTAAATTAGTTAATTATCAAAGTAAACTCTTAATAAAAAATAATTATAATCAAAGGTACAAAAAATAGAAAAAGTAGAAAAATTGAACTCTAATTAAATATTGTTTTTTAAATTGTTTAACAATCAAAATAGTTTCAAGCGTTTGTATAAATTTTTCTGTGATGGGTGGTTGAGTATACTAACTTTTAGCAAGCACGCAGTCATTATTTTTAATTGTTTATTTCAAATTATTTTTTAAAATAGATAAAACTCATTTTAGCACGAAGTGAATAGCACTACTAAAAAATAGAACAAAAATGACGGTGAGAAAATCATCATTATTGTTGTTCAAATTATCATATTTAGTATATATGACAGTATATATTACAATTATCGTAAAAAAGTCTGTTATTTTTAAAAATGACGATAAAAAACATCGTATTAATTAAATATAACGTTAAAATACAATGGTTAAAAATAAGCGTCATATATATAAGTTTGGATTCAAAATTTGAACATGACGATTAATTGATCCGTTGTATTTAGTATTTTATTTGATTACCTAATACGATGAGTGAACTGTTGTATTTGGTCGAACTAAATACGACTTACCGACCATCATAGTTATTGATGACAATTACGACGGTTTATAATTGTCATATTTGTTTTTTTTTAAATGACTATTTTAAACTATATTGTAATACGGTTTGAACGCCGGTCTTTAACCGTTATATTTATTTATCAAATACAACGGCTTTGGATTGTCGTATTTGTGATTTTTTATATATCATTTTACTTTAATTTTAAGCCCTAACCACCTATAATTTAAAACTAACAAAGCCAAATTTCTATAATCAAACCATTTAAATCTACTCAACAAACTCAAAGCCAAACACAAACCGTAAACACAATCTCCTCAACACTTTTTTTTTTTTATCGCAATGTAAAAGGATTAATATTGATCAAAAAAATATTTACATGAATGTTAACTAGTTTATAGTCAAGATGACTATTGACTAGCAGAGATGAAAATCATCCTCGAAACTACTCAGAACATTAGGGTACAATGTAAAAACAACAGTGTACACATGTGTTTTGATCTTTTTCAAAATATCCAACGATTGGCAGACGGTCCCCTCAAATAATACTTTATTATGAGCAGTCCAAATGTAATAAAATGTGGTAGACATAGTAGTAGCCTTAGCTTTAGCCATCCAGGAGGAGCCACGGTTGGAACGTTTGTACCACCTAAGACAAGAGGCAGCCGTATCCAAAACTTGTGGCAAGCCTAGCCACAGACGAATTTCCCTCCAGATAGATGTTGAAATAGCACACTTGAAAAATAAATGATTAGTCGTCTCCATATGGGCATTACAAAGAGGGCAAGATAAATCATCCAAGCGGAACACAAGTGCATCTTTTGTCTTCAAACGTCCCCTAGCACACAGCTAGACCATGAATGAGTGTTTGGGTGTAAGCCCCTGCTTCCAAACAATTTTTGACCAGAAAACCCTCGAAAAAGGCGCCTGGAGGTAGTCATAAGCCAAGGAGGTGAAGGATGTGGTAGATGTTGCCCATGTATAGAGAAGAGCAGAAGCAGAGAGCAAGCCATTTTGCCGGTCAAGTATCAAGTCCCGAATTGCTAGGAGTTTACGAAATAGAGGAGAATGCTCCCTGTGGTGTTCAATGTCCCAAATAGATCTGCCCTTTATGTAGTAGTGGTCTAACCATTGGACCCACAAGGATTGTTTCTCAAATTGTATGTCCCAGATGATTCTTGTTAAAAGTGCCGCATTCCAAGTCTATAGATGACGTAGACCAAGTCCACCCGCATGCTTGGGTAAGCAAATATCCTTCCAGGAAACCAATGCCTTTTTTGAGTCCTATAGGAAATCCCGAGCCATCCTATCCAACTGCGAAATCACTGTAGCCGGAGTGGGGAGAGTGGACAACCAGAAACATTCAACTCCCTGAAGGACCATTTGGATCAGAAGTAGGCAGCCAGCATAAGACAGAGAACGAGCATGCCAACGGCCAATGTAGGAACCAATTCTATCCAGCAGAGGTCTATAGAGAGATAGCCGGACTTTACCATGCATGATCGGTATTCCCAGGTACCGAAAAGGAATTCCCCAATCGGTATACCAGTATCAGCCAGAAGAGCCTCTTGATCAGTGCTACAAATACCAGCCATAAAGATATTAGACTTTTCCTTATTAATTTGAAGGTCCGAGCTCCTATTGAAGTCGTCCAGGCAATCCAAGAGAATGCGAACGGAGGGACAATCCCCTCTAGCAAATAGCATAAGATCATCAGCAAAGGAAAGGTGGGTAATCCTTAATCCCTCACACTTGGGATGATAGTGGAACAAAGTACCAAGTGTACGCACTTTGACCATTCGAGAGAAATATTCCAAGCATATGACAAACAAGAGTGGAGAGATAGGATCACCCTGTCGAAGACCTTTTTCGCCCTTAAAGAACCCGTGCACTGTCCCATTAATAGAAACTGAGAAAGAGGTAGTGGTGACACACTGTTGAATCCATTCCACGAATAGCTGTGGGAAACCCAATTCAGTAAGTAATTCCAGTAAGAAATCCCAGTTTACTGAATCATATGCCTTCCTAAGGTCCACCTTGACCATACAGCGGGGGGAAACTCTTGTCCTTCCATACGTACGCAGAAGCTCCTGAACAAGTAGGATGTTGTCAGACATGAGTCTGTCCTTAATGAAAGCTGTCTGTGAGATGTCCACTAGATGAGGAAGAACAATTTTGAGCCTGTCTGTCAATATTTTTGAGATAATCTTATACACAACGTTACAACAAGAAATTGGTCTAAAGTCCCCCACTCTGTCCGCGTGTGCAGACTTAGGAACAAGAGTGATCACAGAATGGTTGATCTGCCTGAGGATTCTCCCAGACAAGAAAAATTCCTTAATTGCGTCACAAAGACTCCTTGCAACTGTACCCCAAGCCTTCTTAAAAATAAAGCAGAGTACCCATCCGGTCCCGGTGCCTTGCAATCTCCAATGTCCCATAGTGCCATTTTAAATCTTGATCAGTGACCGGCCGAACTAAATCATCCTTTAGGTCATGAGGGACCATTTGTCCAGCATGAACATAGTCCACATTGATGCTCTGGCAGTCAATTCTCGTCCCCAGAAAATTCCGATAGTATTCAACAAATTCATTAGTAAAGGCCATTGGACTGTCAGTCATAGATTCATCCTCTTTTAGGATAGAAGCGATGAAGCTCCTTATTTTGTTTCTTTTGACAATGTTAAAGAAGTAACGAGTATTCTTGTCAGCATGAGCCACATACTTCCTTTTTGCAAGTTGCCGGTAGAGCTTCAATTCTGCATCCGCAAGACACCAAGCAGACAATTTACACTCTTTGAACTTAGAGATCAGCTCCAGGTCATATAGGTTATCAATTAATTGCTTTTGGATAGTAAGGACATCCTTGTTCGCCTGTTCAACACGTCCAGGTAAATGTGAGAATTCAGATCTGTTTAATCTCCGCAGGTCCTTCTTAAGGTCTTTCAGCCAACGACAAAGAGTAAACTGGTGATACCCCAAGTAGGGACGGAGCCACACACCCTGAACCAAATCCTGAAACGAGAAATGATCAGCCCAGAAATTAAGGAATCTGAACGGACGACGAGAATAATCCCGATTGTCAACTAGAGACCAAAGACACGGACAGTGATCAGACAGATAGCCAATGGGGAAGAACTCAACAGACGCCTGGACGTTGCATTGGAACCATGCATCATTACCCATCACCCTGTCCAGTTTAGAGCACACCCGAGAATTTGTCCAAGTAAAACACTGCCCAACGTAAGGAAGGTCTTCCAGGCCCGTATTGGTGCAAAGTGCTGCAAAGTCCTTTATTTCATAAGTTGAAGGTGGGATACCTCCAATCTTGTCATCAATATGAAGGTAAGCATTAAAATCCCCCATAAGAATCCATGGTTCCAACAGAGTAGTAGATAGGTGCTCAATTGCCTCCCACAACGGCCTACGTGCCACAACAGAGTTGTAAGCATAGATAAAACTGAAATAGTAAGAGACATGAGTAACCTTACAGGTGATACGAACAGTAATATCCTGGGGCGAAGAGTGAAAAAATTGAACATCTACCATAGTAGCATTCCACGGGATGATCACCCTACCCCCCTCCGTCTCGACAAAATTATGTATGAACGACCAATTAGCGAACTTGTTCAGTAAGATACTGTCACACATGATCGTAGCAACATCCATTTAGTGTGGTCCACAACCCATTTCGTGAACCAAGTACACTTGATTGTAACCTTTCAATTAATTGAAGAATGTTTTGAGTCTTTTGAGAGTTGAACCCATGACCTCCCATATGAGAGATTGAGACTTAACCAATTGGGCTAAGTACAATTGCTTGGACATGTCTCTCTCTTTTTTTTTTCTCATTTAAACCATTCATAACATTCATTTTGTATATTTTTTAAATCTTTATACTATTACAAAATACAACAATTATATTCAATTTACTATGGAACCATATTATTCAATATAATAAATTATTTTGTATATTTATATAATTAAAAGTTTATATACTGTTAATTATTTTATCATTTTTATCAAATAATTTTTTCAAATATATACATATAATATATATATATATATATATATATATATGTATTGTATATATACACACACACATACATACATACACACACATATATAATATATTTATTTATATAGATAAATATATGTGTGTGTATGTATGTATGTATGTATGTATGTGTGTGTGTATATATACAATACATACATATTATATATATATATATATATATGTATATATATGTATATATTTATATACATATGTATATATCTAATATATTTATTTATATATATTTATAAATATTTATCTATATATCTATATTTATAAATATTTATATATATAAATATTTTTAAAAACATATAAAATAAATATGCATTTTTATTTATATACAAATATTTATTTATATATATATTTATAAATATTTATTTTTATATTTATATTTAAAAATATTTATTTTTATATTCATATATAAAATATTTTTTATATATTTATATATAAATAGTTATATGTAAATAAATGTTAATTTATATATAAATATTTTTAAATATTTATTTATAAATATATATTGATCAAAGATTTTCGTGGATGATTCGTAGGAGATCAACCACGAAAAATATTCGTGGCTGATTTGTGACTGATCACCTACGATCAGCCACGAAAATTTTTTAAAAATTTGATTAATATTACTAAAAGATTTTCATGGCTGATTCGTAAATAATTAACCACGAAAATGTATGTGGTTGATTCGTGGCTAATTCACCCACGAATCAGCCACAAAATCTTTTTATCAATATATAATTAATATTTGATAAAAGATTTTCATGGCTGATTCATGGGTGAATCAACCACGAATCAGCCACGGATATTTTCGTGGCTAATCACCTACAAATCAGTCACAAAAAAAATTTTTAAAAATTGATTATATATTAATAAAAGATTTTCGTGTATGATTTACCCACGAATCAGTCACGACATTTTTTTATCAAATACTGATTATATATTGAAAAAATATTTTCGTGACTGATTGTGAGTCAGCCACGAATATTTTCGTGGCTGATCACCTACGAATCAGCCACGAAAATCTTTTATTAATATATAATCAATTTTTTTAAAAATTTTCATGGCTGATTCGTAGGTGATCAGTCACAAATCAACTACGGATATTTTTCATGGTTGATCTCTTACGAATCAACCACAAAAATCTTTGATTAATATATTCAAAATTTTTTAGAAATTTTTGTGGCTGATTCGTGGGTGATCTCCTACGCTAGTTTACGTGACTGATTGCCTAGTTCCTAGTAGTGGTAGTACCCATAGCTTGTCCTGTGTTGTCCTTTGTGGCAGCCTGAACTGGTCCCTGTGCACTAGTTGAAGCAACATACATGTCTTTGTCAATGCGTTCCTGTCCAACGTACTGTACAGGAGCTTTTCCTTTATCAATGTGTTTAGGGCTTATCCCCTTTGGTGTAGGCGAACGCATTCCAGGGTGTTGTCCAGCAAGTGCAGACCGGGTTCTTGTTCTTTTCAATGGCTTGTCCATTTCCCTAGTGTTGATAGTATTCCTTTTAGAGTTCAACAACTGCTTTTTCTGTTTCATCTTGTTCCCCATGCAACCCTCCGTATAATGTCCAAACTTACAGCAATGGTTACAAAATGCTGGTTCATACTCAAATCGCACAATCTGCTGTTTTATTTTCCCAGATGGTAGACGGAGCGGAACCACCTTCACTAGTGGTTTAGAGACATCAACCTCCACCAGGACTCTAGCATATGACAACCGATCCAGCCTAGCAGTGAGCATATACAACATGATTGGGATGCCAACAGCAGAAGCTATCTTACTCAGAGCCGTTTCATTCCAGCAACTAAGAGGCAATGCTGGGAATGTTATCCATATGGGCATTATACTGACCTCATCCAAGGGGAAATCAAATTCTGATGACATTGTCTTGAGCATTAACGACCTACCAAATACTGCATAAGGCCCCCCACGGAGAATCAACTGTCTATCAGTATCAGTATTGAACCGAAAAATAATTTAACCCGAAGCATGTGTGTGAACCTTAGACTGAACACCCCACTGTTTTGTAAGATCCAGAACAGCTTTCATACCCGGGAACCTTCCAGCAAACATGCCAATAAGACAGTAGCCCAGCTTCGCCTCTACATCCACGCAGTCCAGAACATCAATGTTGATTAAGTCCCCAGAGTAAGGAATGTGCCTTAACCGCATTCCATTGCATATATCACGGTTCCTTTTAACAACATTAGCCCATGAGCGAACTGGATTGTCTGAATGCACCAAGTAATGGTTGGATTTTGTGGCCTGCGCAGGGCTGTTAGTGTCGGCCAGACTTGGGACAGAATGCACAGAAGGCACATGAGCAGAAGGAGGGCACGCTTGCAGCATCTGGGACCAACAAGGGGGCTGGTTGATTGGGTTCTGTGGATAGCAGAGGTGGGACCAGGTCAATTGGTGTAGATGGTAGTGGAGGGTTAGGGTTAGGATTTGTTGCAGGCTCAAATTGGGGCACAGAAGAAGAGACGATGTCTGGCCTGTCCAATTCGAGCACAACAGAAAAACAACACTCTATCTGGAGGGGGGGGGGGGCTAAGGATGTATGGTGAGTGGGGGAAGACTGCACCCCAGAGATGGTTGTCTACATTCAGCCTCTGGTCTGGACTATTAGGCCCAGTCCTGTAGGACCCAAGGCTATCTAGAATATTAATAACCGACAAGAGGAAGGATGTAGGAGGTAGTTAATTCCTCGGGGTAGGAATTTTAGAAAGCTGACAACAAGAAGCAGGTGGAATGGAGATGTGGACAAGGCTTCTATAGGCTAGATTAGAGGTGGTATGTGTAATGGGATTTCGAATTTGAAACCAGATTCCGGGAGTTAGACCATGCCAAATCAATATGATAACAATGACAAACTAGTTTTAGCAAGAAGCAAGTGGTTTTTGCAGATCAAATGAACCGGATGATTGGTATAGAAGATAGAGAAAGAAGTAGAACCAAACCATAAGATAGATAAACACAGAAAAAATAGGAACATAACCATCCCGCAACAATCTGCTAAATAAGGAGCCACCTACTGCATGTGATGCTACACACAAACAAGGATGACAATATAACCATAACAAATAGCTATAGAGACGTGGATATGAGCAGCAGGAGCAACAGATAAAAGCACTAAGTAGATACACATGCAGGAACCAACAGTTAATGCAACCCTAGTTTAGCAGAACCTAAAAATAATCCGAACTCCACCACTGTAAGTTTAGGCAGGAGGGACGGAGATCACCAGAGAACCACCATAAATATTACTACTACACACTCCACAACTAGATACCACACTAGATAGCATATACATTAGAGAGACTAACCAGTAAGGAGTTATGTTTTGGCAGCAAAGCTAGAAATTCGAACATGATGAGCAAGAAGCGAAAAGAGTACGCCGTGGAGCTGAGAGCATCTCTCTCTACCTCTTCCTCTTGCTCTTTTATTTTTAATGTAAGAACAATCTCCTCAACACTAATCATAAACAAAATCAAACCATAAATACAAAACATTCAAATGATAAATAAATAATAATCTCCTAATGGTTCAGATATATATGTTTAAATTTAATATGCGTGGCTCAGATTTATTAAGATTTGGTTCAATTCTTACCCCATTCTTTGCCTCTCTGTCTTCCTCTTCTCACATCTCTAAATTCCCTATTATTTGTCCTTCTAGCTTTCTCTTCGACTACCCATTACCTATGTTTCCACCCATATGTTCTTGAGGGTTTCAATGGTGACTCTGTAGATGGTTTCCACTTGTTCTTAAGGGTTTAAATGGTGACTTTGTAGATGGTTTAAAAGCAGAAGTTTTAGAATTTGATCCCCTATCTAAAGTTTGTAGTTGTAAACTAATTTGAATGTTTCAGATGAGTCCTACTAATCTTTTTCTTTTCTATTTCTTAATGATTTGTACGGCTCATTTGATGGTGGCTCAAGCTCTAAGCCAACCAAAGGACGCACCACCAGAATGTCCACCACAAGAAAAGCAGACAACAGTACAAAATTAACACAATCTTGGGAAGTATATTCTCTCTTGAAGTACTAGCTAATCCAATGATTAGAGAGTAGAAGCTAAGATTTCTGTGGCTAAATTCAAAGGTAACTTTTTTGTTGTTTTGTTGGCTTGAGAAGAGGGTGGTGGATTCATGTTCTGCTTCATCCTAATAGGAAGGAAGATCTTCAAAGGTGATAAAAATTAGGAGGGACTTTGACAAGCTCAAGGAAAGCGGACCTTGATCGAAGGCAAAGAGGAGAAGTTTGGAGTTGGCGAGCTAGGTGATGAAGGTGACTGTAACTATGCTAAGAAAACCAGAGGCCAAATATAGTGGGGCATGGTGGTGAAGAAACAACAAATAGGAAGGACAGAGATGAGTCTTGAGAAACCTTTTTGTGAGTTTTGAAGAAAAGAAATAGCAGTAACAAAAAGATGCAATCACTAATAACAAGATGTAGGTTAAGTTCTTGATCTCACCTTCCATATGGATTTTTTCACAACCTTAATTACCCTTCTTCTCCTCAGGATTACTAGCCGTAGATCAAGAGCTTGATAGGTTTCTCTAATTTTCTGGAAAGGAGACGACTTTGAAAAAGGATGCTAATCGACAAAAATGCCTTCTGAAACTACATTGAAGCTCAGTTTTTCTCTATATTATAGGGAGAGGACAAAAATCCTGGAACATTTATCAGAAGAAAAACTATAAATCTTAGGAGCCAATTTCCCCGGCCTCTAAACTACATAAGCATTAGACCCAAAAATGGAAGCAAACTGCCATCTTTCTCTTCTCATCTTCCAAGTTTCAGAGCCCAAGTACTCTCTTATTGCTTCTCTTTCTACATTAATATAATTCAATTGTGTGAACTTTTGGAGTGAAGAGAAAAGATGGGCTTTTGTTTTATGATTTGACATTATTTCGGGGTCTGCAATTTTGCTCTTTTGTGTGAAAATATTGTCAATATTTATGTGTTTATCTCATTTTGTAAATAGTTAAATAGTGAAAAATATGAACTTTAGTCTTGATTGTTAAAAAAGGGCTTTGCTACTAGCACTCTTGAAGATCCAATATGCTCAAAGTTTTTTTGTTTATCAACTTTACTGGTAATTTTCTTATATGTAGTATGTTCTATTCAATGGAAGTGACTATCAGTGCCTAGATATTCTATAAACAAATTTGTTAGACTAGAGTGTTTGTTTTATACTATGTAGCTTCCAGAATATGCATAAATGCCCCACTACCAGAACAAACTGTGCTTTGATTTGACTTGGAAAAGTTTGAGGATCAGAAAGAATAAAGGAAAGGTATAGAAGGATGCCAATGGTTAAGACCCAGTTCATATTTAGCTACACTGAATTTAATCACCATGCTTGGTCTTGATTCATGTTTAAGTGTTTGTGTTGCTACTAAGATAGTATAGCTTTGCTTGGAAATGATAACATGATGAACAAACACTTCATTCCATTCCCCCCCCCCCTCATTTCTTTCCTGTTATGCGTTTTCCATTTTTTCGTTTATTTTTGCTTTTTTCCTTCGCATCAACTCTGTGTGTGTGTGTGTGTGTGTTTTTTTTTTTTTTACTATTTTTTTAATCTTTCATTCTTCTTTATTTGTTCATTTTCTGTGTGAAATATAAGTATTTTTCTTTTTCTTCAGATAAATCTTGCTTAAAAAGTAAGGATCTTAAGTGGTATTTCTTTTGCCCATGAGAGGAAGTATGCAAGTAGTGAAAGAATGAAATGCATAATTGAATCTAGATATTGGAAAATCACAAGAAATAAGTTCCAAGTACAAAAGGAGACTGCCTAAGCATATTTTGGGATATCTTTAGGGCTGATAATGGTTTGGTCTTTAGTAGATTGCCGTGGACTGAAAGTGTTTTTAAAAGTTTGGCATCTTAATTCTACTTGAAATTTTGCATTGTATCTTGTTATAATTGAGAATAACTTCCATTTTGTCTCATGGGATGTACTTGATTTGTTCATTAATAAATGCAAGAAAAATGAAAAAGATAGCACAATAAGAAAATCCACTCCTTTTGAATATCTTGTGCTATTAGTTTTTTTGCAGCATTTAATTTGTTGTATTCGTGCACATTAAAAGAATGGATGATATATATTTACTACAAGGTGGCTACTCCAAAACTGTTCAACACCAATGATAGCAGCCCCCTATAGTTAGAGGAATACTATACTATGCTAATTCCACTACGACAGTGAGTGGATCTCTATGCTATGTTATGCTATCCTATGTAGAAATGATGTTCTATAGCCTCTATGTTCCATTTTGCTTGGAAAATAATTGATCACTTCTGGCTCTAATTTCACGCTCTGTGGTTATTGCAAAATTTTAGGTGACACCTGTATGATTTTCACCATTTTCTTTTTTTGTAGAAACTTTTTTGGTCCTTTCTCAAATAGGGGTGCTGCTATTGTCAGAAACTGCTTTTGAATTGTAGTTCTATTTGATTCATTTCTTACATTTTAGAATGTCTAAGCTACATCTATGATTTTGTTTTTCCTACAAATACACGGAGGCAATCAACTATTTTGGTAGGTTGTGGAAGATATCATTAATAAGATTGTTACCGTCTATTCTGTGTAGATCTATCAACATCTTGTAATGCTTGTCCTTTTTGCTATTCGTTTTTTTTTTTTTTTGGTTTATTGGCTTGCCATGAAGTATGCCTCTTGATATGTTTTTCACTGACGAACAATTTAGTTGAAATTTTTTATATTATGGACATAGGGTGGAGTACTTTATAGCTGTATTGCATCATGAGGTAGCTATAATTGGAGAATTGGATTTCCAACGTGCAGTTAATGGTCTTTGTAAATATATGAATTGTTCATAACTTTGTAACTTAAAATAACATTTGCCTAATTACTTCCATTTGAGCAAAAAATTTGTGTAGTCTAAGGCACATGATCATTTTTCTTTTTCACCTTTTTAGTAACCTCTTTATGTTACATTGTCTCTCTTGTCATCACTTCATTTTAATAGAATTTTGTCTAACCTCTTACGCGTCCCCAGTGGCTGGTTGGAAGGTCAAGGAAACTGAGCGAATGATTGCTATATGCACAGAACTCAAAAAGGTCACGTCAGTTCTTGCTGCACTCATCAGTTTTGCAAGCCTTGCTTAATTTCTTTATATATCTCTTAGTTTTCCCCATAATCGTTGATGCTAGCTATTTCATTGAAATTTTCAATTAGGAGCAACAGTTGAAGAAGGGCTAGATTATTGCATTATCACTCCACCAGAGAAATTGAATGTAACATCATTTAACACATGATGATCACATAATAGCTATAGCCTTCTCTCTTGCAGCATATTCAGATGTTACCATTAAAGATCTTAGATTTACTTGCAAGACCTTCCATAATTATTTTGATGTCCTGCAAAGGTTCTCAAAGCATTGAATTTCACATATTCAAGTGACAACAAGTCAAGAATGATAACATTATTATAGAGCCTTAAACTGGCAGAAAAGAGCTGGTAGAATGCTGATTTACTGTGTGGAACAGATCAATGTGAGCTGCCCCTTGTTCATTTTTTCCTTACAAGATGTTTGATATGTATCCAGAAATGGAGTTTAACATGAAAGTACAAGATATGATAAATGTATTTGGTTGTCGCATAAGTCTTTAGAAAGCAGTGTAACTGAGACCATTTCTTTTCCTTTTAGACGGTTTTTCATTTGGCATTTCCTTTGAATTGAAGCCTTCAAAAATCATGGATTCCACAGATGATTACTTTCTATTCTATGAACTGGAATAATATCACGATTCATTCCAAATTGGATTGCTAAGATGAGCTAATTGATTTCTTTCCCAAGAAGAGAAAAACACTATTATCTAAGCCTGTACAGTAATTCACCATCTTCCTCCCCCACCCCCAACTATGAGTGTTCCTCAGAAATCATCAAGTACCAATCACATACACAAGTAACTTTTGGTGCCCATAATCATGTTTCCACCCCCAATTAAGAAGTGGGCGTTGAAACAATCTGTGATGATTGCAGAGGCAGTAACCTTAGGGATAGGCCATGTGAGGGAATATGAATTTCATATTTACTTAATATTAATATTTTCCAACTCTTTCAGATCTCAAATTTATTACTATAATAATTTATTTGTACAACTTTACATTAACTAAAAAGGCATGGAACATGTTGCCAAGCTATAAAGAAAGAAACTACTGAGACATGGTTCCCTTACCTTCCACTTCAGATTGTCACATGTTGCAGAAGCTAACTGCACAGCACTCCACATTTTCTTTCCTCATAGGAGTATTAATATTCTTCTAACTAACAATTATGGATATTTTAACTTTTCTTGTAAATAGGATACCTCACAAATGTACCATCAATCCACTCCTAATCTTTTGATGAACTACTCATACACTTACTTGCAATTTTTTTTTTTTTAGGGCAACTTTTTTTCATATTTTAGTATGTTTTACAAATTCACATCATGGTAATTTACCTATAGAGTCAACTATTACTCTTCCCGTTCCATATCGAATATCCATATTTGATTCGAAACAAAAATTAGTTGACCGTATGTAAATTATTATCATACTTGTACTAATCAAGAAGTGAAATTCATGTATCTTAGTTTAATAAAGTTAATTATATAAGTTTAAATAAAAATATATTTATTATAATAAAGTAAATATTCATTTTGTGAAGAAGAAGTAGAGGAAGGTAGTTTGTGCTAGCTAGGGAAGTTTATTTATTAAAAATCGCTCCATTTACTTAAAAGTCACAATGAGCTTAGAGATGAAGTAACCATGCAGTGGCTTTTATTTGTTATGAGAATAATGTTGGCATACACAGTCATATGATGTAAGGGTCTAACTAAAATTAAGATATAAGAAAACATACAAAAGTAACTTTTGCCTTACTCACATATAATATATAATCTTATTTTTACTTAGATATATAATTTAATTAATATACAAGATTTAAATTTTTAATTGATATACCAAGGAAAATCTCCGCAAGCAAAAATGTCATAAAATATTATTTTAAAAATTTTTAATTTTTTTAATTCTTCAATTGTAACAATTAATTGCATAATTCTAACAAAAGGGTGTGTATCTCATTATCAATGACCCTGATCTCATCAATATATTTATTGTTCTTTTTTAACGCTTAAGATTCATTTAATCGTAATGGATAATTTGGATATTTTATAATATTTTTATTTTAAATTATGAATATTATAAATGTTATTAATTATAAATATCAATTATGAAATTATTACTTTCTTAATAATAATGAATGATAAGGGGAGTAGAAAAGTTTAATATATTTACGTTTTGTAGCCATTAAAAGGTAAATAATTAATATGCTATTAATATACTATAATCATTTTTCTATGCTTTAAATATTATTAATATGTAACATTAATATGAGAGATTGGAATAGATAAAACTTGTTTTAAATATTTTAATTTTAGTACATATAGAAAGTCGGGAGAAACATTACCAAAAGATGAGTCACGACAAAGATTCATCTCATTTCAGAGAAGATGATTGCTTTGGATGCAATGCAAGAGTTTCATGAAAATGCCAAAAAACCCTCCTATGAGATTGCATTCTAGCTATGGCTATGGCCTGTGAGCTTTTCTTGACCAAAATATGATGTGATGTTATATTTTTTTATCATAAGAATGGTTTCATTAGCAAATGTCCATATTGTTATTAGGCAACAATTTGTTCGATTCGTCCTCAATAGTATATACAGCAAATGATGTAAAAGCAATTGTAAAAATAATTCACTCTAGACTGGCAAAGCCAATGGAAGCTTCGTAGTCAATCTCTATCGTAAAGGTTATTTAGACTTGAGTCTCCCTTTCTTTTTGCTGAGTTTCCAACAATGACAAAACCACCTTTAAAATTTTTTTAAATTTTCATGTTTGTCTTTATAAAATTAATTTTTTTAAAGAAATATCTTTAAAATTTACTTCTCATTATCTCAAATATTTTTAAAAATTTATAACATTACCAACTAATATGTTCCTTTATATATCTTATCCTCTTCAATTTTAAATTCTTCATTCTATCTTTATATTCTAAGATTTTAATACAAGAATAATCTGAATGGGCCAAAGTTCATTCTAAGATGTAACATTTAATACTCATGTTACATTTTATAATCTCTCATTTACTTCCAATATTTTTCTTGTTTGTCTGGCAAGAAACTTTAGTGTGTCTTATACTTTTATACAACCTGAATAATATCTATATCACTATCTAACATTCGTGCCCTATTTTCACCACTTGTATGGCAAGCAAAATAGCATTTTTCCTATAGAAAAATTAAAAGAATTTAATCCATAGAAGTGCAGGAGGAAATAAGAGAAATTTCTTAGAAAAAATTTTATTTGTCTGTCTATATACGATGACAAGAGTTATATATTGAAAACTTATAAATATACTTGTGTAATTAGTACATATTTATAGAATTATCAAATTTTAAGTTTTTATAAAATTATATTTAATTATCAGGCAAAATCTCTGCATGCAGTGCAGAGTCGCCCACTAGTAATCACAATTAGTTTTACCCCTTTGATTTTGCCATAGCTTTTTATTGGGAAAAAAAAAGGCGTCAGTTTTGGGAATCTAATTGTAAGAAAGTCAATGAGGAAACTAAAGGCAAGAGTGACATCCACCTTCAAAATTTTTTAAATACTTTATTTTTAAATACTCCATCTATACTCCTTTTGTCAAAAAATACTTCATCTATCCCCTTTTATCTATTCATTTTAATCGATTCACAAATTTTTTAAAAAATAAGATTTTTCGGTTAATTAATTAATATTTTCTATTTTACCATCAAAGAATCTCTTTCTTTATTGAGAAGTAATCAAATTCTAAAGTTTTATGTGTTGTAAACATATTTAATTTACTTCCATTTCTCACTACAAGTGCACAATACTCATTGTATTAAAGAATGGTATTTGTGAAAAAAAATAGTAATTAATATAGTCTTGTTTGTTAATGGGACAGATAAATTGGAACAAAAATTTTGGTTAAAAGGGGACGGAGGGAGAACTTTTAAATCTTATCTTCTATTCTCCCAAAATTTTTTTAGAAGTCATAATATTGTCTTCTAATATATGGTTTCATATTGTTTTACTCAAAAATGGATTTACCCACTCCCCTCAAATTTTTTCAAACTCCATAATTTACCCTAAAATTTTAAAAATTTTATATTTCACCTCCTCCTGAAATTTTTTTCACAAATCATAGTATTGTTCTTATAACATTTCCTTTTATACAACTTGCCCCCAACTCTAAATCCCTAATTCCGTCCCTAGTTTTATTTTCCAATTCATGATCTTGATTACGGTCATAAACAAAGTGACCATTTTTAAAATGATCATGAGTCAAATATGCAATGTCACAAAAGGAAAAATATAATAGTATGGATTATATTTGAAGTAATCATTTCAAAATAATATTTTCTTAGGTAAGTATGTGGTTTTTTTAATAATAGTAAATAAAATAAAAAAATTTTACATGAATTTTATTTTTTAGGTTGCTCATAATTTTAGTGAATCTGTCTGTACTCAAGAATGACTTGGTCTCTTCAAGTAAGTGTGTTATTTTTTTCAAATTATTTTAATTACATTTGTTTCATTACACTACTAGAAAAAAACGACTATATTAACACTAAAAAGCGTTAGTAAAAATAGCTATAGTGACGCTATTGTGGTATTGACACTTTCAAAGAGTCGTCGTGAATAAAGCCATCACAATAGATTCAGTGACACTATACAACATCATCACAGATTGGATATTGTGACGAAAAAAAGAATCATAATAGGTAATTTTAAGTGACGGAAAAATGTGTTAGTAAACTCCTGTTATTATGACTAAACTTTTGGTTACACTAAGCTGGGTTTGGTGACACATTTGGATGTCAATAAAAGTATATTAATATGACACAATTCTTTGTCACCATAAGATGTTTGGATGACACAAAAAAAAAAAAAACTTCACAATAGACCGTTTGAATGACAGATTTGAGTGTCATGAAATATTAAAAAATATGACAAAAATATGTCAATTTCTAACATCATGAAAAGTTTGAAACTATGACAAAAATTAGCGTCATAATAGATTTGGCATCAAAAAAATGAATCAAATATCTCACAAAAAATTGTAATAATAAATTGAAATTTACCCAAAAAATAGGCTTTTTCCCCTGTTGTGTGTGTATATATATAACACAATTGTTAAATATACATCATTAAAAGTCAAAACAATCAAAAGTAGCCCATATTAAAGAAAAAGCCTATAAATTTCATAACATTTAAAAGTTGTTCAAAAATGAGTATTAAGAATTTAAATACATGATTAAGTATTTAAATACAAGCATAAAGCCAAGTATTAGGCCTTTAAAAAAACATAGTATTATTTATCTTGTCCCAATCCCAAATGGCTTCGATATTGAAATACATATTTAATCTTCTTTACGAATCTTCACCTACAAGATTATTATAATATAGAATGAATTTAATAATAATATTATAAAACCTTCTGAGAAGAAAAAATATTAAATTATTAAGAACGTAAGTGATTAGCGTTGCATTACCCCTTCCCAGGCCAAAACATCAAAACAATAAATCATCCTTGGTTTAAAATACTTTGTGGTTTAGCTTTCCATTCATCTTAAGCAAACTAATCAATGGGAACAAGGGATGAACTGCAACAATGGTGTCAATGATGAAATCCATAGTACCTATAGCAGCCTGCAGGGAGAAAATAACAGTATGATGGTAAGGATCAACTTCCAGAGTAAGATTATTTTAACGTGGTGGTAATATAAGAATCCAAAACGCCCGCCAAATGTGCAATAAAACTTCATAGCCCCATAAATTAGTAAATGGAGATTAAAATAAATTTGGCAGAGTTCACTCCAAGTCTCCAGAACATGCATTTGGAAGCAGTTAAAAATACCATCCATAACTAAACCAGATAGCTAATTTAAGTACATTTGAGCAATTATGAAGCATAGTTAGTAGATTGAATTTAACTGCAAAAGAAAAAAATAGCATAATTTTTAGACAATATGTCCTTCGCAACGCTAAAGTCAGGCACCAAAATAGACGAGCATAACTCTCTGCACATGAAAATAGGATTGAATTATAATCTACCCAACAAATCAAAGGTAGAAATAGTGGAAAGCAAAGCTTGGGAGGCACCGACACATAGGAGAAATGTATTCATCAAATTACTTACTGCTAGCATAAATAAAAGCTCTAAGACAAGACTGATCAACTGCTTATGACCAATTTCACCAAACAATAGGATATTAAATCCGTTAAGTTTCCTTCCAAGAAAATGGGACACAAGTAAACAGGGCTACTAATAAGCAAAACAACATAAAATACCTAATATAACTTATAATGCTTAGAGGCTTTAACAACTTCCAAAGAAGTAGGAGAGCTGGCAAAGATAGTTTGTAATGTTTCCCCTGTAATTTTCTCAATTTCTTGAGCAGTGTATGGTTTCTCACTCAAAAATTCCTGTTGCAGTCCAAATTGTAAGAACCTTTGTTTGTAGACACAAAAAATAACACATAACAAGAAGGAAGAGGTGATTCATAATAACATCTCTTTTCTCTTCCCTTGGACCAGGTATTCCCGAATCAAACACAAACACCCCCTCCGAGACAATAAAAAGAAAGTAATGGAGTCAAATGATAGACTCAAGTGATACAAAATTTAAACAAAATAAAGTTTTCAAATGGAAAATTGTCTTTTGGGAAGAAGGAAAGTTGAGAAGCTACCTTGACAGCAAGGCTAGGATTAGAAGACCCGTTATTAACCACAAATGCCACACACAAACGTTCAACAACTGAGAGAGTCTGCATTTTGGATATCGCATCTTTGGGTTGCATTCCTAGCTTTATGCCAAGCATAATCTGCAAAAGCAAAAAAGCTTAAATTCAATTGAAGTTGAGAACAGATTTCCAAGGAATTTCTATCCATTAAATGTATTTATCAACTTATGAGATAGTAGAATGAAACAAGATAACACTTACAGCAGCTAGGTGACACTCAACAACCCGATAATTGTAGTTTGTTGCAGCAGTCACAACTTTCAGGGATTCTGCCAGTGAATGGCCTATTACAAAAGTGCCACCAGCAGGGAGTTGGATATCAGTTGCACGAATAGGATTGAATTCAATCAGTTCGGCAAAGCCAGTTTGGGCCATAACCAATATAGCCTGTCACTATCTTTCAGTGTATTCTGCCAGAGTATTCTCCATGTTTTTGCGCTAATCTTTCTCACTATCTTTTTTTCTCTTTTTCTTTTTAAGAGCTTTATTCTTTTTGCACCATGGTAGGTGTCACAGAGTAAGTCTCAAACCCACCCAACTCTGCACCGGCACTAGCCAACGAGGCTAGTCAGCCTTTCTCGCGCAGGTTAAGTGATCTTACAAGAGAACGAGATTAAAACGAAACCAGCAAACAAGTAAAGCAGGCACCTGAAGTTTTCAGGCAAAGCCCAACCTTGTATTCACCATAGAAAGCCAAGGAAACAATACAACACAGCTGGTAGACTTAGTTCTCTCCCTCACTCAACTAGTCTGCCCAAGCCAAAGAATACAAGTATTTATAGACAAGGGACTGAGTTGGTTACAACCCAACCAACATAGGAACTTCCCACTAACCCACATCCCCACTACCATAAGTGGCACCAAAACATGGGTCCAGGCAGCAACTGCTAAAAACCGTCGTCCAGTCTGGTGATCGAACCAACTAACCCAACCATCTTCCTTAGCTGCCCACGAGCTAAGGTGCATGTGAGGCCGAACCATGAGCCATGCCCGAGCCATACTGAGCCATCGTCCCCCTCTTGGCACATACCGTTTCCCACAAGACCGAGGTGAAGCTAAACGTGCCAACGCCCACACCAAGGTCATAACCGTGCCAATCAGACAGGTGCTAACAGTAGGACAAATCAATTAATCAGCCATGTGACATTTTCAAATATAACACACTGAAGTTATCTAAGATTGATGATAAAACTTTCAACAAGGATCAACCTCATGTGAGTAGTAATAGAAAGTTTTTCCAAACATAGTTAAGTATAACTTCAATCTGAAGTGCAGCTGCTATTTAAATAATGAGTTTGAAAAATGGAAGAACTCGACTATTTCATGAACAAAGCTTCTGATTAAATCTAGAGCTATGGAAGCTATCTGCATCAAAAAGGGGAAGAATACTGACCAAGGACATATTGTTTTTACGCGCATATGAAATAATAACCCCATCTATGATTCTTCACATCAAGCCCTGCAACGCCAGAGGAAATCGGGCCAGCAACATAGAAAGCTTTAACAGCTGCAAGCTTCTTCCTTTGAGGACAATGCGTGCCATAGAACCTACCCGCAAAGTAAGGCGACGACGAAGGCCTATCAATGTTCCCAATCTGGGATTGGGTTGCAGCAGGGGTGAAGAATTAACAGGGAAAGAGATCTGAGTCGGCTAGGCATCCACTCGGTGAGCTCTGTAGCTGATTTGGGCATTTATGAGTTTAGCTGCTCAGCGATTGTCTTCTGGTGCAGCGATTCATGATTGTTGAAGGAGCTTTAATGGCGGTGAGCGGGTGATGAGATGGAAGGGTGGATGTAGAATGGTAGGGACTATATTGAGAGAAGTCAGATACTGGCGGGCGGTAGGAGGTATAGGTGGGAGAGGGTCGGAGGATAAAGAAAGGAATACCTGAAAAAATATGGGTTTTGCCCTCAAACTCAGACGGTGTGTGAAGAAGAAACTCAAGGTTTTGAGGAGAAGAAGAAAGCACAGGAGAGACATCGGTCTAATTTCCTTAGCCCTTTAGGGAAAAAAAAATGATCTCAAACGCAAGGGTGTTTTTTAGTGAAAAATTTTACAGGTGCGCATTTTTTTTCTTTACACTACAAAGGTGTCATAAAAGCTATGTCATCTATCATGACACAAGAACATGTCATAACAGTGTGTTAATTTAAGCAACTTAATAAAATTATGGCGTTTTGATTTTATTATAATGACACGAACAAACCTTGCGACACTATAGATATTCTATTATGACGTTTTTTAAAATACGTTATTAAAAAGATATCAGAAAAGTTATTTTTTCTTGTAATGAATTATATCGCTTGTAATTATTAATTATGTTAGTAAAATGATTTAAATCTTTTAAATGTTCACCATTTTTTTTCCTTTATTTGATTTGTAGGGCTATTAGATTTTCCATCAGTTTGCACAACAATATGAAGAACATTTTTTTTTTTAGTTTACTAATAAAATTAGACATTTATATCTAGTATGATTTATATTGTAGTTAGACATTTGTTTAAATGCTTTTGAATATAAGTATTTAAAATTTTTTCAAATTTATGCAATTTATTTAAATAAATAGTTTTCATTTTGTTTCAAAATTATCATTGCTTTACAACTTTCTATAGTGCAATGTAAAGAGAAACATTTAATTTTTATGAGATTTTAAATTGGAAAAAATTTATCAAATAATAAAATATAATGATTGTTGATTATAGGACACATAAACAAAAAGTGAAGTCAAAATTGGGACATTATTTATATAGTGTCCCAAAAAGAGGGAAGCATTCATAAGTAAGTGTAGTTATTTTAGGAACGCTTAAAAAAATATGGTCATTAAATTTTAAAACAATATGATTGATTGCGTGATAAAAAAATGGACGAAATTTTATTTGTGTCGTTATTTTGGGACATTTTTGGAACAAAATGTCACCGTCAATTTCAAAGTGTTATAAATATAAAATGTAGCCAGAATCAAAATTTTGTTATGTAAATTTTGGGACACTTTTGAAAAACGTCATTATATCAACGACGTTAGAAATCTAAGCATAGTAAATAACTCAATTTACCGATACAAGGTATTGCGAAGTAAAAATTTTTGGGACACCATTTCTAACAACGCATGTAGGAATATTTATAAAAGTATCAATAAATAATTTTACGATACAAATTAGCGTCCCAAAACAAGCTTATTAAAATTCATAAATACTTAATTTGTTGTTGTGAAAATTCATATCATCAATGGTCGATATTTTATGAATAAAGTGGAATATATAATTGTGGTAATTAATATTTCTTTCGAATGTATATGAAATTACGATACAGTTAAATCTAGATATAACAATTGCACCTTTGAATCACTGATTTAAAATAATTACACATATTTAAATAATTATCACTTACAAAACTATCAAAATTTAATAAATCATTCGTTCAAAAGGAGGAAAACAAAGAAAAAGTCTGATCAAATGACTATTGCTTTTGGACGGCGATGGATATAAGGGACGACGGGAGTGGCATTCGCTTCTAAATATATATATATATATATATATATATATATATATATATATATATATTTAGAAATTTTGATTTTTTTTTTTAAAATTCTTTTAAATTTTAATTTTAATTTTTTAAAAATTATAACATTATTCAGTCCGTGAATGAAAGATTCATTGTATAATGTATAGTATCCACAAGAATCGCTTGTGTGATCTTTAAAATTTTGGAACAACAAAAGAATAATGATGATCGTAAAAGTCAAAAAGAGACAGAGAGCAAAAGAAAATCTTATTCAATATTGAAATAATACAATAATGATAGCTCAAGATAAGAGTTTCTTCCTGCCGTCTTTAAAAGCAATATTAGTAGTGCTATAGCCTCCATCAATGGGAAGGTTTACCCCACTGATGTACTTGGATTCATCGCTTCCCAAGTACAGCACTGCTTCTGCTACATCATTTCCCTCCAGGGTTGCTTCTTTCAGATTACCAATGAAGGAAAAATATTCCTCCAGCCTCTCCTTCTCTATACCACCAAGAGCAGTCCTCATCATCGGCGTCGCCACTCCAAAAGGAGAAACGCAATTGACTCTAATCCCATACTGACCAAGTTCCACACACAGGTTCTTCGTCAGCCCCACCACAGCACTCTTAGATGCCGAATATGCATGAGGGACATCCCCATAAGTCACTGAACAAATACTGGAAGTGAATACAATGCTCCCCTTCTTGGCCGGAATCATAACTCTCGCTGCATGTTTGGCACACAAGAATGCTCCGAAGACATTAACTTCAAAGACTCTCTTGAAGTTTTCATAGTCGGTATCGGACCCAAAAACTGTTCCGTCCGATTTGCGTCCTGGAGTTCCAGCATTACTGAACATTATGTCAAGCTTACCATACTTAGAGATTGCCATGTCCACCGCATTTTGGACATCTGATTCTTTCGATACATCACAATGGACATAAGTAACCGCTCCGTCTGGGTTGATTTCCTTGCATAGAGAATGGCCGAGGTCGTCTTGGATATCAGCAATTACAACCTTAGCTCCATGCTTGACGAAAAGCCTTACTGTGCTCTCCCCAATGCCACTGGCACCACCCGTTACCACTGCCACTTTGCCTTCAAGCCTGCAAAAACCATTCACTGTCGCCTTAGTTTTTTTTTTTTTTTTTAAACACGAAATTCAAGAAAGAACATAGAAAAAGAGAATTGATCTGGTCGTATCTGATAGTTTCATAAGATCGATACCTTCTGTGAACGAATCCAGCTGAGGTTGTCATCTTCAGTCTATGTAAAGATTAGAGAGCAGCTAACTTAGGAGATAAATAAACCGGTAATGGCGGAAAATGTGCAAGTGGGAGAAATGTAAATGGGCTTCATAATCTTTTGGTAAAAAAGGGAGATGTGAAACTATTGTCCATTTAGGACACGAGTACAGCGCTGGATAGAGACGCTAAAACAAATAATGGCCTAAAGGAGTAGAGGAGATAAGTAGATAAGTACGCGGATAATGGCGGACAATTAATGTGCGACTGGGTGAAATGCAAAATGGCTCCATAATATGATGGTAAAGAAAGAGACATGAAACCAATCTTCCGCAGAAATTTTAACAAGAATCCGTTCACATATATCGTATGTATTAATCAATTATTTCGTATATTATATAACTTATTAATTCATGCAATTCACGGATACAAAATTTATGCAAAATTTTCTCATTTTCCGGTGAGGACATGAGAGGTCGGATAGAGACGCTTAAACAAATGATAACTTAAAAGATTATTTGAGAATGGCCCATCTTCATTACTTATTAGATATTGTCTAAGATTTAAATTATAGTAAGATACATCACAGTGGTAGTAATCCTCATAATTACAATTTATCCACATCATTTATTTTTTCTTCACAAAAAATTCACTTTGATAATTATAATTACCTCATCCAATGGAAGTACGTTTTCAATCTTAACCGTTGAGTAGAATCAGTGTTGAGATGTGATGTGTTTTTATTCAAAAATGGAAAATTTTTCAATTTCGTTAATACTTAGGTAGATAAATACATAAGTAAGGTGGATAATGTATAATTTTTTGTGCTAAATAAGGTAATTTTATTCATAATAAAATAAGTTACACAAAGGTTCGAACACTAGAACTATGATCCGACCAAACGGAAGAAGACGAAGTTCCGGAAGAGAGAGAGAGAGAGAGAGACACCAAAAGGAAGTTTGAGAAAGAGGGAAAGGCAGAGAAGAAAAAAATTACTAACAGCTTAATCTATGAAAAAATAAAAAAATTACACCAACATTAGGGAGCTGCTGTTCCAAATACCGCCATGACATTTTACCCTTATTAGTTGCAACCTGAGATCGTACGATGATTTGACCGCTGAAAACTCCAGTGGAGAAGAACAAAGTATCAATTCTTTGGAACTGAGCCGACTAGTCTCCAAATCCTTGTATCTCAAAATATCAAAGAATTCTTATAAGAATTGAATCACGTAAATTACTACGTATTTTGAATTTTATATTATATATAATACAAATTATATATTTTTAAAATATATAATATTTTAAAATAATAATTTACAATGAATTAAATCTATATAAGAATTTTTTTCAAAATTAAGGGTAAAATTTGTGTGTCGATCTTTATTTTTGGGAGATTTCTGATAAAAAGTTAGCTGTGCCCATGCAATCTTGTCTTGATTACATGGTGATGATGCGTGTGGATTTGACTCCCAGTTGAAATGGGGAAAGTTTTTAAGAAATTATCAGCCTCCCATTCATTCTGCACTGTTCACTCTTGCTAGGTGCTAATTTGTTACTTTTCACTCTTCTTTTCAATTGGGTAGGTGCGGTTTTATATCCAGCAAATACTTTCAGGTTTCACGTGTCATATAGTTTTTATCAACATTTCTTTTCAATTCTAATAACACTCTAAGATCTTTAACATTTATATAAAAAATAAAAAGTTAATAGTAATTATATTTTATAATTAAAATTATTAAAATAACATATTTTAATATTATTAAAATACTGTCACGTGTTATGAATTATTAGAATCTTTATTAATTAGTGGAGGCTCCACTAATTATGAATTTATGTGAATTATTATAGAAAATTTTTATGGATATCCACCATTTAGTGGAGACACCACTAATTGAGATTAGTGGAAGATGATGTATGCCATGATGTATTCCACTAATTAGAGCTCTATAAATAGAGCTATTCTCTAAGCTTATAATACACCATTATTTTGTGAAAGAAAGATTAGTGAAAGAAAGATTAAAGAAAATTGTGAGAGAAGAGAAAGAGAGAAATTCTTGTGCAAAATAGTTAGAGTTTTATTAGTGTGTAGTGTGAAGATTTTATTCTAACACTACCCTAATTTTATAACACGTTATCAGCACGATTCTCTACCGATACAAAAGCCAGAAGACTAAGTACGAGTTTCTGCCGTTACCAAAACCAGAAGACAGGTACGCATTTATTGATCTCTATGGCTAATCTCGCTAAACTCGAATTTGTAGCCCTTGATATTTCTGGAAAAAATTATATGTCATGGATTCTCGATGCAGAAATGCATCTAAATGCTGAAGGCCTTAGTGAAACTATTCAAGTAAATAATAGTGCATCTACACAACACAAGGCTAAAGCTTTGATTTTTATTCGTCGTCATCTCGATGAAAATTTGAAAATGGAAAATCTTACCGAAAAAGATCCATATGTCATGTGGGTAAATTTAAAAGAAAGATTTGACCACCTGAAGATGATCGTACTACCCACTGCACGGTATGAATGGTTGCACCTGAGGTTGCAAGATTTTAAAATCGTGAATGAATATAACTCCGCAATGTATAAAATTATATCTCAATTAAAATTATGCGAAGAAAAAGTGACTGATGAAGATATGTTGGAGAAGACATTCTCCACATTTCATGCATCAAATATTGTCCTGCAGCAACAATATCGAGAAAAGGGATATACAAAATTTACAGATTTAATTACTGCCCTCCTCATTGCAGAGAAGAATAATGAGTTATTATTGAGAAATTATGAAGCCATACCAACTGGCTCAACAGCACTCCCAAAAGTGAATGTTGTTGGCTCTAGCAGAAGTCATCGTTATAGTCGTGGTCGTGGCCATGGCCGTGGCCGTGGTCGTGGTTATGGTCGTAGACACGCTCGATATTTCCCTTATCACAATCATAATCAAACTGTGAGAAATACTGGCCACCTGAAGTGGAACAGAAAAGATCATAAGGGAAAAGAAAAAGAAATTGAAGAAAAGCATGAGGATATATGTTATAGATGTGGCATGAAAGTGTTGGGGATATGCCTTAGAGTCAATTTGTACTTATACAATTGTCATTATGTTTTATATAATAATATGAGGCTTTCCTTTCCATGAATAGTGAGTTTTGTTTTGTTGGTCATCAAGTACGTGACTTGATAGTAAAACCCTACAATGAATACAATGACTATTCTAAAACTGTCCCTGATCGATTATTATTATTGGAATAATAATAAATTAAGATTAGTATGTTTGTGACTTGATGGCTATGTTTTCTCGGCCATGGATATTTGTGATATCGAGTCAAGACATAAATAAATGTTAGAGAACATTGTATTGGACATGACCCATTTGTGAGAGTACTTCATGGAATATGTCATAAGTACTTTCTAACCATAATAATATTGAAGGTCCTTCGACCTAAATTCATCATAGTTTCTTACTTGATAAATTCTATATTTTGACATTGTCTAAAGTTGTCTTTAACCAGATAATAAATTAGACTACTTGTTGGATATAGAATAAATCAAGGAGAGGAATATGATTGATTGTGAAGGAATTTGTCCCTCTCGGTTATGGGAGAGATATCCATGGGCCCCTTGATAAGTTAGACTGTTAAAAATGCATGGCCGTGCTCAAATATATCAATCTAAGACATTGATATCATTTGTTTGAACGAGTCTACTATGAAATCAAGAAATAATTGATTAAGCTTAATAAGGATGACATGCTCAGTGCCTTATGCTTAATGCTGGATATCGTGTGACAAAAGGACTAAATATAAAATTATGGTTTGGTTCAAAGAGATCATCGATCTTCATTTAACCTGGATAGTTATAATGTTTTGCTAGAAACCGCTTATAACTTGTGGGCCATTTAAATATGATTTAGGCACATTGCCGGTGTTAAATGAACCTATAGGGTCACACTAATAAGCGAACTTGTTAGGTTATTTTTACTGGTGACCAGGTTCGATGAATCGGATGATATCCAGATTATAAGAATTTGACTCGGTAAAATAATTAGTTAAATTACCGAGATAATGACAGAATCTTATCATATCAGTTTTAATTTAATTTGAATTTAAATTAGAATATGATAAGATATTATTAGGGTTGGACTCTAAGAGGTTCGAGGGTTTTTAGGAAAACCCTAGCCGTCTTTTCAATAGTCCAATTTTTCGGTTGAGAACATTCGTGCCATTCTCTACCAGAAAAAAAACCTCTCAAACCCTAGGCGCTAGCACTCCCGGAGTATCGAGTGAGTTCGCGGTGTGTATCCGATAGAGGACGTTCGCATACTGCGGCGTACGGTGATTGTTCGGGTTGAACGTACAACGGCGCAACCGAGAATCGAAGGATTTCGATTACGGCAACCGAGAGGTAATTCTTAAAGCTTAGATCTTCTTAATCGTTTACTTGGGTCCTCGGGAGGGATTCATAGATGTTTTCCGCGTTTAGGAGTCCACGAATCCTAACAGAAAGGTCATTGGTCACGAAACTTTCGTACGGCTAAGCATTTAGTTGAATTGTATCAAGTTTCATTGAAAAATAAAAATGTGGAAGCTAATTTTTCTCAACATCCAATAAATAATGATGATATTGATCCTGAAGATCTTAATATCAATATTACCCATATGGATGTATCGGATTTTTTTGAACACCCAAACAGTAGGATAGACCATTTAATTGGTGATGGCAGTGTCCAAAAGAACTAAAGCCTTACCCTGATATTTTTGTATTTTCATTTTCATTCTATTCTAATAATATTTACGTTTGCATATATATATTTGTGTTCAGATGGCTGTTGTTAATGATGATGTATGCATTATTGATAGTGGAACTACACACACCATACTAAAAAATGAGAAATATTTTTCTGATCTCAAAATGGGAGAAATAAATATTTATACGATAAACGGTAGTGCAAATGTAATTGAGGGCTTTGGAAGAGCTAGTATATTGTTGCCTAAAGGAACAACAATTATTATTGATAAGGTACTATTTTCCTCAAAATCCAGAAGAAATTTATTGAGTTTTAAAGATATCTGCAGAAATGGGTATCATGTTGAAACAAATGAGGAAAATGGGATTGAGTATCTTTTTATTACTCAAATGCATTTGGGTAAGAAATCTGTATTAAAAAAACTGTCGTCTTTTTCTACTGGCTTATATTTTGTAAAAATACGTATAATTGAAATTCATCATCTAGTAAACCAGAAGTTTACTGATCCTATTACTTTTAGCATTTGGCATGACCGGTTGGGTCATCCGGGATCTACCATGATGAGAAGAATCATTGAGAATACACATGGTCATCCTTTAAAAAACAAAAGGATATTAATATCAGAAAAATTCGCATGTACTGCATGTTCCCTAGGAAAATTAATTGTTAAACCATCACCAGTAAAAGTAGGAGCTGAAAGTCCTACATTTCTCGAACGGATTCACGGAGATATTTGTGGACCTATTGATCCACCATATGGACCGTTCAAATATTTTATGGTCTTAATTGATGCATCATTCCGATGGTCACATGTATGTTTATTATCTACTCGCAACATGGCGTTTGCGATATTACTTGCTCAAATAATTAAATTACGAGCACAATTTCCTGACCATCACATTAAAAATATCCGTTTGGATAATGCTGGTGAATTTTCATCACATGCTTTTGATGCATATGGCATGTCAATTGGGATTAATGTTGAATATCCTGTAGTTCATGTTCACACACAAAATGGTCTTGCTGAATCTTTGATTAAACGATTACAATTAATTGGTAGACCATTATTAATGAAAACAAATCTCCCAACATCTGCCTGGGGACATGCTATTCTACATGCTGCAACACTTGTACGTATAAGACTAGCTAGTTATCATAAATTCTCTACTTTGCAATTGGCTTTTGGGTCAAAATCAAATATTGCTCATTTAAGAATTTTTGGGTGTGCTGTATATATTCCAATTGCACCAAACCAACGTACAAAGATGGGTCCTCAAAGAAGAAAGGGGATATACGTTGGATATGATTCTCCCTCTATTATCAGGTATGTTGAACCCCTGACAGGAGATGTATTCATAGCAAGATTTGCTGATTGTCATTTTGATGAATCATTATTCCCTAAATTAGGGGGAGAACCAAAATAGCATAAAAAGGATCTTGCTTGGACAACATCATTAAATTATCTTGATCCGCGCACAAGCGCATGTGAACTTGAAGTTTAAAAGATAATTCATTTACAAAGCATTGCAAATCAAATGCCAGACGCTTTTGTTGACTCCAGAGGAGTTACAAAATCGCATATTCCAGCTATAAATACTCCTATTCGAATTGAAGTTCCAACAGAACAAAATATTATACCTATAGCTGCTGAATCAAAAACACGCCAGAAGCGTGGCCGACCTCTTGGTTCTAAAGATAAAAATCCTCGAAAGAAAAGAGGATTAAATGATCCAGAAGATCATATTGAAGAAAAGAATGATAAAGACCAAGAGAGAACTGATGACAAAGAACCAGAAGTTGATGAAAGTAACATTGAAATTTCTATCAATTATACCACTTTCGGTAGAAGTTGGAATCGGATAGAAACTGTTATTGATAATATATTTGCATACAATATATCTCTTGATGTTACACAGGATAATGATGATCCTGAACCAATATCAGTTGATGAATGTCGGCATAGAAAAGATTGGCTGCAATGAAAAGATGCGATTCAATCGGAGTTAAATGCACTGACAAAACGTGAAGTCTTCGGACCTGCAGTCCAAACACCAGAAGGTGTAAAACCTGTTGGCTACAAATGGATATTTGTGCGAAAGCGCAATGAAAAGAGTGAAATCGTTCGATATAAAGCACGGTTAGTAGCCCAATGTTTTTCACAAAGACCAGGTATTGATTATGATGAAACTTATTCTCATGTTGTTGATGCTATTACACTCCGATATCTTATCAGTTTGGCAGTACATGAAAAAATAGATATGCGCCTATTAGATGTTGTCACTGCTTACTTGTATGGAAATTTAGAAAATGATGTTTACATGAAAATTTCCGAAGGATTTCATATGCTTGAAGCATATAAACATTATCCTTGTGAAAATTACTCCATCAAGTTGTAGAAATCATTATATGGCGTGAAGCAATCTGGGCGCATGTGGTTCACACGTCTTAGTGAATATTTATTGAAAGTGGGATTTAAAAATGACCAGGTATGTCCATGTGTTTTTATTAAGAAATCTGGTTCTAAATTTGTGATATTAGCTATATATGTTGATGATATTAATCTTATTGGAACTCCGAAGAGCTCCAAGAAACAATTGATTATTTAAAAAGAGAATTTGAAATCAAGGATTTTGGTAAAACTAAATTTTGCCTTGGTTTACAAATTGAACATCCTGGAGAGTGGAACATTTATTCATCAATCAACATATACAAGCAAAAGTGCTAAAAGATTTTACATGGACAAAGCACATCCATTGAGTATTCCAATGATCGTCCGATCATTAAATGTGGATAAAGATCCTTTCCGACCTCAAGAAAATGATGAAGAACTCCTTGGTCCTCGAAGTACCATATCTCAAGTGCAATTGGTGCATTGATGTATCTTGCTAATAATACACGACTCGATATTGCTTTTGCTGTCAATTTATTAGCAAGATTTAGTTCTTCACCAACACGACGACATTGGAATGGAATTAAACAAGTCCTTCGATATCTCCAAGGTACAATTGATCTCGGATTATTTTATTAAAATAAAACCAATCCAACATTGATAGGTTATGCAGATGCTGGTTATTTATCTGATCCACATAAAGCACGTTCTCAAATGGGCTATCTATTTACATGTGGAAATACTCGCTATATCATGGCGTTCTACTGAAACAATCTATAGCAGACTACTTCTTCAAATCATGCTTGAAATTATAGTCATTCATGAAGCAAGTCGAGAATGTGTATGGCTAAGATCCATGATTCATTATATCCGAGAAAGTTGTGGATTATCATCAATCAAAGATATTCCAACTCCTCTTTATGAAGACAATGCAGCTTGCATAGCTCAATTACGAGGAGGATATATTAAAGGAGATCGGACAAAACATATTTCACCAAAATTCTTCTTTACTCATGAACTCCAAAAGAAATGTGAAATTGATGTGCTACAAATTCGGTCATGTGATAACCTCGCAGATATTTTCACGAAGACTTTACCGACTGCAACATTTGAGAAGTTGAGATATAAAATCGGTATGCGTCGATTTAAAGATTTAAAGGAATCATCTCATCGGGGGAGTAATAAATAGACATATAGAATAGTGTACTCTTTTTCCTTCACTAGATTTTTTTTCCCACTGGGTTTTTATCTAGTAAGGTTTTAACGAGACATATTCTTTATGTAATGGATGGACATCCAAGGGGGAGTGTTATAAATTATTGGAATCTTTATTAATTAGTGGAGGCTCCACTAATTATGGATTTATGTGAATTATTATAGAAGATTTGTATGGATGTCCACAATTTAGTGGAGACACCATTAATTGAGATTAGTGGAAGATGATGTATGCCATGATGTATTCCATTAATTAGAGCTCTATAAATAGAGCTATTTTCTAAGCTTGTAATACACAATTATTTTGTGAAAGAAAAATTAGTGAAAGAAAGATTAGAGAAAATTGTGAGAGAAGAGAAAGAGAGAAATTCTTGTGCAAAATAGTTAAAGTTTTATTAATATGTAGTGTGAAGATTTTATTCTAACATCATCCTAATTTTATAACAGTCACGACATTAATCCTTAGTTGCATTAATATAGAAAAAGAAGAAGACAAGGAGATCGCTGTTTATTACAGTGGAAAAATGGTAGCTGCCAAATGTCTGAGATGGGATTTGTCGTTTGACCTTTCAATTCAAAAGCGGGAAACACGAATACTCGTAACAATGTCAGTTGCAATGTGTAAGGCCCTCAAAAATTTTAAATTAATTTTTTTCAAAAATAAAAAATTTATCTTTTTGCCCCTATAATTTTTTAAAAATTTCGCAGCATCCATCTTTAAAAATTTTATATCTACTTTATAAAATTACAAAATAAATAGTCAATTATTTAACTTCATAGCCCAAACCTTAGCTGAAATGAAATATTTTAGTTTTCAAGTATACTAGGTTAATATTCCGTGCATTATACGAGTTATTATATTATTAAAATTTAATATATTAATATTAAATATATATTATTAATTAATTTAATTGATAATTTAATTAAAATTTTAAAATAAATTTAGATAATATTTAAAGAATCACACATTTCAATATATTAATATTAAATACACATATATATATATATATATAGTATTTAAAGAATCATACATTTCAATATATTAATTTAAATAATATTAAAAAAATCACACATTTTAATGTATTAATATTAAATACATATATATTTTATTAATTAATTTAATTAATTAAGATTTTAAATGAATTTAAATATAATTTTTATTTTTTTAAAAAAAACCCCATTTAATCACGTGTCGCCTTATGATACTTCCACGTGTCGTAATAATATGTTTCATCTTTGGCTTTTATACTAGTTGACATTCCACGCTACACTTGGAAGTTCTGCCCATTGTGTTAAAAAAAAATTCCTATTCATCTATATCAACCAAAACAAACCAAACCAAACCAAAACAAATCCTATAGAAACTTCCTGCAAACCAAAACAAATCCTATTCATCTATGTCAACTAATTTTACTCAATCTAGGTCAAAATCATATTCTACTCTTCAAGATGCCCAGTCCAATTGGTACAAAAAAAAGAAATAAAATTGAAAGTTGAGAACAAGTGTTGGCAAAGAAAGACATTCAAATAAATTCAAATGTCTACTGAGACCAATAACGAACCAAATCTCAAGAATATCCCCTATATAATCAAAGGATGTTATGCAAATTTAAAATCCTAAAGAACAAGAATTACCAACAATAGGCCAGCTTAATAAAAATAGAAGGTAAGACAAGAAAGAGCAATAATAACAGTTATACTTCTGATCTGCGAATGCATCATATACGTTATGCTCCTTTCAACTCCACGTGCTCTTCCTTTCCATCAAGTGATTTTTTGTTCTCTTCTTGTTTGAAATGTGACACCAAGACCTTTCTAGAAAATGAGTCCTCAAATTCTCTAACTTCATTATGTGATTCCCCAAGACCTTCCTGTTCATCAAGTGATTTTCCGTTCTCTTCTTGTTTGATGGGTGATACGGAGGACTTTCTTGGGGAGGAATCTGTGGACTTGGTATTTTTGGGGGAGGCTTCCAAATGCACTTCCTTTTTGTCAAGAATTTGTGTCTATTTCTTCATGTTTTTGTGATGGAACCTGTTATTTCTTATTTTTGGTCACTTACTCTGAAGCCTTTTCATCAGCTGCACCAAGTTCTATAGGCCCAAGCTTTGCTTCAAGAACCTTAATTACAAATTGTAAAGGCCTTGCCGAAACCAGTCATCCAGGTGATGATAACTGTTATACAAAGAAAATGAGGCATTATCACTTGCTAAGTTTTCAGTCACAATTCAATTGAAGTTTTCAACGAACCATAGAATGAAAATCCAAAAATAGAGTACCAAGGGATAGCAAACTTGGGAGTTTTCAGTCACAATTAGATTGACTAAAAAGCCAAAGAAATAACAATAAATATGACACCAATGTTGGGAGTTTGGCCCTATTCTGGTTGCACCATGCAATTTCTATTCTAAATGTCAAGGAATGGCTGCAGCTTATTCTCAAGCATCAACATCTAAGAGCTCCAATGCCCTTACTTTATCTAATCTAAGAAGGTCGTTGTCCATTCAAAAGGGGAATTAATAGAGTTAGAAGAATGCAATTGGGATTCTTATGAAGATAAGCATAAGATTCTCCACAAGCTATTGCGGAATTAGTAAAAAGCTTGCTTTTGGAGTTCTTCTATCACAGATTTTTAATTTAGGTTTTACAAAATTATCAAGCTAATGTGCCAAAAGAGTAATTTGAATTTAAGCGGTTGTAAGGTATATCAATTCTCTCCCAGGTACTGGCCTTTGAATTTCATGGAACATATAGGGGAACAAAGCTAGGAACACATTGCTCAAAGAGCATAGACCTTTATACTATTGATCTCTCCATTATACTAAGAAACCTCATGGGTTGAGTTAGAGGCCGTCTAGTGCTAGTATTTGCACTGTATCTCCTATGGCAAAGAGCAAATGGGGATTCATAGAAATCATTTTGTAGGCCTAAATAAAATTTGCCAAGAACTTCCAACGATAACATATTCCCTTGTAAACTATGATTTGATTGGACAATGAGCATAAGTATAGCTCACTCCCCCATGTTTTAGAGTTAGCTGTTGGCTGCTCTTTCAATCAATTTCCAACATATATGGTTCTCTTTTAATGTCGTCAATATTTTCTTCTTTGACAATCCTTACAAATACTTGTTATATGTTGTGCATGGTTTCTTTTGCATAAAAACCAACAATGGAAGCATCTATAGGAACAGGCCCCCAACCAACCAGTTCAAGACCTTCTTTAAAGATATTTACAGTTGTGCAAAAATAAACATCACAATTAGAATAAAGAAGATTTAATTGATATTGTGCAGCCTATTTCACTCTTTCTTCTTATTCTTCTTCTTCCAATTATTTGACCAACTATTAACAGCAAACAAATAAGATGTGACATCCTTTAAGCATCTATACACATGAGAAGATTCAAAATATAGATGTTACATCTAAAAATTTGTCATGAAACAGCCTCATGCTTAGTTATATGTAAAAGTGCCAGCAGCAAGATTTATGCAGAAAAGTTACAACCAAAGATATCATCTCCTCAATGATAAGAGCATAAAATAGTAGATAATTATATATATGTATTTATTTATTTTCTAAGCTAAAATAGTAGATAATTCATTTTAAAAAAAATCAGTTTTCAACTTCCTCATCGAACTAATAGATAGTGAATAACATATTTAACAAGTCAAAACTAGGCGCCCCAACTCAAAGCAGAATCAGAAGCAGCTCGTCTGATTCAATAAGACCGATCTGATAATTTGGTAGGATCTAGAGCTCGTCTTATCGAGAGTAGTTTCTCCAATGTGTCCGAGGGGAAAAAAAAAGAAGGATCTTGAATGTTGAAATTTGAGTCATAACATATTAGATAATCCTAACAGAGGAAATGCTAGAGCATATTTTGGTATGAGCCAGTTTTTCAAGTTAAGACCCTTGATGGCAATTTAGTTTGGCGAAGGAGAAAATATTGGGTTAAAAAAGGAAAAGTTCTAGGGACATTTTTTCTTTAGTGTCTTGGATAATGGAATGGTTTCAAATGAGTTCTGGACCATTGTGGATATTGCTGATCATTTCAGCTGGGGCTTCTTCCTTTGCCATAGTGTTGCTCAAGTTGTAGGGCAATCATACCCAGTAGCTATACTTGTTAGCCCATATGGCAGCTATCCAAACAAGGACAACCAAATACTATCTTATGCATTTGATAAATGTTGTATAAAAGAGTGAGAACTATTTACTGTTGATAATTTTTCATGTCAAAATGCACTATTGGGCCTTCCTAAGGGCTCAAGTCTACACAGTAACATTAGAGTAGAAGGCAGAAAATAACCATCTATTTAGAGGTTGGAGATATGGTCCAAACCAGTGACATTAATCATCAAGAAGTGCAAAGCAGATTGTCACAGAAGGGAGGCTTGTGGATGTGAAAAATTGATTGTCAAGTTGTCATTAAATATTTGGTTGATTATATTATGGTAAAATAGGAAAATTGATTGCTGGAAGTATATTTTAAGGAGATTACATGGGTTTTCTGGTATCACATGGTATGGTAGGGAGATTAATGTTGTTCATCCTCCTCAAAGCCTGATTTTTCAACATTTGCCTACTTTGTTTGGCAGCTGTTTTATATGCAAATACTGTATGTGATTTTTAATGTACCAAAAGAAATCAAGCCATTCTCCTATATTAGAGGTTAAATTTGTCATCTCGTCACTTGTGTGTGTGTCTATGAGTGTTTAACCTTTAACCTCTCTAATATCTATTCGCATCTCCTAATCCAATAATCAATATGTTTCTCTTTTCTGCCTTTCCTCTCTCTATCAAAAGCCTTCACCAATGATTTCTAACAGCATTTTCATTCAGAATTATACAAGTTTATGTATGTATAACTTCTTCCGTTTGTCATTGTGCTTTTTTTTTTTTTTTTTTTGATTTTCCATAGATACCTTATGATTTGGAAGTTCAATTATTTTGAACTAAAGTAAGATTAGTTTGTTTTTTCACTCGAATATGAGTTGTTCTTTTAGTTAAATGCAGTGTATTTATGATTCTTTTTATTTCTTGCTCTGTATTATCCAAATTCAGTAGCTAATGAGCATGAAGAATGCAACAGAAGTTAAATGTTGATTGTGAACACCGGACAAAAAATTAGAATAGTGCATGGTTCAATTGAGGTAGTTCTATCAAAGGCTATTTAGATAAAAATATTATGCTTTATACCCTAGATAGAGATTTAATTTTAATCATTCTTTGTTTATTTGTCACATGGTTATAGTCCTTTAAAACTTCCTCCATCAGTTTCTCAACAATGGTCCCCCTCTATAAAGATAGATCGGGATAAGTGGATTGAACTATCAATATCAAGTAGTTTGATAGCAAAGAGATTACCTCTGGATCATCTAGAAGTCTAAGAGTTGTTCTATCTGTGCTGAGGAGATCTCTAACACATTCACTATAGATCTCCATTATAGATAACTTCACAATAAATTCTCTTTTCTTGTACTGAAAATGACTACAAATTTAAAGCTCACAACAAAAATACAGAACTAAAATGATTTTTAAAAAATGGTGTCAATTTGGCATTTATATCACCTTCTGTAGATATTGATAATTATCATCTATGGTATATTCAGTAATTTCAGTCATGGTGTACGTCACTGCCTGTTTGTCCATATGCATAAATAGTTGTTAACAAGAACATTTATCATTTTACATGAATAATCTAGTAAAAAGTAGCACTAAAAAATTCAAAATATACTCAAAAAATTGGGGTTAAAGAAGCAACAAAAGGCAAAAACTCTAAAAGAAGAAAGATTTTACTCATATTGACTCGACTGAGTGCTGAAAGTGTAACTTCTTTGGCTCCTTATTCATATACCTGTCTTGTTGAGCAATCAGTCCTAAATACTGTTTGCATAAGAAAGGAAAAATGAGAAAGAATCAAACAAGCGACCAAGAGGTTTCAGACTCAGTGATTTTTTCATCAACATCTGCTGCAGAAATCGAGTCAAAATTTGACCATGTCTCAAATGAATTACGAGTCTCCATATCTGCTTTGTGATTTTTGTTTTTTATGTTTACTAATGACTGATAACTGAGATATATATCTGTATGAGGAAGAAGAAGAGGTAGATGGTAGGTAGAGGGTCGGAGGAGAAGAAAATACAAGAGAGGAAGACGAAAAGTCGGTACCGGGAAGAGTGAAAAAAAAAAGAGATATTTTTCTTGGCATTTTCTGCTTGTCATCATTTTCTTATATTTCTTTTCTTATTCTCTTGTGAAATCATTATTCCCTAAATTAGGGGGAGAACAAAAACAGTACAAGAAAGATCGTGATTGGACAACATCATTAAATTATCTTGATCCGCATACAAGCGCGTGTGAACTTGAAGTTCAAAAGATAATTCATTTGTAAATAATTGCAAATCAAATGCCAGACGCTTTTGTTGACTCTAGAAGAGTAACAAAATCGCATATGCCAGCTATAAATGCTCCTATTCTAATTGAAATTTCAACAGAACAAAAGATTTTACATATAGCTGCTGAGCCAAAAGCACGCCAGAAGCGTGGCCGACCTCTTGGTTCTAAAGATAAAAATCCTCGAAAGAAAAGAGGATTAAATGATCTAGAAGATCATATTGAAGAAAAGAATGATAAATACCAAGAGAAAACTGATGACAAATAACCAGAAGTTGATGAAAGTAACACTGAAATTTCTATCAATTACACCACTTCCGGTAGAAGTTGGAATCGAATAGAAACTGTTATTGATAATATATTTGCATACAATATATCTCTTGATGTTACACAGGATAATGATGATCCTGAACCAATATCAGTTGATGAATGTCGGCATAGAAAAGATTGGCTGCAATGGAAAGATGCGATTCAATCGGAGTTAAATGCACTGACAAAACGTGAAGTCTTCGGACCTGCAGTCCGAACACCAGAAGGTGTAAAACCTGTTGGCTACAAATGGATATATGTACGAAAGCGCAATGAAAAGAGTGAAATCGTTCGATATAAAGCGCGACTAGTAGCCCAAGATTTTTCACAAAGACCAGGTATTGATTATGATGAAACTTATTCTCCTATTGTTGATGCTATTACACTCCGATATCTTATCAGTTTGGCAGTACATGAAAAGATAGATATGCGCCTATTAGATGTTGTCACTGCTTACTTGTATGGAAATAGAAAATGATGTTTACATGAAAATTTCCGAAGGATTTCATATGCCTGAAGCATATAAACATTATCCTTGTGAAAATTACTCCATCAAGTTGTAGAAAATCATTATATGGCGTGAAGCAATCTGGGCGCATGTGGTTCACACGTCTTAGTGAATATTTATTGAAAGCGGGATTTAAAAATGACCAGGTATGTCCATGTGTTTTTATTAAGAAATCTGGTTCTAAATTTGTGATATTAACTATATATGTTGATGATATTAATCTTATTGGAACTCCTGAAGAGCTCCAAGAAACAATTGATTATTTAAAAAGAGAATTCGAAATCAAGTATTTTGGTAAAACCAAATTTTACCTTGGTTTACAAATTGAACATCTGGAGAGTGGAACATTTATTCATCAATCAACATATACAACAAAAGTGTTAAAAAAATTTTACATGGACAAAGCACATCTATTGAGTATTCCAATGATCGTCCGATCATTAAATGTGGATAAAGATCCTTTCCGACCTCAAGAAAATGATGAAGAACTCCTTGGTCCTGAAGTACCATATCTCAGTGCAATTGGTGCATTGATATATCTTGGTAATAATACACGACCTGATATTGCTTTTGCTGTCAATTTATTAGCAAGATTTAGTTATTCACCAACACGACGACATTGGAATGGAATTAAACAAGTCCTTCGATATCTACAAGGTACAATTGATCTCGGATTATTTTATTCAAATAAAACCAATACAACATTGATAGGTTATGCAGATGCTGGTTATTTATTTGATCCACATAAAGCACGTTCTCAAACGGGCTATCTATTTACATGTGGAAATATCGCTATATCATGGCGTTCTACGAAACAATCTATAGCGACTACTTCTTCAAATCTTGCTGAAATTATAGCCATTCATGAAGCAAGTCGAGAATGTGTATGGCTAAGATCCATGATTCATTATATCCGAGAAAGTTGTGGATTATCATCAATCAAAGATATTCCAACTCCTCTTTATGAAGACAATGCAACTTGCATAGCTCAATTACGAGGAGGATATATTAAAGGAGATCGGACAAAACATATTTCACCAAAATTCTTCTTTACTCATGAACTCCGGAAGAAATGTGAAATTGATGTGCTACAAATTCGGTCATGTGATAACCTCGCAGATATTTTCACGAAGACTTTACCGATCGCAACATTTGAGAAGTTGAGATATAAAATCGGTATGCGTCGGTTTAAAGATTTAAAGGAATCATCTCATCGTGGGAGTAATAAATGACATATAGAATAGTGTACTCTTTTTCCTTCACTAGATTTTTTTTCCACCTGGTTTTTATCTAGTAAGGTTTTAACGAGGCATATTCTTTATGTAATGGATGGACATCCAAGGGGGAGTGTTATGAATTATTGGAATATCCATTAATTAGTGGAGGCTCCACTAATTATGGATTTATGTGAATTATTAAAAGATTTTTATGGATGTCCACCATTTAGTGGAGACACCATTAATTGAGATTAGTTGAAGATGATGTATGCCATGATATATTCCACTAATTAGAGCTCTATAAATAGAGCTATTCTCTAAGCTTGTAATATACCATTATTTTGTGAAAGAAATATTAGTGAAAGAAAGATTAGAGAAAGAATTGTGAGAAAAAGAAAGAGAGAAGTTTGAAGAGAAATTCTTGTGCAAAGAATAGTTCGAATTTTCTTAGTGTGTAGTGTGTAGATTTTATTCTAACACTACCCTAATTTTATAACAAAAATATTATAAAATGACTAAACTAACTATGACGACCAAATAAATTTGCACCACACAAAAAGTAATATAATTTTCTTCATAAAATCTTTTTCATTCATTACAAAACTCTTAAATTTAAAATACTTGAAAGAAAAAAAAAATTAAAATTTATTGAAATAATATGTTATGACATTTCTATCCCCTCTTCACTCTTAATATATACATTTAGATATTCATTACAAAACTCTTAAATTTAAACTATTAAAATTTAAAATACTTGAAAGAAAAAAAATTAAAAATTATTGAAATAATATGTTATGAAATTTCTATCTCCTCTTCACTCTTAGTATATACATTTAGATATATATATATATATATATATATATATATATAATTTGTGTTTATACATAATTATTACTTAGTACACTGTTGTATTTTTGGTATAAATTTAAATATTTATATTTATATTTATATTCAATTTAAAATAAAACATTCAAAAAGAAATAAAATGATTTGTAGATATAATGATTAGTTATTTTTTCATATCCATCAAAAAGTCACTACCAGTTATGGCTGAGAGTGGGAACCGGGGCGGGGAGGCTCGGGAGGACCTCCGCAGAAGTGACGTGTCGGGCATGCTCTGAGAAAGCCCAAAAAGTCAGGCCTTTGTGGCTTTCAAAATCTGAACCTTTTCACCTCTCCGTTCTCTATGGCCCAATACTCACTTTCACTAACCTGGCCTACAGAAAGGTCCAGTCAGGCCCTTTTGCCTTTTTCATTCTAGCTCCTTTTTTATTTTTTTTAATAACAAGAAATATTGAAGGGAATAGTTCTACTTTCATTTCGATTTAAATGTATTATGTTGACTGGATATAAAAATTTTAAAAAGTATTTGATTATTAATAAATTATAAATTTACTCTTACCAATTAAAGTAGTGATGAGATAGGTTAGTAAAAATTGTATCTGTTAGATAAATTTGATTATTTGTGAAAATTTAAATAAAATTTATTGTTTGACATCTTAAAATTAAAATATAAATATTCAATTATGATCGAGTATCATTTGTTTGGCCAAAATTAAGAGTATACTCGAATCTAATCGAGTCGAACTTTACTATTTTTACACAAATTCAAATTCAAACTTAAATTCGATTCAAATGTCAAATCTTAACTCGAGTTCGATTCATTTAAAATATTTTAAAGTTTGAATTGAATTCGAAATTTAATTACAATAAACTTACAAATTCAAATTCGAACTCGAATTTGAACTAAGCTTAAATTTAATTTAAATAAATAATCATAATATATTATATTATAAATCATTTAAATAATATATTAAATAATTAATTAATTGAACATATTCACGAATTTTCCAACATAATATTTAAATATTCGAATTTGACTCGTTTAAAATTTGAATTTAAATCTAAAGTTTGTATTTGAATTCAAATTCAATATTTAGAATTTGACCCAAATCTTTATCCAACTGAATCTAAACATATTCAATAAAAAAACTCAATTCGTTTACATCATAGGCAAAAATTGTGCCTTCCACGGGAAAGAACAGATAATATTGAAGCACCAAAATTTCAGTTTCACCAACTTGACAAAGAGGTAATATTGGAATTATTTATATATTTTAAGGGCTAATCCAATTGTAAATTTCTGTTGATTTCTATGGAAATAGTTCTTAAAACTCTTTTTCCCCCTCAAAGAAAAACTTTTTTTTTTTTTCTCTCCTTAGCAAGAAGATTGCAGACTTCCTGGTTGTCGAAATAGGATTGTGTTTCCTGAAATGAACAGAGGAGTGGTTGCCAAAATTAATTAACTGAAATCGACTACTCGTATCAGTTTCCCGAGTTATTCAGCGCTGCCGACGCCCGCATTCAATTTTCTCTCACACCTTTTCCCTTGTGATTACTAACCAAAATCTAGACTTGACACATCCATGCCAATTGGACTATCACAGGTTTTTCTGCTTTCGCATTCAGTAGGCATAAATGTAAATCCTTGATTGTGAAAGAATGGTTTTAACTTATTAAAACTAGCTAACTTACACTATTACAAAGATAATAGATGGGTTTAATTAACATTACATATTAATTTATTATGATTTATGAAGAGAATAGATAAATATGAGTTCAATTAACGTTACGTGCTGATTTATTAGGACTAATCTCTCTATTATAACAAGCATAGATCTTGATCAAGAATTCCACAGGTTACCTTAGTGGTTTGAAGAGATTGTAGAAATTGGATTCTTGTCTAACGTCAAGTATTCAATTTTTCTCTCTTTCAGAGAATTGAGGATTAGAGTGTGATTAGAGTTCAAAGAGCTCTCTCCCAGGGTGTTAAAGATTAGACTGTGATTAGAGCTCAGATAACTTACTAGGACTAGCAAACATGATGGACATGTAGTATTAGATCCAATTTCCAAGCCATTGATCTAATGACTTATTGGTCTAATATTGCTGCAGAAACGTATGCAATAGAAAGTTTAATATTCTTCAAGAATCTAAGGCATCAACCTTTTTATGACATTCATGTAAGACTGATTGGTTGTGCTATAACCTCCATCCACCACCAGATTCAATCCGCTGACAAACTTCGCAGCGTCGCTGCACAAGAACAATGCAGCCTCGGCGACGTCCTCCGACGTAGGCACCGCGCCTTTCAAGTTTGCAGAGGCACAGATTATCCCTTCCACGGCGCTTCTATCTAACCCCATAGCTTTTTGCAGCAATGGCGTGGCAACAGCACAGGGAGATATGCAATTGACTCTAATTCCATATTGTCCCAGCTCCACGCAGAGGTTTTTAGTCAGCCCCACTATCGCATGTTTTGAAACTGTATATGAATGGGGCGACTCACCGGAAGTAACAGAAGCAACACTTGAAGTGAACAGAATAACCCCTTTTCGAGCTGGGATCATAGCCTTTGCTGCATATTTGGCGCCCAGGAATGCACCATAAACGTTCACATCGAAAACCCTTTTGAAGTTTTCGTTGTCTGCATCCACGATGGTGAAATCCAGGTTTCCAGGGATGCCAGCATTGTTGTACATGATGTCAAGCTTGCCGTATTTAGACATGGCGATGTCGACTAAATTTTGGACGTCACTGTCTTTAGTAACGTCACAATGGACGTAAATAACATTTTCAGAAGAGCCCAGGTCCTCACAGAGGGAGTGCCCCAAGTTATCCTGGACATCGGCAATGACAACTTTTGCACCGTGCTGTACAAAAAGTCTCACGGTACTTTCCCCGAAGCCACTTGCACCGCCGGTGACAATGGCTACTTTCCCTTCTAAGCTGCATATATATCAAAATGAATTCACTTGGTTAAGCTCTTTCGCCAAATACAAAACAAGAAAAATCGGGCAAAATTCTAACGAGATCAAGATTAGCTCTTTTTATGTTTATAAGCACAGGTCGTTTCGTATAAACAGTTGTAGTATAATTTTCAACCAATCTTTCTTGTGATGGGAAGCTTACCTCCTGTTAGCCGTAGCTATGCCAAGTGTGGCGGAGCCATTGGTGTTGGACGGCATACCACTGAGACAGGAAGCTCCACCCAATGAGAAGCTTGCTTCTTATCTCGTCAATAAATAGGTAGAGGAGTCAGTTATTTTCCATTTCAAAAGCACTGTTAAATGCTTGTCCCGGAACCAATTTCCATTTCCCCCTTTCCTCCAACTTGAGGTTTCTTGACAGCTTTTTAATTTCTGAATTATTCAATAATTCTGTTTGTGATATTATTAAATATTTGGGTCGACATACTAAGATGGATCAGAAATTCAAAGAATTAAAAGAGAATTAAATTACTCCAACCACTACCAGAATTGGTGCACGGTTAGGAAAAGACCGAAAAATGGATTAGAAGGACACTGCTCGCCATGTGGTTGTGAAGTTATTATAATGGGACCTCTGTGAGACTGAAAAATGGATTAAAAAACGACGCTGCCTGCCATGTGGTTTTGAAGTGATGACACTGGGACTTCTGTGATAAACGATAAATGCTAGTAAGATATCGAATATGAAGCCTCGCACAGAGTAGTGTAATTGACAAAGTAAAAATAGAGAATTGAACCTCAATAAAAATATCATGTAACTACATTATTTGAATGCAATTAAACTTAAATTTATTTGAATATAGAAAAACACAGAGTATAGGCAATTAAATACAATATGAATTTACCTGGTTATGGAAAAACATAAAGTATGGACAATTAAATGATTTGACAATGGGGTGTACATGGACAAAAAAAGTGTTGGAATATATGCCTTCAAAACTAGTTTATTTGATGTAATTATCGAATTTATTAATAAAAATTTTTATTCTCAAAATTTATTTGTAAATTTATATTTTATTTGTGCACGATTTTTATTTAAAAATGATTCAGTGTGTTCAAGTAAGTGATTCATGTGAATGGTAGTCTTTCACAGTAAAATATGCATCACGAGTTACTTAATACATAAATGTTTATTTTTAACTAATTGATGAGAATGTAAATCTCATCATATATAGATTATTATGTTATAAATTTCAAATGAAGAATGGCATGTCTTTAGCCAGTAGGTAATCCACTCAATTCATAGCATGAGCGTATTTCGAATACGTAGAACATGACCTATAATAGTAGTTTCTAAAAATACGATTTAAAAGAAACTCAAACTATTACTGCTATAGTGTGGACTAATACTTTACCGCTTGAATATGAGTTGGTAATCTGACGAAATTAGAAGCATATACTTTGATATACTATAGATGAGATTCTTTCGTAAAACCAATATACTTGTATGTTGGGTATATGTGACTAGTTAGTTAAGACAGACTTGTATAAAATAACTTCTACGTTATATCGCCCCTTGTGACTGTTCAAATTATCTAATTATCCAGGGTCTTGGGGAACATGACTTGGATGTTTATTTTAGGGCAGCTCCCTTGAAAAGTAGAAACATTTTAGGAGTCGTGGATTATTGGACTAGAAGTCTAAGGATGGTAGATGTCTATTAGAGAGGTGTTAGTATACATTTCCTCTCTAATTGCACAGCAATGCATAGAGGGGTATTTTAGTCATTACACATGTAGATCGAAGACTTTGCTATCGCAGCATTGTCCTTGGGGTCAATATTTTTTTATGGTGATATTAGAAAATATTTAAAATACAAAATATAGCTATTTATATAGTGAGGGTATTTTGATCATTTTAATAGCCAATGCGATATGTCTTTTGGTCCCTGAAATAGCCTTAAGTTTTGAAAGATTTGGGTTAAGGAATTGGTCTTGATGTTTATGGGTTTTATTTTATTTTATTAGTCTAATTTATTATTAGATTAGAATAAAATAAAATATCCGAGGGAGAGTATTTATTTAATTTAATATAATTGGTTAATTAATTATTCAGGGCCCAAGACCCAAATTGAATAATTAAAAAATTAATCTAGATATAAACTAGATAAAATATATAAAATTTTATATTAGTCTATTTGGACTTGTTAATTATTTATTGTGTTGTTTAATGTAACCCAAAAAAATAAATAAATAAATAATTGAGATTTATTATTTATGGGTATTCAAGCCCAAAAATAAATATTTTTATCTAGCCCAATGAATAAGACCAAGGTAAAATAAAATTTATAAAAAAATAATTTTAAATTAATTAATTAATTATTAATTTAATTAATTAATAAAATAAAATAAAAAACAACAACACGGGATGAAACTCGTGTTGTTTCGCATGCACGCAATTGTATTCTTTCTCGGGGATGGATTCAAAGGGAGGAAAATGAATTGAAGTGGTGCTGAGTTTTTTGGCAATTGAGTGAGCTTTCAATTCACAGAAGTAAGGCAAAGAAAACAGCTCTGCGTATTTTTCATTTTGCATTCACAGAAAGCTAAACCCATTTTCGAACAAAGACCAAAGTTGATCAAAATTCAAACTTCAAACCTTCACCGGCTGTGTTACGGGCACTATTTCAGAAGATCAAAAACTTTGCGTGAATGAGACGTAGTAAGTGTTTGCAACGACATGAACCACTAGTCTCGAATATTCTTATACAGACATCTACATCAGTGTGAAGAGGGTCATTCAATCACAGAGGTAAAATTTTTGTTTTCCTAACATGCTTTCGTTTTGATAATTTTTGTCATTTTAAGCCTTCAATTGGTGTCAGATTCATGGTTTGGCAAATATAGGAAGCATGTTGGCTTAACTAAAATAAGAAAATATTTGTTTTGGTTGAAATCTGTGATCCTTCGTGTTTACTGGTATGAGTAGTTTCACTGTAAGCTTCGTGAGTGAAAATATAGGAACAATATATTTTACTTACTTTCATAGATATTGTATAAGTTCAGTATTTTTAAGGATAGAGGCGGTTGATTGGATGAGTTTTGATAAAAAATTGTGCAAAAATCACGTGCATAGAAGTTTTGAAACGTAGAGAAAATTTGATGAAGAAGAAGCTACTGTGCAAGCCGTGGAGTCGAGCCAAGCCAAACAAGCCAAGCCGCCAGATGCTGTGAGAGGAACTGCGAGCCGCGAACTGCAGCTAGCAGCCGCCTCTCTGCGCACGAGAAAGCTGTTCAATTTGCAAAATTTGCAAATTGAAGCCGTGGTCAACAATTTTGACCGCGGCTGGGGCGGGCTCTCACAGGCACAGGCACCTGCTTGGATCCGATCCATGGGTTCTCCTATGGGCCGTGATCTAGTGTGGCGAGTGCACTGGATCCGACCCTGATTAAAAAAAAAAAAAAAATTTATGGTCCCATATCAAGCGAAGTTATTTTTATTACAATAGTTAATATTCTCTAAATATTTTGCATAAAAAATAATAGTAAAAGAAATTTAGGATTAAACAAGACTATTAATTAATTAATGTGTTTAATTCTATTATTTACACACTTAGGTTAAAAGAATATAAAAGTATAAAAACGTTTACAATTTTCTAGTATGCTTATTTCTTTTTGTACCCTATATGCGCGTTTTCTCAAAGATCAAAGTCTTTGAGAACTTTTGACAAAGAAAAATATTTTTCTTAAATCTAATAGTTAATTTTAATTCGAACAAAAATTAATTCTTGGATATTTTCTCACATGATTTTATCCTTGACATAGAAAATATATTGGATTTAGATATTTTTGTGAATTAAAATAGAAAACAATTTTGATTGAATTTTAGTAAGAAAAATTGTTTTTGTCAAATTAATCTAAAGATCAAAATCTCTCAAAATTTTTATTGAAAATTTTTAAAATTATTAAGTTTATTAACTTAAATAAAATTAATCCATGAAAATTTTTTTCAAATGGTATAAATCTTAACATAGAAATTTTTATAGGTTTAGATATTTTATTTTGAGTTAAAAAAAACTTAATTGAAAATTTTAAAATATATTTGCCAAGAAAAACCCTTATTTTAAAATATTAAGTGGGAAAGGAGTTCCAACGGCCTCACGACTTCCATCACGATCCTTATTAGAGATTGTGGATCCCCTCGCATTATCCTGGGAGTGAATCCGTATAGGATAAGGATACCATAAAGATCTAGAACTAATGGATGGATGCAATTAATAGCCCAGGACACGTGCTATGATCAGCCAGTCTACGTTGAAAGTTATAGTACAAGGAATGTTCATAGAAAATGAGAAGAAACGATCATCACACGATGGAGTTATCTTCTAGATCATCACATAGAAGGAAAATTAATTTGTGGTGGTTAATACACTTAGTTTAGAAAACTATTAATTTTCCTAAGAAGCTATGTCAGTTTTTCTAAGAGCCAAATTAATCATATTATAGATAATAGTGATAGGGTTAATTATTATCGGAATTAATAGAAGGATAAAGTCACAAATTATTTTGTTTTCTCACAAATATAATTTTCTTTTATTTTCGATATTTCAGAAATGCTTGGTGGATGTTCTTTTAGTCATTTGGTCGTTATTCTCCATGAGAATAAGTTAATGGGTCCAAATTATGTGGATTGGAAAAGGAACTTGGACATAATACTCACTGTTGGGGAGTATAAGTATGTCCTCTTTAAAACCTACCCTGTTATTGAGTAGGGTTCCACCACGGAGGAGCGTAAGACTGAAAAAGCATAGAAGAAGGCCAACGAAATAGCTTGATGCTACATGTTAGCATCCATGTCTAATGTGTTCTAGTCAAAACATGAGCACATGGCCACTGCATATGACATTAGCCAATCATTAGCCATGATGTTCACTGATAAGAGTCGGCCCGCAAGGTAAGAAGCTCTTAAAACGATTATAAATACTAAGATGGCTGAAGGAGTATTAATCAAAGAGCATATGCTCAAAATAATTGCTGCTTTCGAGGAAGCGGAAGTCTTAAGGACTGTTATTAATCCCGAGAGCCAAGTGGACATAGTTCTAGAATATCTACCAGGCTCTTTTACTCAGTTCAAGGTGGCGGAGAAGGTCATGAAGCCACAGTCCAAAGTTATGATTGTTATGACTTTTTCTTCTAGAATTAGGCCTAAGCCCAGAAAGTTCAAAAAAAAGAAAGAAAATACACAGGCCCAGCCTAAAAACTAGCCCAACAAGTCCAAAGGCAAATGCTTCAAATGCAGACAGAAGGGACACTAGAAAAAGGAGTGTCCAGAACATAAGGCCAAGAAAAACCCTACAGGTATTGTTCTCTATATAGAGTCTATTTCAATTGTTGGATCAACTTCTACTTGGATTGTTGATTCTGGTGCCACTGATCATATATGTAACACCTTGTAGGAGTTTAGGAAGATAAGAACACTCCAAAAGGGCAAATATAAGCTACAAGTAGGAAATGGAGCACGAGTATAGGCCTTTACAGTAGGAGAGTTGGATCTTATTTTTTATTATAATAAAGTAGTTGTACTAAAGGATATTATTTATGCACCCAGTTTCAGACAGAATTTAATTTCAGTTGCAAAACTAATAAATCATGAATATTCTATTTCTTTCCATTCTGGTATTACTATCAGAAGAAATAGAGAAGTTTTATGAACATGGCACATGTATAGAAACTTATTCTTTTTAAATTCTACAAACAATCAACTAAATAACGCTCAATCTGAACCTTTAAGTAAGAAGAGAAAAACCAATGTCAATAACTTGTATCTTTGGCATATAAGGTTGGGTTATATTAACTCAACCAAAATTCAGAGGTTAATCCATAAAGGGCCCTTGAGCTCATTAAGATTGGAAAGTTGGCCTCAATATGAATCATGCCTTATGGGAAAATGATCAAAAGGTTGTTTACCCAAAAGGCTGATAGAGTCAAGGAGATATTGGGTCTTGTTCATATTGATGTGCATGATACTTTGTCTACTCAAGCTAGAGACAGTTTTGAATACTTTATTACCTTCACGGATGATTGTACAAGGTTTGTTTATGTCTACCTGATGAGGTGCAAGTCTAACTCTTTTGAGATTCTTTTGACAAGTTCAAAGAGTTTAAGGCTATAGTGGAGCGTTGGATAGGTAAACTGATCAAAACCTTATGATCAGATCGTGGTGGAGAATACCTCATCAATAAGTTTAAGAATTACATGGTACATCATGGAATAGTATCCAATCTCTCTGCACTAGGTACACCCCAGCATAATAGAGTAGCTGAGAAAAGGAATAGAACATTAATGGAAATGATTCAAAACATGATGTCTCATGCTACTCTTCCAATCTCTTTTTAGGGATATGCCTTGGAAACAGTAGCATACATTATGAACTTGGTGCCTTCCAAGTCAGTACCTAGGACACCCTATGATATGTGGATTGGGCGTAAGTCAAATCTAAATCATCTCAGAATATTGGGTTATCCAGCTTATGTGCTGATCAAGGGAAACAAGCTAGAACCAAGATCAGAATTATACAACTTTGTTGGGTATTCAAAAGGGACAAAAAGAGGTTACTTTTATCATCCCAAGGAGCAGAAAGTACTGGTAAGTACTAATAATAGATGCTTAGAGGATAATCAAAGTACTTCCACCAAAGGTTCAATAAGGTTGGAATTCGAGGAATATTTATATTTGGAATCAACTTCTTCAAACCCGATTATGGAACAAGAAGAGGCACAACCTCAAGAACCTGTACAAACGGAGCTTCGTCGTAGTGGGGGGATATCTAAAGTTCCAGAAAGATGGACATGAGAGGCTTTCGAGTTGATCTCTGACCATCAGAAATAAGATCCCACTAGATACGAATAAACTGTTACTAATACCGATGCAGATCTATGGCATGAAATAATGAAAGCCGAGATTGAGTTTATATTCCTCAATCAGGTTTGGGATCTTGTAGCTTCACTTGAAGGGATAAAACCCATTGGGTGTAAATGGCTATACAAGAGGAAAATGGGAGAGGATGGAAAGGTGAAAACCTTCAAAGCTAAGCTTGTGGTGAAAGGGTATACTTAAAAAGAGGGAATCGATTATGATGAAATCTTTTCCCCGGTAGCCATGCTTAAGTCTATCCGTATCCTCCTTGCCATTGCATGTCATTATAACTATGAGATATGACAAATGGATGTCAAGATGGCATTTCTTAATGGCCATCTTAACAAAAACATCTATATATCCCAATCGAAAGGTTTTATTGCTAAAGGTCAGAAATATATGGTCTGCAAGTTTAAAAAGTCCATTTATGGACTTAAGCAGGCATTTAGAATATGGAACATTCGTTTTGATGAGACTGTAAAGTCTTACGATTTCATTCAAAACGAGGATAAACCATGCGTGTACAGGAAATTGGAAGGCATAAATGTGGTTTTTTTTATCCTATATGTGGTTGACATTCTACTCATTGAGAATGTCATATGGACATTATCATCTACTAAAGTTTGGCTATCTAGTCAATTTAGTATGAAGGACTTGGGAGAAGTTAGTTACATTCTCAAGATTAAGTTTCTTAGAAATAGGAAGTAGAGAATGTTAGGATTATCCCAAGCGATATACATTGACAAGATACTAACTAAGTTTAGTATGGATTCATGCAAGGGAGTAATAATATTGTAGACATGGGTTGTCTTTTTATTCTGAAGACTGTCCTAAGTCTTCAAAAGAAAATGACAAGATGAGTAGGATTTCCTACGCTTCGACTGTGGGAAGTCTCATGTACGCCATGCTGTGCACTAGGCCAGATATCTGATTTGCTGTAGGTTTAGTTAGCAGATATCAATCAAACCCTGGGGAGGTTCATCGGCAAGTTGTAAAGCATATTCTTAAGTACCTCAATGGTACGAAAGATTATATGTTGGTTTACAAGGTTGACGACTTGGTTCCTACTGGATACACAGCCTCAGATTTTCAGGTGGATAAGGATGAGAAAAAATTCACTAGTGGATATGTCTTCACCTTGTCTGAAGGATCTGTTTCATAGAGGAGTATCAAGCAATCTTGTATTGCTGACTCGACCATTGAAGTTGAGTATGTGGCAGTTTCAGAAGCATTCAAGGAAGCAGTCTGGCTCCGAAAGTTTCTTCCAAAACTTGAAGTTGTGCCACAAATGGACAGACCAATTGTGGTGTATTGCGACAACTATAGAGCAGTCTCGCAATCCAAAGAACCCAGAAACCACAAGAAGGGGAAGTACATCCAGAGGAAGTATCACCTGATTCGAGATTTCATTTAGAGACGGAAAATCGTGGTGGAACAGATAGTCTCGGAGAATAACCTAGCAGATCCTTTCACCAAGCCTTTAGTTGAGAGAGCCTTCAAGAGACACTTAGACGCCATAGGGGTGGGCATCTACGGACTTTCTTAATCTTAGAGTGCAAGTGGGAGATTGTTAGAATATATGCCCTCTAGACTAGTTTATCTAATGTAATTATCGAACTTATTAATAAAAGAATTTATTCTCAAAATTTATTTGTGAATTTACATTTTATTTGTGAACGATGTTCGTTTGGAAATGATTCATTGTATTCAAGTAAGTGATCCATGTGAATGGTGGTCTTTCACAGTAAGGTATGGCTCATGGGTTACTTAATATATAAATGTTTGTCCTTAACCGATTGATGAGAATGGGAATCTCATCATTTATAGGTTATTATGTTATGAATTCTAAATGAGAAATGACTTACCTTTAACCAGGGAGTAGTCCACTCACTTCATGGCATGAACGTATTTCGAATACGTAGAACATGACTTGTAATAGTAGTTTCTAAAAGTACTATTTAAAAGAAACCTAAACTATTACTGCTACAACATTGACTAATACTCTACCACTTGAGTATGAGTTGGTAATTTGACGAAATTATAAGTATATACTTTGATATACTGTAGGTGAGCTTCTTTCGTAGAACCAATATAATTGTATGTTGGGTATATGTGACTAGTTAATTAAGACAGACTTGTACAAGATAGCTTTTACACTATATCGCCCCTTGTGACTATTCAAATGATCTAATTATCTAGGACGTTGGGGAATATGACTTAGATGTTTACTTTAGAGTAACTCCCTTGAAAAGTGAAAACATTCCAGGAGTCATAGATCATTAGATTAGAGGTCTAAGGATGGTAGATGTCTATTAGAGAGGTGTTGGTACATTCTTCCTCTCTAATTGCACAGCAATGCGTAGAGGGGTATTTTAGTCATTACACCTGTAGGTCGAAGACTTTACTATCGTAGCATTGTCTTTGGGGTAAATATTTCCTTATAGTGATATTAGAAAATATTTAAAATGTAAAATATAGCTATTTATATAATATGGATATTTTGGTCATTTTAATAGCTAAGACGATGTATCTTTTGATTCCCGGAATGACCTTTAAGTCCTAAAAGATTTGGGCTAAGGAATTGGTCTTGATGTTTATGGATTTTATTTTATTTTAGTGGTCTAATTTATTATTAGATTAGAATAAAATAAAATATCCGAGAGAAAGTATTTATTTTATCTAGTTTAATTGGTTAATTAATTATTCGGGGCCCAAGGCCCAGATTGAACAATTAAAAAATTAATTTAGATATAAATTAGATAAAATATATAAAATTTTATATTGGTCTATTTGGGCTTGTTAATTATTTATTAAACTGTTTAATGTAACTCGAAAAATAAATAATTGAGATTTATTATTTATGGGGTTTCAAGCTCAAGAATAAATAATTTTATCTAGCCCAATGAATAAGACCAATGTAAAATAAAATTTATAAAAATTAATTAATTAATTAATTAATTTAATTTAAAAAATAACATGGGATGGAACCCGTGTTGTTTCGCGTGCAGGATAACAGAAAGTATGGATGCTTTCTGTTTGCACACAATTGTATTCTCTCTCAGGGATGGACTTAAATGGAGGAAAATGAATTGAAGTGGTGCTAAGTTTTTTGACAATTGAGTGAGCTTTCAATTCACAGAAGCAAAGCAAAGAAAACAACTCTGCGTATTTTTCATTTTGCATTCACAGAAAGCCAAACCTATTTTCGAACAAAGACCAAAGTTGATCAAAACCCAAACTTCAAGCATTTACCGGCTGTGCTACTAGCACCATTTCGGAAGATCAAAAGTTTCGTGTGGATGAGATGCAGTAGACGTTTGTAAGGACGTGAGCCACTAGTTTCGAATATCCTTATACAGACATCTATACCGATGCAAAGAGGGTTATTCAATCACAGAGGTAAAATTTTCGTTTTCTTAACATGCTTTCGTTTTGATGATTTTTGTCATTTTAAACTTTCAAAAAGTTATTACATATATATATTTTTTTTTGAAAAATGAGAAATATACGAATTTGGCATACAAATTTACTCTCAAACTTATAACGTTATATGACATTCCAAATTTAATTTAAAGAAAGATCGAATACTCTAAAATGAATTGTTTATATTAATAAGATTTTTATTAAAATAATATTATATATATATTTATATAACACCATTAATTATATGTGTAATTGTGATCAAGAGGAAATTATGCACTACCAAATTCAAAGTGTACCATACTCATTGAGTACTTGACCTAGTGGCATCCAACTCCCTATCCTCGTGGGTTCATGACTCGGAAACAAGCCTTCCTTTTCATTATTGTAATACTCCAATCCCATGTCTGTGGCATCATACTCTCACATGAGATTCTCATAAGGAATGTGAATAGTGTATATGGTTGAATTTGTTGGGATGGACAACGGAAGCAACACAAATATATAGAAAGAGGAAAGAAAAAAATAAATAAAATAGAATACGAAAATTTAACGTGGTTCGATCTTTAAATTAGACCTACATCCACGACCCCGAAGGAAAACACTTCACTATGTAATTTTTGGATGAACAAAATTATAAACCCTCACAAAATAACTCAGGGTCTAAAAATTTCCTAATTTAATAGGCTCAATGAGTTAGTGCACTTCCCAAAAAAAAACACTAACCTATTTATAGAGAAATTATTCCTTACCATTTTTTAAGCTATCCCATGTGGGATTGAGAAAAACTCAACATATCCTCTATTTTCTCAATTTTCCAAATTATAACAGAGTCTGAAAACCTAATTCTATTCCCAAACCTTACAATCTTCTTCTCTATTGCTTTTTCCGTTTTACTTCCTTCAAGTCGCTTCTTCAAGGAATGACCATTAAGATGGTAGATGTTTTTGCTCTTCTTTCTTCCTTGCATAACCAAACAGTTCCCTTTATATATTTTGTAAGACTTCCCAACTCCAACATACATGTATCCTTTTGATGCCATCACACATAATGAAATAATGTTGACACTAGAATCAGGAACATACTTTACATCAGGAAGTATTTTGATTTTATCATTGTAGAACTTAGGGTAGATTCATCCAACCTCTTCAACCTTCATCTTAGTGTTGTTTCCTACGTTGATGTGGCCAAAGTTCCCCAATTGCAAACCATAGAACATGTCTTGGTCATTGCAGATATATATTCAAGTCTGATGTAGAATCTATTATCCAATTTGAATGCTTCTCATCAACAGTATCATCCAAACATCTCATTAATAATAGATCATCGTCTATGACCATATATTTGTAAAGGAATCGCTTACTTTGGCCTTTCCCTTCATTTGTTCTCTTAGAATTGTTAAATCCTCTTTCATTGTTGGGTAACGATTTTGGATGTGACCAATCTCCCCATAGTAATAATACTCAAGGTCACTATTATCACTTTGTTGGGATTTTGTTCTTCCTTAGTCATCTCTTTTTCTGCTTCGACTCCTCCCTCTTCTCCAACTATCTGTAACTAGTACTCGACTATCTTCAAATTGATTTTCTTTTATCATATGATGATTTTCTTTTAAAGATTTCAATACCTCATTCAGTTGTAGTGTACTTTTTCCTACTAGTAGTGACTGCACCAATGGCGTGTAAGATTTGTGTAGAGAAGCCAACAAGAGCAATGCTTGCTCCTCATCTTCAATCTTTATCTCATGAATTTTTAAATCGAGATACTAACTCATTAAATTTATTTATGTGGTCAATAATATTACCTAGCTCCTTTTTCCATCTTAAATGAATATAGATTCATCTTCATCTTCAAGTAGTTAGTCAGTGTCTTCGATGCATTATTTTTATCTAAAGTCTTCCATATCTTCTTAGGTAATGTCTCCTTTAACACTATAGCTTTAATATGTGGAGCCAATATTGATCGAATAGTACTAACCGTCTCTTTCTAAATAGTACTCCAATTTGAATCCTTCATCCCTTCTAACTTTTCATCTTCTAATGCAAAATCAAGACCCTGCTGCACTAAGTAGTCTTGAGTTGCGCATTGTTACAGAGTGAAGTCAATCTTTCCATCAAATAGTGGAGGTAAAATATCATTTTTCATATATGTGATATTTGAAAAATCCATAATAAAATATCTTACCTCCACGTGACACAAAAAATTATCTGCTCATCCTGCTCCTTTACTCTCCTCAATAAGCTCGAACCTTACTCTTCTCCAAAGTCGGAACTTATCTCTAATACCACTTGTTGGGATGGGCAACGGAAGCAACAAACAAATATATAGAAAGAGGAAAGAAAAAAAAAAAACAGAACACGAAAATTTAACGTGCAGGGTTCGATATCTCAATTAGACCTATATCTACGACCCCAAAGGGAAATACTCCACTATGTAATTTTTGAACGGACAAAATTATATATTTTTCACAAAACAACTCAAGGCCCAAAAATTTTTCAATTTACTTGGCTCAATGAGTTAGTACACTCTCCTAAAAAAATACTAACCTATTTATAAGGAAATCCTTCTTTACCATTTTTTAAACTATCCCGTGTGGGATTGAGAAAAACTCAACAAAATTTAAGTACCTATTGGCTAATTCAAGAAAAATGACGACTAAGTAGATTGTGAGTGTTGTCATGCCCACAATCACCCTCTCAAGCTCACCAATACTAATGCTTGACATTTAGTAGCGCAGTAGAAGTCACTTCTAGATTTCGACATCACCTGATTTGTCTTGGGTTTGGATTCAAAGTTTGGGTCCAATGAAGGCGTTTGAACCTAAATGAAGGTGTTAATGTGACATCCTAATCCCAATACCAAGTGAAAATGGGGTATCGCATTTATAAACATTCAACTAGTGACCTAATTTCATTTGACAGATGGGGAATAAATGGCAATTTCTGCCAAAGCCTACTTCATTCTATTAATTAAGATAAAAGTAACGAAGCACTAAAGTAAGCATTGGTAGTTAACGCGGCAGTGGCCACATACAAGGATAGAGTCAGAACTCCAGATTTAGAAGGTAATTAAAGTCATATAAAAGAAAAAGATAATGGACAATATTATAATTTTTTTTAAAACAATTAGAGATGAAAGATAGAATTTATATAATTTTTTAAAAAGATAAATAATTTTTGAAAATTTTAGTGGGGTGAGGCCTAAACCTGTCTTTGGTCATATATATGGAAAGTAAAGCAAATTTGGAAGTATAGTTGATTTATATACTCTGTTTTGGATGAAAAATGCCCTTCCACATTAATATATTTCTTCTTCCCCTCCATCTTTCAATCCCTAGATCCCAAATCAAAGTATTGTAGTAGCAATTCCAATAACTTTCAAAAAATGTATACTAATAAAAGGTTAATTCGGAACTAATTATAAATTACACTAAAACCTCTATTTTCGTTGGTGATTTCAAAATCATCACTATGAATGGCAATTTCAAGTAATAATACAATAGGCTGACTTAAATTGCCATTTGATCAGCATCTTTGTAGAAATTCAACCTAATTCGTGCTATCTATTTGTTCCTAACAACTGTTTCCTCTACATATCTCATATACATTTCAACCAAATCCATGCTATCTACTTGTTCTCAAGAATCCTTTCCTCCATGTATCTAACTTGAATCTCCAGAAGATAACAATTGCAACCATTTACGCAAAGATTCCTATCTATTACCAAAGGATTTCTTCCATAACAATTGTCAAAATCTAAATGCATAGAGTCTGAAGTATAATTGCAAAAAGAAAGTTCGCAAAGTAGAGGATTACATGTTCTTGGGAACTAGAAAAATACAGAGAAACTAGGGTTCTTTTTAGAACATTGTCTTGTAATTATTTTTAGAGTTTTGAAGTTGAATATTCTGCATTTTTTTTTGTAGAAAAAAAATGTTCTTGATCTTTATACTAAAGGTTAAACGTTAAGAGTGAAAGTTAAAACCACTTCAAGACCTCCCTGTTCTCTTCTTTGTTGGAGATTGAGGTAATAATATGAATAGTATATAATGATAGGTCTAAATATCCTTTATAAATTTGAGATATTCATTTTACCCTAACGAAAACATTGATCAAGTAGTTGACTGTGGGTGTTGTCAGACCTATTCACTATAAGAAAAATGTAGTTTAGTTATAGAAATTAGTGACGGATTTTTCATCGTCGCTAATTTGCAATAGAATAACGACGTCATGAGAATCTGTCACTAATTTGCAATCGCATTGTGACGGAAAGCCAAGTTTTAAAAATAAATTTTTTTTCTTGAAATTTTCAACTATCCGTCACTAATTAGTGAAGAATTAGCGACAAATTCATGTAATCATAAATTAAAACTAAAAGAAATTCAAATCCATCGCAAATATGTCACTTTATGATTAGATGAATTCGTAGCAAATACGTTACTAATTAGAGATGGTTTCATTTAATCATAAATTAAAACTAAACGAAATTTAAACTCGTCACTAATTTGCAACGGATTTGCGACGGCCATGAATTTGTCACTAATTTGTAACGGATTCATCTAATCATAAATTAAAACTAAAAGAAATAAAAATCTGTCGCAAATTCGTCGCTAATTAGTGATGGATTTTCAATGGATTCATCTAATCATAAATTAAAAATAAAAAAAAATTCAAATCTATCACTAATTAGAGACAGAGTTGCCACAGTCTCATGTAATGATAAATTAACGCTAAAAATCACAAACCGTCGCAAGAATTAGTGACAAATTTGCGACAGTCTCATCTAATTATAAATTAACGTTAACAAATCGCAAACTGTTGCAAATTCGTCGCTAATTAGTGATAGTTTTGCGATGAAATTTTAAAATTTTAAAACTAATTTATTTTTTATGTGAGCCTTGGCTAATCCGTCTCTAATTTGCAACAGATTTGCAAAGAAAAATTTGGTCGTCGCACATCCTTTGCAAATCCATCACTAACCTGCAAAAAAAAAAAAAAACTATATAATTAATATATAGCACAAAAATCACAAAAACATCAATACTCTAGTGGTGGAGCATGTGCTCTCCCACAATAAGTACGCGTCTCGTATCCAACATAATCTCATAATATTCTTGGCGGATCGGATTGGGGTGGCTAATTAAAGTTTTTTTACCGTCACTAAATTAATTAAATTTTTTAAAATAAAAACTATTTGTTGTCGCTAAATTAATTAATTTTTTTAAAAAAAAATTAGTTGCAACAACTTAGCAATTACAAACTTAATTATAATATTATCAATTAAATGACCGTCACAAATCAACATGGATTTCATTCCGTCACTATTTGTGAACCCTTTTTAGCAACGATTGCTAAAACGTCACTAAATTCGATTCACGACAAATTTGACCGTCACTAAATTACTTTTCTCTTGTAGTGATTGTCGCGTTCCCAGGCCCATAATCGGGACGTAATATTTGACTTGAGAAAATTTTGGATTCTTTATGATTTGATATGTTTTTTGTATTCTTTATGATTTGATATGTTCTTTGTATAATATTGACAAATTCAATATCATTTGAGTGTATATAATTTATGTATGTGATTTAGTTGTAAAATTTACACAGGATTTATGATGAACATGATTTGAATAACAATAAATTAATTTAAAATCGTCATTAATAGTGGCAACTTCTATATATATATATATAAAGCATTTGTATATGGATAATGGATAAATATTCTTGCAAGATTGTAATATAAGATTCAGCTTTAACTAGTTTACTTTTTCTGCTTTAGCTTCCATTCATCCACTGGAGAAAAATAAAATATCTCAAGGACCTAAACCACTTGTCTTTTTTCACAACAAGAATATAATAGCCATAGAAGTCGAGCTGTGTTTTCTTCCATTACACCAGAGTATTACTAATCAGAAAATTTCCATTTGGGATTGAAAATGCTTGGACTCAAAACCCTATAGTTTTAATCATTCACCAATTAGTTAATGTAAAATACCTTTGATTGAACAACACCAAGATTTTTTCTACCAATGCCAAGGCAATATACCTACTCCCGTCATATGTCAGTTTGTTGGTCTTCTACTAATGCGCCTATTGTGGTAAGTGTTGATGGAGCAACTAAAGGATCCAGCCTATCAGGAGTTGGAGGGGTCATTAGAAACAAGAAGGGAGATTTTCTCATGACATTTGTTAGACATGCTGGTTCTGGAGATCATTGGAAAGCCAAGCTCCTGGCTATTTGTGAAGGTCTGAAAATGGCCCGAAAAAATGGCTTTACGGACATTCTATTCCAATTTGATTCAACTATGACTTTGCAGCACCTCAGACTGGCATGGAGATAATGGGATCGCTGCATCAAATCCTTCGCCAAGCTCAATGGTTATGCAGTTCTTTTCGTTCCATCAAGTTCATGCATATCTACAGATAGGTAAACCTAGTGGCGGATACTTTAGCGAATGTAGCTTGTGTTGTTGGTTGCACCCAGTATTTCTTTCATTTCAATAGTCTTCTAAAGCAAGTTAAAGGGTTTTGTCTCTTAGATAGTCGAGGGGTCCCTAATATAAAATCAAAGATTGTTCGCTCGGTATGGAGACCTAGGCTAAGGCCTTCCTCCATGTAAACTTTTTCCTTTTAATAAATTGGTAGGGGCCTTAATTCCCCCACCTTATATTATATATATATATATATATATATATATATATATATATATATATATATATATATACCTACTCCCAAGTTATATAATTTGAGAGAAAGAGAGAGAAGGCTACCTCTGTTATCTTTCTCTTTCTTTGCCACTAAAAAATTAAAAAAAAAAAGGACACTGCTATTCGTTACCAGTACTTCAACAAGAAGGGCAAAGATTTTGAACCAAAGAATGGTTAGGCAAAGATAGTTGACAATTGGATCAGAGTCATGAATTTCCTTATTTCTCTATGGTTTGAATTGATTGCAGAAGGCATGATTCTTCTTGTATGGTAGCATATATATATGAGTGGTTGTTATAAAATTTGGGTAGTGTTAGAATAAAATCTACACACTACACACTAATAAAACTCTAACTATTCTTTGCACAAGAATTTCTCTCTTTCTTTTCTCTCACAATTTTCTCTAATATTTCTTTCACAAAAATAATGGTGTATTACAAGTTTTGAGAATAGCTCTATTTATAGTGGAATACATCATGGCATACATCATCTTCCACTAATCTTAATTAGTGGTGTCTCCACTAAATGGTGGACATCCATAAAAATCTCCTCTAATAATTCACATAAATCCATAATTAGTGAAGCCTCCACTAATTAATGGAGCTTCCAATAATTTTAAGATATTCATAACACTCCCCCATGGATATCCATCCATTACATAAAGAATATGCCTCGTTAAAACCTTACTAGATAAAAACTCAGTGGGAAACAAATCTAGTGAAGGAAAAAGAGTACACTATTCTATATGTCTGTTTATTACTCCCCCTGATGAGCTGATTCCTTTAAATCTTTAAACCGACGCATACCAATTTTATATCTCAATTTCTCAAATGTTGCAGTCGGTAAAGTCTTTGTGAAAATATCTGTGAAGTTGTCACATGATCGAATTTGTAGCACATCAATTTCACCTTTCTTCTGGAGTTTGGTGACCTATGTTGTGTCCGATCTTCTTTAATATATCCTCCTCATAATTGAGCTATGCAAGCTACATTGTCTTCATAAGGAGGAGTTGGAATATCTTTGATCGATGATAATCTACAACTTTCTCGGATATAATGAATCATGGATCTTAGCCATACACATTCTCGACTTGCTTCATGAATGGCTATAATTTCAGCATGATTTGAAGAAGTAGCTGCTATAGATTGTTTCGTAGAACGCCATGATATAGCAGTATTTTCACATGTAAATAGATAGCCCGTTTGAGAACGTGCTTTATGTGGATCAGATAAATAACCAACATCTGCATAACCAATCAATGTTGGGCTGGTTTTATTTGAATAAAATAATCCGAGATCAATTGTACCTTGGAGATATCGAATGACTTGTTTAATTCCATTCCAATGTCGTCGAGTTGGTGAAGAACTAAATCTTGCTAATAAATTGACAGCAAAAGCAATATCATGTCGTATATTATTAGCAAGATACATCAATGCACCAATTGCACTGAGATACGGTACTTCAGGACCAAGAAGTTCTTCATCATTTTCTTAAGGTCGAAAAGGGTCTTTATCCACATTTAATGATCGGACGATCATTGGAATACTCAATGGATGTGCTTTGTCCATGTAAAATCTTTTTAGCACTTTTGTTGTATATGTTGATTGATGAATAAATGTTCCACTTTCCAGATATTCAATTTGTAAACCAAGGCAAAATTTGGTTTTACCAAAATTCTTGATTTCGAATTCTCTTTTTAAATAATCAATTGTTTCTTGGAGCTCTTCAGGAGTTCTAATAAGATTAATATCATCAACATATATAGCTAATATTACAAATTTAGAACCAGATTTCTTAATAAAAATACATGGACATACCTGGTCATTTTAAATCTCGCTTTCAATCAATATTCACTAAGATGATTGAACCACATGTGCCCAAATGGCTTCAGGCCATATAATGATTTCTGCAACTTGATGGAGTAATTTTCACGAGGATAATGTTTACATGCTTCAGGCATATGAAATCCTTCGGGGATTTTTATGTAAATATCATTTTCTAAATTTTCATACAAGTAAGCAGTGACAACATCTAATAGGCGCATATCTATCTTTTCATGTACTGTCAAACTGATAAGATATCGGAGTGTAATAGCATCAACAACAGGAGAATAAGTTTTATCATAATCAATACCTGGTCTTTGTGAAAAACCTTGGGCTACTAACCGTGCTTTATATCGTACGATTTTATTATTTTCATTACGCTTTCGTACAAATATCCATTTGTAGCCAACAGGTTTTACACCTTCTGGTGTTCGGACTGCAGGTCCGAAGACTTCACGTTTTGTCAGTGCATTTAACTCCGATTGAATCGCATCTTTCCATTGCAGCCAATCTTTTCTATGCCGACATTCATCAACTGATGTTGGTTCAGGATCATCATTATCCTATGTAACATCAAGAGATATATTGTATGCAAATATATTATCAATAACAATTTCTATCCGATTCCAACTTCTACCGGAAGTGGTATAATTGATAAAAATTTCAGTGTTACTTTCATCAACTTCTGATTCTTTGTCATTAGTTCTCTCTTGGTCTTTATCATTCTTTTCTTCAATATGATCTTCTGGATCATTTAATCCTCTTTTCTTTCGAGGATTTTTATCTTTAGAACCAAGAGGTCGGCCACGTTTCTGGCGTGTTTTTGACTCAGCAGCTATAGGTATAATATTTTGTTCTGCTGGAACTTCAATTCGAATAGGAGCATTTATAGCTGGAATATGCGATTTTGTAACTCTTCTAGAGTTAACAAAAGCGTCTGGCATTTGATTTACAATGCTTTACAAATGAATTATCTTTTGAACTTCAAGATCACATGCGCTTGTGTGCGGATCAAGATAATTTAATGATGTTGTCCAATCAAGATCTTTCTTGTACTGTTTCTATTCTCCCCCTAATTTAAGGAATAATATTTCACAAGAGAATAAGGGGGGAAAAAAAAGAAATGTAAGAACATGATGACAAGTAGGAAATGCCAAGAAATCGATTATAAAAATCCCCTTTTTTTTTTCACTCTTCCCGGTACCGTCTTTTTCCTTTCCTCCTTGTCTTTTCTTCTCATCCGTCCCTCCACCTATCATCTACCTCTTCTTCTTCCTCATACATATATATATATATATATATATATATATATATATATATATATATATATATATCGATATATATCTCAGTCATCAGTTATTAGTACACATCAAAAAAATAAAAATCACAAAGCAGATATGGAAACTCGTAATTCATTTGAGACATGATCAAATTTTAACTTGGTTTCTAACACAGAAGATTTTGATGTGTTTTCCTTTCCAAGCCAACCGCTTCCGCCTAATTCGAACGCAGAAGATTTTGATATATTTTCCTTTCCAAGCCAACCGCTTTCTCCTCATTTCAGGTGAGATACCTTTGAGGGCTTCCATTTATTTTTAGTGTGCTTGATAATGAAAGTAAACTATCTTTTGGTTTGTTTTTTATGTAAATCATTGAACATACTACTTTGGACCAATTTGATCTGCCCATGCAAGAGACTGCTTTTGATGCTGTTCCTCTTTATGCTATTCCTCTGAATAAGGATATACTTGTGCATGATCCTTTCTACTCCTTAATGGATTTTGAATGGTATTATCTTTACTAATATTGTTTTTCTTTTTCTAGGAGAAATAATGAGTGGTATTGGTAATGAAGTCGGAGTGAGAACCCATAACATGCATAATATCAAAGTTCAAGATATTATTTCAGACGAAATTCCTATAGAGAATAAAAGGATTAAGAGGCAGAGAGAAAAGAAGGGCAATAACTCCCAGACACTATCAAGAGAACCCATTTCGCAATACTTTTACCTGCTAATCAAGAGCGCGGCCAAAGAACTGATTATTGGCATAACCCGTCTCAAGAAAAGATGTAGGGAGTTAGGAATTCGTCGATGGCCTCATAGGAAGTTGATGAGCTTGGAGACCCTAATCCAGAATGTTCAGCAGGTTCTCTCTCACACACACTTATAATTTGCAAGTATGAAACTATGAAAGATTTATAAGTAAATAACCGATGATATCACTTCGATTTACAGGAGATACAAAATAAAGAAGAAGGAGGACATATGGCTGAGAAGAAGTTGAAAGAAGCCATTGAGATATTGGAATGTGAAAAGCAGTTGGTGGAAGAAAGTCCTGATACGCAGTTGGAGAACCAAACACAGAAATGGAGACAAGCATGCTTCAAGGCCAAATATAATGAGAAACTTAGGTATAATAAACTTAAGGGGATCATAAAATCCCAAGACTCATTTCACAGTAATTTCACAGCTAATTCTGCTGCTAGTCTAGATGCTGGCTCAAAAGGGAAGGAAAAGGAAGAGGATGCCGAAGAAGAGCGTTGAAGTCCATAATTGCTAATTGTTTGTCTTCCTCTAATGTAAATATCGAAAAAAAACAATTATAAACATTCATCTTAAATTTTTCAGCTCAATTGCAAAAGAGCAACTACAAACATGTATCATCAAGTTCATGTGAACAGTAGTGATATGAATAAAAGATGTAATGCTTATTATTAATGGAAATATCCTTTTCCCTTTCTATTTCACTTCAGGTGTCCAGTATTTCTCTGTGATAAGGGAAATATCGAGCGTATCTACGACCATAACCACGACCACGGCCACGACCACGACCACGACTATAACGATGGCTTCTGCTGGAGCCAACAACATTCACTTCTGGGAGTACTGTTGAGCCAGTTGGTCTGGCTTCATGATTTCTCAATAATAACTCATTATTCTTCTCTGAAATAAGGAGGGTAGTAATTAAATTTGTAAATTTTGTATGCCCTTTTTCTCGATATTGTTGCTGCAGGACAATATTCGAGGCATGAAAGGTGGAGAATGTCTTCTTCAACATATTTTCATCAGTCACTTTTTCTCCGCATAATTTTAACTGAGATGTAATTTTATACATTGCAGAGCTATATTCATTCACGATTTTAAAATCTTACAACCTCAGGTGCAACCATTCATACCGTACAATGGGTAATACGACCATCTTCAGGTGGTCAAATCTTTCTTTTAAATTTACCCACAGGACATATGGATCTTTTTCGGTAAGATATTCCATTTTCAAATTTTCATCGAGATGATGACGAATAAAAATCAAAGCTTTAGTCTTATGTTGTGCAGATGCACTATTATTTGCTTGAATAGTTTCACTAAGGCCTTCAGCATTTAGATGCATTTCTGCATCGAGAACCCATGACATATAATTTTTTCCAGAAATATCAAGGGCTACAAATTCGAGTTTAGCGAGGTTAACCATAAAGATCAATAAATGCGTACCTGTCTTCTAGCTTTGGTAACGGCAGAAACTCGTACTTAGTCTTCTGGCTTTTGTAACGGTAGAGACTCGTGCTGATAACGTGTTATAAAATTTGGATAGTGTTAGAATAAAATCTACACACTATACACTAATAAAACTCTAACTATTCTTTGCACAAGAATTTCTCTCTTTCTTTTCTCTCACAATTTTCTCTAATCTTTCTTTCACAAAAATAATTGTGTATTACAAGCTTAGAGAATAGCTCTATTTATAGAGCTCTAATTAGTGGAATACATCATGGCATATATCATCTTCCACTAATCTTAATTAGTGGTGTCTCCACTAAATGGTGGACATCCATAAAAACCTTCTCTAATAATTCACATAAATCCATAATTAGTGAAGCCTCCACTAATTAATGGAGCTTCCAATAATTTTAAGATATTCATAACAGTGGCATATTTGTGAGAATCCACAAATAAATATCCTATATTCGAATATAATAGGCAGCTGAGTTTGATCATTGTCTTCTCTTCGATGCAGTGCTCTTGACATTTTCCAAGTTAATCTTGCACCGTCATCGACCACTGCTTCCTCCTCACGACCGCATCCTCTTCCTCTCTCAGTCAAGATCACCTAGTTATGGCTGCTACCTCTTCACTTCTTGCAGCCATCACAAGAAAGTATGATTTTAATCTTTTTGTACTTGTCCAAATGATTAAAGTGAAATCAGTTTAATTCAATGTACCACCATTTTTTAAGCAAACGTATTAGCTTGAGATGTTGTGGTATCCATTCTATCATCTTCCTTTACTATTTGAAAGTTGATATCAACCGTGTCTAGATTCTAGTGGAAACAAGCCATTAAAAGTAGTTTAAAGAATCTGCAGGGCTTGAGCATTTAAGAGTGCATGCAACAAAGCAAGAATATAGCTAGGTAGCTCCAATTTGATGCCAAAAAGGAATCAAGAAGGAAATAATGCCCCCAGTAACTTTGATACAGCTCCTTCCATGGACAAAACTACATATTTCTGTCTAAATTCTGCAAGCTAGAAGGGAAGGTGGCCTCACTGATAACTGGGGCAGCCGGCGGAATTGGAGAGTGCACATCAAAACTCTTCTCTGAGCACGGTGCCAAAGTTATCATAGCTGACATTCAAGACGATCTTGGCAACTCGATGAGCGACTTCTTGGGTTGATCTAATAGTACACTGCGATGTCACCAATGAAGATCACATCTGAAATGCAGTTAACAAGACAATCGCAACTTATATTAGACATAATGTTAAACAATGCATGAATTGCAGACGAAATTAGCCACAAATCATAGATAACAAGACGGCAGACTTTGAACGCATTCTAAAAATAAATGTTATCGAGGTTTTTCTATGCATGAAGCACGCTACTTGTGTTATGGCTCCAGCCGAAGTGGCTGCATAATTTCACAAGCAGGACTTGTTGCTCAAAGCATAACACAAGTCTATTGGTGTTATGAGCTAGCAGCAATAAAATAGTATCAGAGGCTGGTTGGTTGATCAATTAGCTAGTTTGTGCTAAGTAAAAATGGATAATTCAGATCATGGATGCATGATAAAACTGAATACATCAAACTATCAGATTGAAAGCCTAGAATGGAAAACTATTTGTATTGTAGAAATTTGATTGAGCCTGTTCTAGGGAAAAAACTAAACCATCTGACATGAATAAAGAAAAATGAGTTAGTATGCATAGAAAAACAGCGGATAATATTAGAAAGTTGATTAGTTACAGTGTATTCCAACCCTTTGCTAAGAAGACTAGAGCTTATGTGTTATGGAAAAAGCTTGAATGTATGTTTGATTGGAAAACTGAAATAAACAAATCTTCTCATTTGAGAAACATTACTCGGTTAAGAAATAAAGATAGTATTGATATGAGTAAGCATTTGAGTCCCTTTCAGGGATTGATGAACCGAGCAACTTTATTGAATTTGAACTTGGATGATGAAGTGCAACTTTGTTGTTTTTCAATTCACTACCAAATAGTTAGGAAATACTGGTGGTATCTATTAGCAATTCAACTCTAAATGGTGTCTTAACTATGGCTATGACAAAGGAGGCAGTGTTAGATAAAGAGATTAGAAGAAAGGAATAAGAACTATTAATGAGTCCTAAGCTTTGATTATGCAAAAGAAAGAAGGAAGGGAAGGGGTAAGAATAGAAGTTCTCATAATTGGAATGACAAATAAAAGAGTAGACATGAGTCACTGAAAAATGTTAAATGTTATTATTATAAAAAGAAAGGACACTAGAAGAAATATTGCAGAGTTTTGAAACGTGAACTTGTTGAGAAAAAGGGTAATGGTAAGGTGAGAGATAAAGATGAAGAAAAGACTACCACAATTGTTGCAGCTGATATGATATGTTGGTATTTTGTGTTGATGGTCATTTTAATATTACCTATCAAGACAGTGATTGGATAATTAATTCAGGTGCATCAAACTATGTTACTCCATACAGACATTTCTTCTCAACTTACACCGAAGAAAACTTTTGCTACGTCAAGATGGGAAATGAAGTTTCTTGCAATATTGTTGGCAAGGGTAATATATACTTGGATACAGACACTAGGTGCTAGCTACTCTTGAAAAATGCTAGAAATGTTCTTAATATTTGTCTTAACCTTATTTTCACTGGAAAGCTTGATGACAGAGGCCACTATAGTTCTCAAAGTAGAGGCAAATAAAAACTCAGAAAAAAGAATCTGATTGTTGCCAAAGGAAAAAAGTAGAATACTTTCTACTTGATGTAAAAAAAGTTGAGGAAAGAAGAGTTGAATGTAATTCAACATCCCTCTATTAATCTTTAGCACAGACAACTTAGACACATGAGTGAAAAGAGAATTCAGACATTTGTTCACAAGCAACCTCTTCCAAATGTAATAGGTAATTCTCTTAAACCTTGTGTTAATTACATTTATGGAAAATAACATAAAGTTGCTTTTCAAATACTTCCTTCATCTAAAAAGCTGAATCCATTAGAGTTGGTGCACACTGATGTCTACTATATGAAAGATAGGTCTCTTAGTAGTACAATTTACTTTGTTATTTTTATTGATGACTTCTCTAGAAAATTCTAATATGCTACTTTGAAATCTAAAGATTATATCTTGGATTTGTTTAAAATTTTTCATAGAAAAGCTGAAAATAAGACAGATACATAGTTAAAATGTGTTCAAGCTAACAATAGTGGTGAGTATAGATGACTATTTAAAAGCTACTATAAGTCTCATGGGATGAGACTAGAGAAGACAATGTCAAAAACACCACAGAAGAATGAGATAGCAAAAAAAATGAATAGAACTACCACTGAGAGGATTAAATATATGCTCTCTAATGGCAAGTTAGCAAAATCCTTTTAGTGTGAAGCAATGAGGACTGTAGTTGACCTGATTAATCTTTCTCCTTCAATTCCTTTGGATAGTGATGTTCTAGATAGAGTATGGATTGGAAACGTTGTATCCTTCAATCACTTGAGAGGTTTTTATTGTCGTGCATTTGTTTATATTCCCAAAGATGAGAGATGAAAGCTTGATGTAAAATCTAAGTAGTATATTTTCTTGGGTTTTGGGCATTCAAATTTTGGCTACATATTATATGATCCAATAGAAAAGAAAATGATAAAAAACATAGACGTTGTCTTTCTTAAAGATCAAACCATTGAAGACTTTGAAAAACATGATAAACCAGAGCCTAAGCCAAGATTCCTTGATGATATTCCTCTAGTTAAGATCCAGTTCTTGTACCAGCTAACTTTGATGAACCAATTCCATAATTAGATTAATCAGATCAAGGGGGAGCTAAGGTAGAGTATGGAGAAAATATTAACAAAAATAATAATGTTGGTGAGATTGAGCAAGAAGCGCCACTAACACCTATGCCACAAGGTGAACCTAGGAGACCCATTAAGGAAAAAAGACCTTCTACCAGATATAATCTCAACGAATATGTGCTATTAATTGATGGAAGAGAGTCGGAATCCTACAGTGAGGCTTTAGAATATGAGAAGAAAAAAGAATAGCTGCAAGTTATATGAGAAAAGATAGTATCCTTGCAAAATAATCACACCTATAACTTAGTGAAATTGCCTAAAGGCAAGAAAAACATTGAAGAATAAGTGGGTCTACAGGCTGAAGACTCAAGAGAATAACACACAACCAAAGTACAAGGCAAGATTGGTTGTGAAGGGATTCCATTAGAATAAATGTATATATTTTGAAGAAATCTTCTCTCAGTGGTAAAGACAACATCTATTCAAGTTGTTCTTAGTATTGTTGCCAATTTGAATCATAAGATTGAGTAACTTGACGTGAAGACAGTCTTCTTACATGACAATTTGGAAAAGTAAATAATATGAAGCAGCTGGAGGGGTTCAAAAGAACTGACAAAAGAAATTTGGTATGCCATTTTAGAAAAAAGTTTATATGGATTAAGATAGGCACCAAGATAATAGTATAAGAAGTTTGACTCTTTCATGTTAGTTCAGAAATACCACAAGACCACATTAGATTATTTTCTATGTGAAAAATTTTCTAGATGGTGATTTTATTATATTCTTATTGTACGTGGATGATATGTTGATTATTGGCCATGGCGCTATAAATATTGACAAGTTGAAAAAGAAATTATGCAAATCTTTTGTAATGAAAGAGTTGGGCTAGACAAATTTTGAAGATGAAAATCACTCGAGATAGGCAAAATGGAAAGCGTTGGTCATCTCACGAAAAATATGTTGAGAAAGTACTTGACAAGTTTAACACGAGCAATGCTAAGAAAGTTTCTACTCCACTTGCGGATCATTTCAAGTTAAATATCAAGCAGTGTCTAAAAAGTGAGAAAGATAAAAAAGATATGAAGAAGGTTCGTTATATTTTAGTAGTTGATAGTCTGATGTATACTCTATGCATCAGACCAGATATAGTTCATGCAGTTGGCATGGTTAGTCAGTATCCCTCTAACCTTGGTAGAGAGTATTCAAATGCTGTCAAATACATTTTTAGGTACTTCAAGGGAACTTCCCAATTATGTTTATGTTTTGGCAATAACAAAATCATGCTTGATGGATATTCTGATTTAGATATGGGAGGTGATCTTGATAAGAGAATATCCACATCTAGATACTTGATGACTTTTGCAGGGGGAACAATATTATGGCAAAGTAAGTTGCAAAAATGTATTGCTCTTTTCAGCACAGAGACAGAGTGTATCGCAACTATTGAATCTTGTAAAGAGATTTCGTGATTGCAGAGATTTTTTCAAAAATTGAGCTTGAAACAAGAGAAGTATAGCCTTCATTGTGACAATCAGAGTACCATTGATCTATGTAAGAATTCTATATTTTACTCTCAATCCAAATATATTGATATGAAATATTATTGGATTAGATAAGTTTTAGATTCTAAGTTGTTAATGCTTGAGAAGGTATATATGAATGATAATAGTTTTGATATGTTGACCAAGGTATTGTCTAAGGAGAAATTCTTATCTTGTAGGTAGAAAACAGGATTGATTGTGCCCTCCAAATGAATTGAAGAGGGAGATTGTTGAGCTATAAAGTCCAGCCCATTTTGGTTGGACAAACCCACTGAAGCACAAAGCCCACAAAAACCTAAAAACAAAATAAAAAGGCCATAGAAATCTGATTTTGGTATCGTATTGTTGTGTTCTTCGAACTTTTGTTCCTCAATGGATAGTGATTTGAAATCTGATTGAGATAAAATTTAGTGCCATGTGATCCTCTCAATAAGACTATATATCTATCGATTTAAATTTCAATTTTAGTAACATCCTTTCAAACTCACTTCTTATTTAGTTGTAATTTTAGAAGTTGATATTGGTATTTTGTTTGGTGTGCCCGCGGACACAGGAGCGCGAGTATGGGTCTGGAAGCATCCATGATCAACTACTTGGCCGCCGTCCTCGCTGGACCAAATTGGATATCCCAAGTTGACAGTGGGTACTTAGGCCCATCCTTATATACCATACACACATCTCATCCCAACCCCATGTGGGATTGAAGTATCACACATAATCTATTCATCGATGGTGGTTTGAGCATTTGCAACCCATCATTCGGTTTGTTCCAATATCTAGAATCGTGATCATCCTGATTCTGCTTGAATAACTCCTATTTGATCAAATAATTCATGTGGATTCTGTGGCTTATTGATTAAAGTTATTGCTTCGTATGTATCATATCTAGAATTGTAAAAGCTTCTCTACTGAAATTGAGTAACCCGTGTTTGAGTTTGACTTATTAATATACAAGAAATAAATGATAAATTCGTTCAACTATTAGGAATTCATACATCTTAGAGCCCAAAATGCTGGAATTTGTGGGCATGTGTTGAATTAACAAAGAATTCAATTCCCAAAATTTATAAGACAAAACGATGAATCAATTCAATTTGTCGGATTCAATAAATTAAAAGAATCTACAAGAGCGAGAATGGATGAAAAGTTAGAGGTTTCCAAGTTAACAAACTAGGGATAAAAAATGGCCCGCTCTCTTATCGAAAATTGTTAATTGGTCTTGCCAGATAGTATTGTTAATGCTTTTTCTTTTGCTAAATAAAATTATCTATTAATAAAAAATAGTCAAGGTCGATACATTAATTTCATGGCTTATTAATTAATTTTTTAATTTGTGTAATTATTTTAAATAAAACTTAATAAAAATACGTAACAATTATCTAATTTAAATTGGATACTATGAAGATTGAACAAAATTTGACCAGTTGCTATAAATGTTTGAATTTATCCAAATTGTCATACTCTAGAAGCACATGGTAGAAAAAACCCAATAATTTAAAAAAAAAACCCAATAAATTTTGATGTTTATTGAATTTTTATGCAGAAGAATTAAGGATCTTCTTATATTGGAGGAAAGGAAATGAGCTCCAAGAGGTGAGAGTCAGATACAAAGGAAAGAATATGAGATAAAACAAGATTGCTAATTATTTATGGTGTTTAGTAGAAATAGAGGGAAAAAAATAAAGGCCAAATGTAGTTTTTAGAGAAGGAAAGAAAAGGAGAAAAATGATTTGATTTAGGTTTACATTTTTTTACTAATTTATTGTAATAATACTGAATTTTATATTTATTAGAAGCATTTTAGACTCTTCAATAGAAATTTATTAAATAAAGTTTCTTTCATTTCTGTCTATTCTTAGACTATCGTGGTGATACTTTTATACTTGTTGACGTTATTTTTAGTCGATCCGTTGCAACGGTAACTTTCAGTCGAAACCAATATGAATTCTGCCAAACAAATACTGACGTCAAGGAAAAACTTCAGCTGTTGTACCTGGTCAACATCGGAACCAGGAGCCGATGAGCCGTTACCCTTACATCGCGGTACGATCGGTAAGACACTACTGTTCTCAACAGCCAAGGACGGGTCACGAAACGAGATCCTCTCCATGTTCGGAAAGTCGGCAACCATGCCGCAGTGAGTATAAAGCAAGTAGGGATCCAAGATTGAAGACCCCAACAACAATCGTCTCAAACCAAATTATCAATTTTTTCCCCCAATTTTCATTCCCTTTTACTGCATTTTCTTTACCGCTTTCGTTTACAGCTTTTCTTACAACTTTGTTTACGGCTTTGTTTACATTTTTGTTACCGTTTTCTTTACTTCTTTGATTACAAACTTTTCGTTTTATGTTGTTTTGACTATTAATTCCAGTATTTTGTATTCGTTCATCATTTTAATTAAAATACACCGCGTTCAATTCTGTTTTGCTTTCGTATGCAATATTTCTACCTTCTTGGACCCTTTCTATAGTAAGTTTAAGAAACCCACGTCTTTTTAAAAGGTCCAGATCAAGTATTCATCTTTCCATCGGATTGTTTATATTATTAGAAAAGTAGCCGATTGATAGTTCTATCGGCTTTCCTTTTCGTAAGACAATATAAATTGGCATGCCCAGCGGCACAACAAAGGTAGTTGTTGCATGCAATTGCGTTCAGGACACATTATGGCTAATTCTTAGTAGCAATCCTCAGGGCCTTCGTCGGAATCCTCCGATCAGCCTACGGTTTGGACTTTACGGGGAGCATTTGATCCTGCACTGACAACGTCCTGCAGCACCCCAGTTGCCATCCCTGAGCAACAGGGGGTGCAATCTTCGTCTCCCCCCAGGTATCTCAACTGACACCTACTTCTTTAACTGCCATACGGTAGGTCATGGAGCAGTGTACGAGAGAACTCATTCAGAGTCTTATTCCTCAATTCGCCATGATGTTTCGGCCTCTACTACAGAACAAGTTCCATAATTTTGAATAAAGGTAAAATGCTCACGGGACGCCTCAAATAGGTATGTATCCTCCCTCCTCATGTATTGTTGTACCTTTTTATGGGTCGGTATAGTTATTGCACCGAGAGCAGTCTATGTCAATACTCGGGGGACACTAAAGGAATTCGGGATTAAACGCACCTGGCATGATTCCTGCAAAACTTTTTCTAGGAAGAGCTCCACCATATCCGGTTACAAGGATCCAGGCGCCGATAGGGGCACAAGTATTCTATGATCAAAATGCCGCTTCAAATAGGAATGTTTGTTCTTCATACAGAGGATCCTAGAGCTACGTGGCAGCTTTCCCTACCGCGTATCCCAGCACGGCAACAGCTTACCCAGTGCAAGGGATGGGATATTCTGAGATGATTTCATTCCCTGCACAAGGTTCTCAACCTGCTATCACAGGATCACCCATGCAGAATTATTAGCCAGTACCACTTGTCGATGTCAGTTCAATGATGGAGGCATTGCATTGACAGCCTAGAGATTGGCCAGTGTATTAGAAGCCGAACCCAGAATAGGTGGACTCTATGGCAGTACTACCACGAGGATTTAAGTTTCTTGAGTTTTTCACATTCTCAAGAGAAGACAACAAGTCGACTATAGAACATATAGGGAGGTTTACGGTATAATGTGGAGAGTTCAGAAATAGTGACTGGCACAAATTGCAACTATTCCCTTTGTCTTTGATAGGAGTAGCGATTACTTGGTATGCGAACTTGACACCCAATTACGTGTACTCATGGGCCGATATGGAACGGATCTTTCATAAGCGTTTCTTTAAACCAACACCTGAGGTCTCCATAGCGAATCTTTTGACAGTTAAGCAGAAGTCGTCCGAAAGTGTAGCGGAATTCATTGAACATTTTCAGCAAACTAAAGCTAAATGCACCACCCAGTTGTCGAAAATGGAGTGTGTCAAGATAGCCATCAGTAGAATGCATCCGCAGCTCAAAGAGCGCCTTATCCTCCAGGATTTCTCTGACCTATCCCGTCTGTTATCTCAGGCCATCAGAATAGAAGAAATGATCAAGGGAAAAAAAAAAGGCGGTCAGTAAAGTTTTCTCAAGGGTAAACCATGATATCAGTAGTGAACGACATTGCCGATAATGAGGAAGAACCATTATTAGAAGTGATGGCAGCAGAATTAGTGAAAGGTACATCTTATACTTGTCCTTTTCTAAAACCCGGTAATGGAAAGGAGAAAGCTTCCTATGCAGGACTATTTACATACAAATTCGATGTGTCAAAGGCTGAGCAAATCTTTAATCAAATAGTCAAAAATAAACAAATTCGTCTACCATAAGATTCTGGGGCAAGAAGTACTGTAAGTGGCATAACTCATTTTCTCATAACACCAAAAGCTGTGTTGTTTTCAGGAACATAATACAGAAGGCTTTACAAGAAGAAAAGGTAAGATTTGCTGACAAACAAGAGGAAACTCTAGTTGATACAGACAAGTTCCTAACAGCAGATGCAAGTATGGTGCAGACATGCAAGGAAGACATGGAGCATGAGCCAGGAGATTCTTTAGTCAGGAAGTAGTCCGAGATTTTGGAGAGGAAAAGACCAACGTTCCAAAGGCTAGATGATTGGCCATCAGTTTTCACCCGACTTATAGTTCCGACCTTCGCGGCTCATTTCCAGGAGAAAGATCAGAAGTTTACAGTGCATGTGCCACATAAAGAGCCGTTCTTCTTGGGGCATCACTCCAAGCTTACAAAAACTCAGAGACGACGGGAACAAATGAGACGGGCTCAATAGAAATAGGCATTGGATGAGTGGTCGGATGAATAAGTATATACTTCCACAGGTCAGAACATGCTCAACATTCTCCTATCATATTCCGAGCAAAGGCCGGGCAAAAAACGTTAGAAGAAGATTATTATACAATGAAAGAGACGGCTGTAGAGCTTATCGAGTTTAAAATGCCATCGGAATGGATGCTTTTTCCGATCCCTATGGCAGAGCATACCAATCACCTCAAACCATTGACATCATGGAAGACCTTTCTCTCGAGTTTTCATCGATAGAGGGGCTGTGCTGAATGTGATACCGTTGGCAACTTTAAGGCATTTGGGCAAGGACCAGCATGATCTATCTCTTACAGACATCTAAATGTTGAATTTCACCAGGGAGGTAGCCAAAGTAGAAGGGGTTATCACTTTTGAGGTAACTGTCGGATCCAAGGTTAGTAAGACTGTCTTTTTTGTAATCACTACAAAACCGGCATATTCTGTCTTACTAAGTAGGGATTAGATTCATGCAAACCATTGTGTACCGTTAACGTTTCACCAAATGATGCTGATTTGGGATGGAAAACGAGTAGAAAGGATACTAGCTGACCTCAATCTGTTTTTCGCAGAAATACATATGAATAAAGCTGTGTTCTACCATTCTACCTTTGACCCAAGCCATTACTCTAAACTCACCATGGCTCATAACCAAATCACAATGGAAGGGTTGGAAGATCAATGTCAAACAAGAGAGGATCCTGACGTTCGACATGCACCCAATTTCATCGCTCAGGACCCGTTAACGGAAGTGAAAATCGGGGAACCTAGGGAGAACAGAATCACAAAGGTGAGCTTGTACTTAACTTTCAATCAGCGGAAGGCTCTAACAGTACTGATTCATAGGTACAAAGACTATTTCGCATGGGTTTATCATGGGATGCCAGGGCTGGATAGAGGTATTGTGGAGCACTGCTTGCCGATTAAAGAATGGTTCAGGCTTCATAAGCAGCCTTCCCGGCATTTTAATCCTGCTTTATTACCCAGGATCAAGGAAGAAATTGAGAGGTTGTTTCGGTGTGGTTTCATCCGTACCTGCCGATATGCGGACTGGGTATCCAATATTGTACCCGTTATCAAGAAGAATGGCTAGTTGTGAGTTTACGTTGACTTCAAAAATCTGAATTTAGCCACCCCAAAGGATGAATACACCATGCCGATGGCTGACATATTGGTAGACTCGACTGCAGGAAACCAGTTCTTAAGCTTCATGGACGGATATTTTGGGTATAACCAAATATTCATAGGCGAAGAAAGCACCAGGAAGATAGCTTTTCATTGCCCCGGGTCTATCGATTTATTCGAATGGTTAGTCATGCCTTTTAGTTTGAAGAACGTTAGAGCCACTTTTCAAAGAGTCATGAACCTCATTTTCCATGATCTCATCAGCAAGACCATGGAAGTCTACATTTATGACTTTGTGGTTAAATTACTCACTTTTTCACAACACCTACAGTGGTTGGACCAGGCTTTCTGTCGAATGAGCCAATACTTGTTAAAAATCAACCCTGTTAAGTGCGCCTTCGGAGTTTCAGCCAGTAACTTCCTCAGGTTCTTGGTACATCAAAGAGGGATTGAAGTGGATTGGAACAAAGCAAGGGACATTTTACAGGCAAGGCCACCACAAACTAAAAAGGAGCTCCAAAGTTTCTTACGGAAGATCAATTTCTTGCGACGTTTTCTGGCAAACGCCGTAGGTAAGCAAAAGGCGCACATTTTCAGCCGATAGGACAGGCATAATAGTATAAGAAGAAATATAACCAGGATCAGCAGGAATATATTGAATTAGCCCAAATTGCTGTGAAAAGCAATGTAGGTTGTACCGTTCGCATAAGGACTTAGCACTTCGAGGTCTTGGTTTTGCCTCAAGAAAGAGTTCTCAGGAGCACAACATTCTGAGAGGCTTCTGGTGCCTCGGTGAGCTTCGTTAGCCAGAGGAGGCCTGTTTCCCAAGTGGAATAAGGAAAGAAGTGGGTCGCGTTCTGAAGTCAATTCTGATGAAGATAGGCCATAATGGTACTTGCGAAAGACCTATTTGCAGGAGTCTTCAATAGCCGATAACCTGTGGCCCAGTTGGCGGAACTCGTAAAGTCTCCAGAGATATTATTGACGTCGAACTAGAGGATATATTGATAAAGCCACAATTGCATAATCTAGAGAGGGTCACCAAGATTGGTCGGGTCACCCAGCCGACAGGGTTGAGATCATTTGGTTCATCAGCCAATACACCAAGGCCAGAACCAAAGAAGTAAGGTCACAACTCATTTTCTTTCTCAACAAAGCCGATACATAGTATCGGTACTCATTACTTACCCTCGCTGAGTGAGAGTAGAGGATGTACTTACAGAGCCATAGTCATAGAAAGGCAGATTGTTCCTACTCTGACGGAACGGGGCCGTCGCCCCTTTGGGAGGCCATAAAATTGCCATAAGAGGCAGTGGATTTATCCAAATAGGCTTCAACGATAGGCAAGTTTTCTTCGTCATGTAGGGCGGGGATCTCATCAACATTGCAACAAAAGCCCAAGATAGTGCAGATGTCCAATATCATGGGTGAGAACATACAATAGGAGAAGATGAAGTCGTTGATCGCTAGGGACCAGAACGGAAAAACGGCCGTGAAAAGATTGCGGTCGAAGGTCATTTCAAAGTCGAACATCATGATAGCATCATGGATGTCCTATTAGTCCCAAAAAGCACCATAAGTGGCCTGACAACAGTCACGCCATTCCCTATAATTTTTCAAGGGACGCGACCAATAGCGGAAAGAGAAGGGCAGGCCAGCCGTGAAAAAGTTGTCCCGATTCAGGGGAAGGCTAAAGCCTTCCGGATAGGCGAACTACAAATATTCTGTGGCAACTTCCATCGGCAATAGCCGAGGGCCTATGGTGTAGAGACTGGCTTCAGCTTGGATCAGAGTCAGGAGGAATGATTAACGAAAGTGGCCATGGATATTCAGATGTTCGTCAATCCAAGAAATATGCAAAAAACAGGGGTGAATTTCACAACAAAGATAAAAGTCTAATCAAGATAGAGTTATTGCAGAAGAAGGATTTCGTATCAGTGAAGGAGAAACGATGGGGACCACGGCTATTTAAAGAAGAGATTCACAGGCTAACCGTTCGCGGGTTTCGAAGTCGAGAAGTTGGCACCCTTCCACAATGATCGGAACATTCCGACTTTGTCAAAAAAAGAATGGCTATGAATTAAAAATGCACGATTCACGTCATTTTACATGTTCGCACCATCAAAGCAATAAAACTCGAGAGGGCATGTGTTAACGTCATTTTTAATCGATCCGTTGCAACGATAACTTTCAACCGAAGTCGATATAAATTCTACCAAACGGATGATGATGTCAAGGAAAATCTTCAACTGATGTACCCGGTCAACATCGGAACCAAGAGGGGATGAGCCATCACCCTCACATTGCGGCACGATCGGCAAGACACTACTATTCTCAACCGCCAAGGATGGGCCACGAAGCGGGATCCTCTCCACGTTTGGAAAGTCGGCAACCATGCCACAACCAGTATAAAGCAAGCAGGGATCCAAGATTGAAGACTCCAACAACAATCGTCTCAAACTAAATTACCAAATTTTTTCCAGTTTTCAATTCCCTTTTACTGCATTTTCTTTACTGCTTTCGTTTACAACTTTTCTTACAACTTTGTTTATAGCTTTGTTTACGTTTTTGTTACCGTTTTCTTTACTCCTTTGATTACAAACTTTTCGTTTTATGTTGTTTTGACTATCAATTCCAGTGTTTTGTATTCGTTCATCATTTTAATCAAAATGCACCGCGTTCAGTTCTGTTTTGCTTTCGCACGCAATATTTCTGCCTTTTTAAACCCTTTCTATAATAAGTTCAAAGAACCCACGTCTTTTTAAAAGGTTCGGCTCAACCATTTATTTTTCCATCGGACTATTTATATTCATTGGAAGAGTAACCAATTGACAGTTCCATCAGCTCCCCTTATCGTAAGGCAACAATACTAATCTTATTTTCTCCATTACCCTCCCATTTCCTTCATTTTCTTTTTAAAAAACCAATTTAAACACTTAAAAATCAAACCCGCTATTTTCATCCATCCAAACATGCTATAAAGAAAGGGAGGGAATGTAAAAAATTATATTCAGATAAAAATATCTCACTTGATTTTTTATCAGAGTGAACGAATAGGAAGAAAATCAACTTTAATACATATTTTTATACAAATTAAAATATCTATATTGGAAATATATTATCCTTTGAACTATACAAACTGTGAATAAGTATTTATATTTGTCGTGCAATTTTCTTGGAAAAAAATTATCTTGACATTTAAATAAGTCTAATACAAATGCATTTTATTTGTGAAATATAAATATTTTATTATTTATTCTAAATAAATTATAATATTAATTTTTGAATTTATAAATTTTTATAAAATTTAAAATCACACACACACATATATATATATATATATATATATATATATATATAAACTAAGTGCACATCATTTACAAGGAGAGTTTTTTTAGTGGGAAAAAACATGAGTGAGTTAATGGAGCAACCTTGTTCTTCCCGCATGCCCACTACACATCAACCGTTATCCAACAAGTTGGACCGGCCTGGTGCACTGTGCACCTCACCCATAAAGGCTTTACAAATGAAAGGGAAAGCCCTTATAAAGAAATACGTATACCGTAACCTATTACTAGAATTTAACCAATAAAGACAAAAGCAGTAGTACTAGTTGATACTTGTCCTTCTGGCCATGCCGGCTCCCATAGTTCTTGTCAGAAATTGGAGGTTCCGATAACAAGGCACCGAAGACAGCCTTTTGTTCTCTTTCTTCTGGCCCAGCTAGTCGGCTCTCCATCACTTCTCCAAGTCCATTCCTAGAGCAAATTGTACTGCAAACTATATAAATTTAAGTCATCTGCCACACCAGAGCCTGCAGAGAGGGACGGACAATCAGCTCCTCCCATTGTAATAGCTAGCTAAGCTTCAGTCATTTGATTTATACAGATACATAAGATGAGTGCCTGTGCTTCAGAGCTTTCTTTCATCAAAAGGTTGGAATCTCTTCTTACTATAGCTTCATAATTAGGTGATCGATCGAGGAAGAACATTGATCGGAAACTTGTCTTTTAATGATTAATTACGGCTAGCTTGTCTAAAAATTTTGATCATCACCCTAAATAATATTCATCATCTTATTGTTTTATTACTATAATTATCAAGAATATAATTTCACAGCGCATGTAATAGACTCCCCATACTTTTAAATTTCAGGCTAGAAGGCAAGGTTGCAATTATTACCGGTGGTGCGAGTGGCATCGGTGCAGCTGCGGTGCGCCTGTTTTCAGAAAATGGAGCTAAGGTTGTCATAGCTGATATCCAAGACAATCTTGGCCAGGAACTTGCCAACAAACTTGGCCCAAATGTATGCTTCATCCGCTGTGATGTTTCAAAAGAGGAAGAGATCAGCAATCTGATTGATACAACGGTGGCCAAATATGGGCAACTAGACATCATGTATAACAATGCGGGCATCGTTGGAGGCATTTTCACGAGCATCTTGGACACCTCTAAGTCAGAGGTGGACTGCCTTTTGGCTGTTAATTTGGTGGGTTCATTGTTAGGAGCCAAACATGCAGCAAGAGTCATGATTCCCCGGCGCAAGGGCTGCATACTATTCACAGGCAGTGCATGTGTAAATGTGGCCGGCCTCGGAACCCATGCCTATGCAGTCACAAAGCACGGAATCGCCGGTCTTGTTAAGAATCTTTCTTGGGAGCTCGGCGAGCATGGCATACGAGTCAACTGCATCTCTCCTTACTCGGTGGTGAACACAACCATCTGCGCAGGCTCGGTGCTAGAGGAAGTAGCAGTACAAGCACAAAAGATAGTAAGTGATGTGGCTAACTTGAAAGGAAAGCAATTGACGGCAGAAGATGTTGCTCAGGCAGCGCTTTACTTGGCCAGTGATGAAGCTAGTTACGTAAGTGGGCTTAACCTCGTGGTCGACGGAGGGTACACTGCGGTTAATCCTACCATGATGAATGCATTTGCCCAACTGCTCTCCTCCAAACAATAAAAGATTAATACCCGAGTGAATGCTTATCTTCCTCCCCTCTTTACGCTGAGGGATCACTGTGCCTCATTTCTTAGCATTTGATTTCATTGCTGGAGAGTCTGTTTCCTAATTTTTATCTTCTTCCTTCATTGATGAACATATGAAACTACTGAATAAAAGAGTTGGACAGGTGTATTTTGGGTCGTAGCAGGGAGGGGAAGGACAAGAAAAAAGAGATGTTCTTGAATAAGTTTACAGAACTTATACACTCTGATGTATTCGTCTAGTTAATGGTTCTCTAAAGTAACTGAAAGATGTGGCTTCACAAATTATCCTTTTTGTAGAAAAGTTACATGGAAATCAGAATACAATATGTAATAATTATAGTTTTGCATAAAATGAATATGAATGGATTGGTATGGGAATTGAAAATTAAGTATTTTAATGCTAGACTATTAATCCAATAACTCAAATTATTTATGTTTAATGCATTATAATACAATCAAGATAATTTTTAATAGTGTATATTAATATAACGTGTAAAATAGACTAATTCATTATTTCCATTTTCCAGTTTCTGATTCCAACTAGCTGCTTAGCTCCCTTTCCGAAGTAAGAGAGCAAGTCAGGGCGGACGCAGGAAAAAATTTTTGGAAGATCCAAAATTTGGGACAGATGCAAAAAAACTTATTGTCTAGTTGATGAAAGAAAATTGAGATAAAATGGTTGAATGAGACAAAAAAATCTCAAACTAAAAATATAATTATATATTGTTGCTGTCAAAATAATGAGCTGATGCAAATAGGTATCGGCTACACTTCTGATAAATACAAACGATCCAATATGGTGAAATAGAAAATGGTATCAGATCTTTTTTGAATCAGGGATCGGGTTCCTTAAACTTACTATAGAAAGGGTTCAAGAAAGTTAGCTGAAAATGCCCAACGGAAGGACTTTTTGGAACAATAAACTGATAATTGTATTATGTTACTTAAAGGAAAATACAGAAAAGATCTCAACTTAGAAAGACGAATGAAAAGCTGTAAAGAAAGTTGGAAACAAAGCTGTAAATGAAAGTTGTAATAAAGCGGTAAGAAAGCTATAAGAAATATTCCTAGACTTGAAAGCCATAAATGACGATAAAGTAGAAGCAATCGAAATTTGAAGTGGTTGGTTGATGAGTCTTGTTCAACTCTGGGCAATGCTCCCATTTTACACTGGCTGCAATCAAGTCACTAACATGTCGTGAAGTTTCTTTCGGCCAAAGAATACTCCCAATGGTCATGCAGAATTCTTGCGCCAAAAGATCAGGAATCTGTTTTCCTTCTTATCGGCTTCGTGGTGCCGATATTGACCATGACTATCGGCTGCTCAAATTATTGACCTTATCGGCTCCGCAAAACTTATCGAATCGGCAATGGCTCAAAGTAACCGTTACGTCGGCTCGACAAAGCTGACGTCAACACGTGCCCCCCCAAGTCCCGTTATTTCAGCGGGCGCAAGTCAGTGAAACGATGGGAATCGTACAACCATTAATAGCAGCCGTTCCTTTTTTGACAAAAATGAAACGTCCCAAACGTTGTGGAATATTTGTGATGCCTTGGCTTTGGAACCCGCGAACGGCTCAATTTCAAATTCCCTTACAAATAGCAGTGGTCCCCAATCGGAACTCCTCACTTCCTACAACTTCTATCTTCTTCAGAATTCTTCTGCCTAAGTGATTCATCGATCCTTTATCTTTCTGTGGTTGTTCCTTGTGATCTGTAAATTTCCTTTCAGTAAAAAGACCAAACTACGATGGCAACCCCTATTGATAAGAACATCCTCTCCCCAGTCCAGGCTGATGCTAACCTTTTTACCTTAGGCCCTCGTCTCTTACCAACAGAGATTACTGCTGAACACTTGCGGTTTATCTTGCCTGCTGATTTTACTTTCCCTCTGCAATAGGATACTTTTACAACCGCCAATCTCCCCACCTCTTTTTGACATTGGCCTCACAAGCTCTTTGACATTTGCCTCGCAAGCTCAAGAACTACAGAAAATGGGGGGACCGCTGCTATGCCTGATTTGGGGCCATCTGGGCGCAATGGAAAATTTCGAACGCCATCATGATTACTAACTTCGAGATGGCATTTGACCGCAACCTATTCGCCGCCGTTCTTCCCTTTTGGTCCTCGGCGATAAATGGCTTCATCTTTCCGCACGGGATGTTTTCCCCTACCATCCTTGACATCTACACCATCCTCGGCTTCCGATGCGACGGCGATAAGATTCCGAGGCTCCCTGATGAAGACAACCTACCAGCCATTGAGGCTCGTCTGGACAAGGCCTCCTCTTTATACAGTAACTTCATCGCCGCTCAGAGAGGGGTGGAGGATAGTCCTTCAAACTAAGAACAAGCGGTATTCCTATGGCTCTGGTTATGTAAGTACATTATCTGCTCTCATTCTGCCAGTGTTAGCAACGAGTACCGATACTACGTATCAGCTCTCTTGCGGAGCAAAAGGCGCTGTGACCTTGCCTCTTTGGTCCTCGCCCTAGTCTATCGCACCATTAACCAACTGATGACTGTTCTTTTCGCTGGGGAAGATCCGACTAACCTTGGGGGCCCGCTCTGGATCGTCCAACTTTAACTGTACCAGTATCTGCCCCACTTTAGCATTAGCTGAATCATAGGAGCCCACGCGGGCCCTTCCGAACAAACGACTGGCTATCGGCTGCTGCGGGTCCCACTGAACACTGCTTCTGCTGAAACCATTGTCTTGTACCTCTGTCTTAACCAACTAGTCACACATACCCAACATACAAGTATATTGGCCCTCCGATAGAACCTCAACTATAACATATCAAAGCATATGCTTCCAGCTTCGCCAGACCACCAACTCATACTCAAGTCATAGAGTACTAGTCCACGCTGTAGTGGTAATAGTCTAGGTTTCTACCATGTAGTACTTTTTAGAAACCACTACTACAGGTCCTATTCTACGTATTTGAAATACGCTTATGTCATGAAGTGAGTGGACTACTCACTGGTTAAAAGTAAGCCATTCCACATTTGAAATTCATAACATAATAACCTAAACATGAAGAGATTCCCATTCTCATCAATCGGTTAAGAACAACTGTTTATGTGTTTATATAACCCATGATCCATACCTTACTGTAAAAGACCTCCATTCACATGGATCATTTATTCAAACACAATGGGTCTATTCCAAACGAAAATGTGCACAAATAAAGAAAATAAATTCAAAAATGATTTTCGAAAATAAATTATTTTATTAATATATTCAATATTTTCATCAGAAAACTAGTCTAAGAGGGCATATATTCCAACAGATACGCAGACTGAATATCTAAAATTGTGCCGGTCATCAAGAAGAATGGTCAACTACGTATCTACATAGACTTCAGAAACATAAACTTGGCTAATCTGAAAGACGAGTATGCTATGCTAATGGCAGATATGTTGGTGGATTCTGCTGCAGGCAACCAATTTTTGAGCTTCATGGATGGCTATTTAGGGTATAGCCAGATATTTATAGCTGAGAAGGACATGCACAAAACAGCGTTCCGTTGCCCAGGGTCCATCGGCCTGTTTGAATAGGTAGTTATGCCATTTGGTTTGAAGAACGTTGGGGCCACTTTTCAACGGGCTATGAACCTCATCTTTCATGATCTTATCAACAGTACAATGGAGGTCTACATAGATGACTTGGTCATAAAATCCTTCGATTTCTTACAACACTTGACTGATTTGGAGCAGGCGTTCCCCGAATGCGCAAGCACTATTTGAAGATCAATCTCGCTAAGTGTGCATTTGGAGTTACCGTCGGGAATTTCCTTGGTTTTTTAGTACATTAGAGGGGAATTGAAATAGATCAAAACAAGGCCAGAGACATTTTACAAGCAAGACTTCCTCAGACGAAGAAGGAGCTTCAAAGTTTCATGGGGAAGATAAATTTCTTATGACGTTTTTTGGCAAATTATGTAGGTAAACAGAAGACTTTTTCCTCTTTGTTACGATTGAAGTTGTCTCAAGAATTTATTTGGCAGCCTGAGCATCAAGAGGCAATTGATCATATAAAGATAGATTTGTCCCATCCACCGGTGTTAGCACATCCCCATAACCAATCGCCCATGAAGCTGTATATCTCAGTTGTGCAAGAATCCATCGGCAGCTTATTAGCTCAGGATGACCAACAAGGGATTGAAAGAGCAGTATACTATCTTAGTCGAAATCTATCGGACACAGAAACCAGGTACACCCCTATTGAAAAATTGTGCTTATCTCTCCACTATGTGTGTACAAAGTTGGAACATTATTTGTTGTTTAGGGAAGTACATGTCTTGTGTAAGGTAGATTTAGTTAAATTCTTGCTGAATCGTCCTTTGTTAATTGCTTTTTTTCTAACCCATGTGCCGTTGAAAGCAATTAAAGGACAGGCTATCGCGAATTTTTTAGCCGAACACCCTTCTTTACAGGTACCACATGAAGTACCATCAACAGAAGGAAACTCAACACAGAGGTACATGTCTTTGAAACATTGGGTTTTGCGGTTTGACGACTCAAGCACCTAACAAAAGGCCGGCATTGGTTTGGTTATCGAATCTCCAAATGGACACCAGGGTAAGATCCACTTTGAGCTGAAAAAATGAACAACCAATAATCAGGCAGAGTATGACGCCCTTTTATTAGGACTACGGATTTTGAAGGCATTGGAGGTCCAAGTAGTCAAAGTTTTAGGAGATTCCCAAGTGGTTGTCAGACAGGTATTAGGAGACTATAAATGCGCTAACCCGTTTCTGTCAGACAAATTGCAAAAGGTAGAAAGGTTGCTTCAACATTTTCAGGAGGTTGTTTTGGTTCATGTTCCCAGATCAGAAAATCAATGTGCTAATGATCTAGCTCAGATGGCCTTAGGTTTTAAGAAAGCCGTAATGTGCCAACAGATAGCGGAGATGGAATATCAGGATGATTGGCGCGGGAGATTGTTTCTTACCTACGAAACCCGACTGGTCAGGCATCTCGCGACTTGAAGCGGAAGGCCCTCAACTTTACCTTGATAGACAATAATCTATTCCGACGGAGCCACACCGGAGTTCTTTTAAAGTGTCTCTCAAAAGAAGAAGCATTGTGGGCTATAACAAAAGTACATGAAGGCCTATGCGGAGCACATAAGGCGGGCCCAAAACTGAAATGGACACTTCAGCACCATGGTTTCTTTTGGCCATCAATGACCACAGATTGTAATTCTTATGCTATGGGTTGCGAAGCCTGCCAAGAGCATGGCCCTTTATTACACACTCCTTCCACAGACTTGCATCCGATCATTAAACCGTGGCCTTTCCGCGGATGGGCTCTGGACATTATAAAAAATATTCATCCACCTTCAGCAAAAAGACATACATTCATATTGGTGGCAACAGATTACTTCACTAAGTGGGTGGAAGTGCAACCATTGATTAAGGTGACACAAACAATAGTCATCAACTTTCTCCAACAGAGCATTCTCTTCCGTTTCGGAATCCCAGAAACAACGACAACGGATCAAGGCACGATGTTTACAGGGGATTAGGTACGTAACTTTCTAACCCAGTTTAAAGTTAAGTTGCTTCACTCTTCTCCTTATTATGCACAGGCCAACGAACAAGTAGAGGCAACAAATAAAACTTTAATCGGCATGATCCATAAGGCAATAGAAGACAATCCAAGGAGATGGCATGAGACATTACAGGAGGTGTTATGGGCCCATCAGAATGCTGCTAAGACTACTACTGGCTTTACTTCGTTTAGACTAACTTATGGGTAGGATGCTATGTTACCTGTGGAGTTTTCATTACAATCAACCTGGATAGCCTATCAGCATGGTCTAACGACTGAAGAATATCAGATAGCGTTGGCTCGAAGTTTAGATCAAGTTGAGGAGGATCGCTGGATTGCTTTGGAGAACATAAAACAACACAAGGAGAAGGTAGCGAGGGCGTACAATCGGAAAGTCCGTGAAAGAAGCTTTCAAGAAGGGGATATGGTATGGAAGACTATTTTGCCCCTTGCACCAAAAGACCCAAGATATTGCAAGTAGTCTGCTTCTTGGGAAGGTCTGTTCCTAGTCACTCAAGTTTTTGATGGAGGGGCTTATCGCCTGATGACACTCGATGGAAAAGAAGCAGACAAGGCGATCAATGGTAAGTTCTTAAAACATTAATTATCCGACGTTCTGGGAAGGAACTAGAGAGTAAAAAAAAAAACACACACACAATACAATAAAATTCTTCTTGAGCAGAAAATTCTGTTAAAAGAGTTTTGATATATTGATGAGCTGATCACAAGAGGCCGATCAGATAGCCATAAACGTCATTACAAAAGGGGATCAGCTATCATCAGAAAGGAAGTTGGGCAGCAGCATCGGTCAATACAGAATAATCGCTAGCCGATTAGGGTCTTCTGATTCGAAATCTCGGCCAGCCACCATACCAATTCCCGATGGCTGCGGATTAGGAACGGGAAGCTATGCCTCAGGCATCTCAGACTTAGTCTCTGTTTCCTTCTCGGGGGACAGGTCGATTTCATCAGTGGGTGTCTTTGGAACCTCTGTCTCGGCCGCCGTAATGACAGTTTCTTCAGTTTGAGTTCCGGAAGAACCAGCTTCGTCAGTAGTCGAAGGATGAAGAACTTTGTTCAGCTTGGCCATAAAGTGGTCCCGCCCGAACTTCATCTTATTCAGTAGAACGGTTGAGTTTGTCAGTTCAGCTTCGAGGAATTCCTCTTCCACTTCCAGCATTAGTCGTTCGTCATTATGTTTGAGAAGGGAGTTGTCAATGGCCTTGACTGTTTCTTGGAACCCTTTCTCTGACTCCAGCCATTACTCTGAGGCCTTTTTCTCAGAAACAAGTTCTTCCTGGAGTTCCAACAATTGACGCTCGAGCCATTCAATCTTCCCTATTCCCTCCGCAATATCAGCTCGCAGAAGCGTCAAATGATTAATGGACTCCCGGCGGTCCCTCTCTGCAAGTGCTGCATTTGCTCGGTGCAGTTTTAGAAGCTCTAATTGATCATGAGCTTCATCTCGGCGATGCTGTGTGTTGAGGAGGAAGCGCCCTGTGAAGCGCATCTACCCTAGGCACCCAATTGCCAAGTCCCGAAGCGTAGAGGGCATGTCCGGGTCGGCTGACTGTACAATCTGTAAAAGGGCGCGACTCACGTTGTCAATGGTGGAATTCTCAGTAGGCAAGGAGGCCCCGATGAGGCCATCAGGAAAGTCCAGTGCCGAGGTTAACATCAGCATCGATAGGGGAGCAGCAGCCTCTTCAGTTCTCTGGCCTGGGGGAGGCAAAGTTGTTTCTGTAACAACGGCTACTGGTTCTTTTTAGGCCTTGGTAGAACAAGGGATGGACTTTCTGAAGCCGGAGCCGGAGTCGACAGAAGGTCTGCCGTTGGTGGGAAAGCCAACGCATCAGCCGATGGAAGAGAAGCCGTAGCCTCCACCGATGGGGTGTCTGCCATCGGGAGAACAGCTCTTTCAGTTGCCCTTTCGGCTAGAGATCGGAGCGGAATGTATTCCTCTGAATTAGAAGAAGTGTCGATGATAACGGGACGACCTATCCCTTGTTTACACTTCTGCAGAAAAGATTAAACTGATAATTAGACAAATTAAATATTAGGGAAGCCGAGCAAAATAAGAATTGACAGAAGCAAACCTTGGAAACAGGAGGAGTCAGTGTTTCATGCTTCTTTTTTGATCGCCGGAGTAGGGACGAGACCTCGATCTCTTCTTCTTCTTCCTCCGGGATGGCGGGAGCAGCAGCAGTAGTTTTCTGCACCAAGAGAGTACGTAAGGCCGACATTATTATAGGACTTACAGGATGTTTTACCTATTTTCCTTTCTTAGCAAATGATGTCTCAGGCAAAATGGTGGTCGGCCCAGGAATTCGCAAAAGCCAAACACCTACGGGGTTAGAAAATAGGGCCCTACTCAGTAGCCTCCACCATGAATTGAAGTTCGGAGAAGTCTCCAGCACCACTTGGAAGGGCTTGAATTGGAAGGATCGCAAGATGGCTTGGGTGCTTTCGGCTAAAGTTTGTACATCCTCAGCCGATAGCACCGATTTCACGGAGAAGGAAGAAATGTGCCTTGAATCTGCAGGGATATCTTGTATTAGTCCAAAGTGGTGGGAGAAGTAGTGAAGATTGTACCTCTCACAAGAGGTTTTAGCACTTCGGGCCCCAGGCTTGGCCCCAGAAGAATTTCTCGAGGACATAGAATTCGGGCCCATAGAGTTTCTTGTGTTGCTTCGGGGCTTTCTGACAGACCTTTCTACATTATATCGCCCATTGTGGTTGTTCGGATGATCTAAATATCTAAGACCCTAAGAAATGTGACTTAGATATTTACTTAAGGGTAGCTTCATTGGAAAGCAGAAACACTCTAGGAAGTCGTAGATCATTGGACTAGAAGCCTAAGGATGGTAGATGTCATTTAGAGAGGTGTTAGTACACTTCTTCCTCTCTAAATGTACGACGATGTGTAGAGGGGTATTTTAGTCATTTCATTTGTAGGTCGAAGACTTTGCTAATGCAGCATTGTCCTTGGGGTCAATATTTCCTTATGGTGATATTAAGAAATATTTAAAATGTAAAGTACATATATGTATATAGTAGGGGTATTTTGGTCATTTTAGTAGCCAAGGCGGTGTGTTTTTTTTGTCCTCGAAATAGCCCGTAAGTCCTAATTATTATTGGGTTGAGAAAATGATCTCAGTTGAGAGAGTTTTATTTTATTCGGGAAGTCTAATTTATTATTAGACTAGAATAAAATAAATGGAGAGAAATTTATTATCTGATTTAATTGGTTAATTAATTATTCAGGACCTGTGTCCAGTTTGAATAATTTGAAAATTAACCGGGATTTAAATTAGAGGAAAATAATTATTACTTAATTATTTATTAGGTTATTTATTTAATTAAATCTCAAAAAATAAATAATTAAAGTTTAATTATTTTCGGTTCATTTAGGTTCATTAATTATTTATTGGGTTATTTATTTAATCCCAAAGAAAATAATTAATGTTTATTATTTTGGACATTTCAGGTCCAAGAAAAATAATAAATATTATTTTGGCACAATAGCCTAGACCATAAGATTTTTCTGGATACAGTTCAGAAGAGTTTAGGGTGAAGCCAAAATTTATTTTGTAAATAATATTCGAGTATTAAATCCCGGGAATATTATTATTATCAAAATAATTATTTTTGGTTTCATGACTCTTGCCTTTCTGTGTGGAATAATAAAATAAAAGAAAAAGAAAAACAATAATAATATTTTTTCCAGAGGCTCTTGGCTTTCTCTCTCTCTCATGACTTTTTTCTTTCCTGGCTTTTGGTTTTCTTCACTGGTTTTGGTTTTAACTGAAGAAGTCAAGCCTGTGAAAGAAGGTGAACAGCCGGTGGAAAAAAAACTGAGAGTGATCATCTCCTTCTCTTCCAAATTGAGTGCTCACCAAATGGGAAATTAGGTTGGGTTATATTCCGTGAACTGGAAAGTAAGCATTCACGGAGGAAGAAATGATGCAGTGCACTGGTGTTCATGGACGGAGGAAGAAGAAGCTGTTATGTGTTTCAAGCAATTCTTCAACGTTCTTCAAGTTTTAAGGCTCCAAGAGGTATGTATTCAAGCCACCATGTTGTGCCAATACTCTGTTAAATGTTCATATTCTCCATTTTCGTCCACTGAAGCATGCTCTGTAAATATGTTCAATCCTTCAGTATCGGCACGTACGGATGAACCCACACCGAAGAAATCTTTCTATCTCCTCCTTAATCCTGGGTAACAACGTGGGATTAAAACGTCTAGCCAGTTGTTTATGTGGCTTAAAGCCCTCTTTGACAAGTAGACGATGCTCCACATTACCTCTATCCAATCCTGGTATCTCATGATAGTCCCACGCAAAGCAATCCTTATACATGTGGATTAGACACGTCAATTTATCTTTCTGCACAATAGACAAATGTAGGCTAACATTGATTGTTCTATTCTCCCTAGGCTCCCCTATGTCTACTTCCGCTAATGGGTCTTGAGCAACAAAACCAGGAGCTTGTCGGACCTCTGAATCCTCAGATCGTAAGCCATTTCCCCTTGACTCCTCAGTGGTGATAAGGTTATGAGCCATAGTTAGCTTGGCATACTGGCTTGGATTAAAGGTCGGGTGATAAAATAGAGTTTCATTCATGTGAATCTCTGTTGAAAACGGATTGGGATGGGCTGGGATTTGCTCTACCCGTTCTCCATCCCAGATCAGCATCATTTGGTATAAAGTGGACGGTACGCAACGGTTTGCATGAATTCAATCCCTACCCAATAAAACGGAATAAGCTGGCTTTGCATCAATTATAAAAAAGACCGTTTTACTAGTTTTGGACCCGACTGTGACTTCACAGGTGATAATGCCTTCTGCCGTAGCTGCTTCTCTAGTGAAGTTAACCATTTGTACATCGGTAGGGGACAAATTCGTCCTATCTTTTCCCAATCATTTCAAGATAAAGAAAGGCATTATGTTTAAGACAACTCCACCATCAACAAAAATTCGAGTAAATGGCTTGCCGTTAATATGTGCTTTGATATACAAGGGTCTGAGATGGTTAACGCATTGGACTGTCGGAATGGGAAAGAGCATCCCCTCTGGGGGGACTTTGACATCAACCAACTCCACTGCAGCTTTTTCTTCCGCATGAAAATTGACGAGAGGTGGCTCGAAAACTTGACGGCAAGATGCTGAGCATATTTTGGCCATTATCAGGGGGTAATTGTTCTTCAACCTAGGCATCAAGGAGCTGCCTTTGTTGTACTTGCTTTCGCTGTTCTCGTCTTTTAGGACTTTGACAGTCAGGAATAGCGGCCAGACAGAAATGGCCTCTCTTGGGGCACTTGCATTGTTAGTTTCCCTTCTTTGCCATGGAAATGTGCTGCAAAGGAGGGAGGAGATAAACGGGTAAAAACAGATGGTTTACCATCTAATCTTTGGAATGCTTTCCCTCTCCCCTCAGGCTTATCGTTTTTTGTATGTTCTTCATGCTTCCTAACTGCTACTGTTTGTAGCATGTTTGCATCGGCTAATGGAAACGGATCCGTGTCTACCAAAGTCTCTTCCTTTTTATCTGCAAATTTCAATTTTCCATCCTGGATAGCCTTCTGAATGGTGTTTTTGAAAACAACACAACTGTTAGTACTATGCAACAAAGAATTATGCTATTTACAGTACCTTTTTCCTTTCAACTCTTCCTGGCTTGGGATCCTGTGTCCATAAGCCAGACGAATCTGCTTATCTGCCACTAGTTGGTCAAAGATTTGTTCAACTTTTGAGACATCAAAAGAGTAAGATGGTCCTGATGTGGCAACTTCCTTCTTCCCTTTGCCGGGTTTCAAATGAGGACACGTATAGGACGCACCATTTACCAATTCTGCCGCCATTACCTCTATAGCTTGCTCCTCATCGTCCTCATTAGTATCGTCTATGACGAATATCATTGTCCGGCCATGGGAGAACTTGACAGAACGCCTCTTCTCTTTCTCCTTGATCATCTCTTCTATTCTGACAGCATAGATAATAAACGGGATAAATCCAAGAAATCTTGGAAAATGTGTCGTTCTTTGAGCTGCAAATGCATCCTACTAATAGCAATTCTCACACATTCTGTTTCAGGCAATTAGGTTGTACATTTGGACTTAGTTTTCTGGAAACGCTCAATAAAATCCGCAACATCTTCTGATCCCTTCTGTTTTATTGCCAAAAGATCAGCACTGGAAACTTCCGATGCCGGTTTAAAGAATCGTTGGTGAAACATTCTTTCCATGTCAGCCTATGAGTATACAGAATTAGGAGCTAGACTGGCATACCATGTGAACGCTGCTCCTGTCAAAGACAATGAAAACAGTTGTAATTTATGCCATTCATTATTCCTCAACTCACGGCACTGTGCTGTGAATCTTCCGATGTGTTCTATGGTGGACTTATTATCTTCACTAGAGAATGTTGAAAACTTTGGCAGCTTATAACCTCGAGGGAGTACTGCCATGGAATCCACCCAATCAGGATAAGGTTTTTGGTATACGAGCTGATCCCGTGACTGCCGATGAAGTGTTTTCGTTATTATATCAACCGGCTGGTATTGTTGTTGAATCTGAGGTGAAGGACTTTGCATGACAGGTCGGGGACGTTGCCCCATGAATAGCTCAGTACTTCCGATCCTCTGCCCTGGGTGAGGCGTTGTTGTTGCCGGATATAAAGGAGGGTAAGGAACAGAATAATTTGGTTTCCCCCCGAAGGGTGGCATGTTCCCCCTAACAAAGGTTGGGGTTGCTTCATAAGTCATTGGTAATCCTGTCATTGGAACCGGACTTCTACCTGGAAATATTTCTGCTGGTATAGTGTTCTGAGCCACTACTCCTGGAACTTGATGCCCCCGGTAGCAGGAAAAGACATTTCTCTTCGCAGAGGGTACACCGAACTATGAAAGGGTGCACCATCAGCCGACGACATGGGGTATGTAGGTGCTATGGTTATCTCTTGTGCAGGGTAACCCGATGGCTGAGTGAAAATTTGCATATTTTGCCTCTGTGCAAATTGTTGGAGCTTATTCTGAAGCAGAAGTTGAAAAATAATAGTAAATTGCGGGATAAGACCCTGTAAGAGCTCGCCAGTACATTATTCCATAGTATGTCAGATGGCAGCTAGGGAGGTGGATATCGATTGAGACACTGGTGGTAGGGGTGAGGACTGACACCCTTGCTCTGTAGAAGTGACCTGAGTACAACTGGAAGTAGTAACAGAAGGATCAAAGACTCCCCGGAGAGCACGGACTGGGGGTCGCTCAAATGACTCCGGTGCAGGTGGCTACTGTGAATTGTTCACCATCAATCGTCCTGACCGCAATAGCATGCGAAAACTGACCTTGGGTCCCACTGGGAGTGCCAATCTATGTTGCTGTTAAAATAATAAGCCGATGCAAATAGGTATCAGCTACACTTCTGATAAACACAAACGATCCAATATGGTTAAATAGAAAATGGTATCAGATCTTTTTTGAATCAGGGATCGGGTTCCTTGAACTTACTATAGAAAGGGTTCAAGAAAGTTAGCTGAAAATGTCCAACGAAAGGACTTTTTGGAACAATAAATTGATACTTGTATTATCTTACTTAAAGAAAAATACAGAAGAGATCTCGACTTAGAAAAATGAACGGAAAGTTGTAAAAAAAACTGGAAACAAAGCTGTAATAAAGCGGTAAGAAAGCTATAAGAAATTGAATTCCTAAACTAGAAAGCCGTAAATAACGATAAAGTAGAAGCAATCAAAATTTGAAGTTGTTGGTTGATGAGTCTTGCTCAATTCTGGGCAATGCTCCCATTTTACACTGGCTGCAATCAAGTCACTAACAGGTCATGGAGTTTCTTTCGGCCAAAGAATGCTTCCAACGGTCGTACAGAATTCTTGCGCCAAAAGATTAGGAATCTGTTTTCCTTCTTATCGGCTTCGTAGTGCCGATGTTGACTATGACTATCGGCTGCTCAAATTGTTGACCTTATCGGCTCCGCAAAACTTATCGAATCGGCAACGGCTCAAAGTAACCGTTGCGTCGGCTCGGCAAAACTGACGTCAACATATATATATATATATATATATATATATATATATATATATATATATATATATTGTAACTCATAATTTAATATATTATAATTAACAAAAAATTTAAAAAAATTGGGAAGGGCCAAAGATACAAATATTTTGTAACTTAGAGTTAATATATTATAATTCATATGAAGGGTTAAAGGTAAAAATACCTTTAAAAAATGCACACTTTTACAATTATATCCCTTACTTTTAAAATTCAATAATAGTACCCTTCTTAAATTTAAATTTTTTTAAATATACCCCTAATATTTAAAATCCAGCAATAGTACCCTTCTTAAATTTAAATTCTTTCAATATACCCTTCATATTTAAAATTTAGCAATAGTACTTTTTTTAAATTTAAATCATTTTAAATATACCATTTTGTCAAGAATTTAACGAAATACTCCACATTTGACCGTTTTAAAAGACATGATTACAATATATTCATTATTATTATTATTATTATTATTAAGAGTAAATTGGTAATTTTGCCTTTTGTCTTCTCCAAACAATGATTTTTTTTTTTTTTTTGTGAGAATGAAAAAAATTGCTCCATTTCTATAAAACTCCCAAGAGTGATTTTTTATTATAATAAATCCCTTCTACTAATGATTTTGATTTTAATCTTCAATATTTGTGAGATTTATAGAAATAGCGCAATTTTTTTCACTCTCGCTAAGGAACGTTTATTATTTGGAAAAGAAAAAAAATGTGAGATTACCAATTTATCCTTAATAATAATGAGTATATTATAATAACATCATTTTATATAGTCAAATGTGGAACTTCCCGTTAAATTATTGATAGAAGGGTAATATTTAAAAGCATTTAAATTTAAAAAGGATATTATTGCTGAATTTTAAATGTAATGGGTATATTTAAAAAGATTTAAATTTAATAAGGATATTATTACTGAATTTTAAATATGAGGGGTACATTTGAAAGAATTTAAATTTAAGAAATGTATTGTTATTAAATTTTAAATGTGATGAGTATAATTACAAAAGTATATATTTTTTAAGGGCATTTTTGCATCTAACCCGTCATATGAATTTGAAAAAAATGGGAGGGCTTTGCCCCCCCCCCCCCACCCCACCAAAGTATATGTGCGTCCACCCCTAGGGCAAGCTATCGGCTATAACTCTGAATGATCTAAGTGGGACTATCTGATACGAACTCTTAGGAAGACCTCTTGGTCTAGTTTCTTATGTTTGTCTTAATTGCCCTCTAAATAATGTTTCTTCTTATCTACCATGAATTTCCTTTTCTCATCAAATTCAGTAATAGCAATGAAGAGGTATGGAGCCACATTCTTCATATGGCAATGCTCACGACTTATCTACTTGAATCCAACAAGTTGGACCAAAATACTACAAACCTTAGTACTCTTTGCTTGAGGGAGGAGGTAACCTATGGCACCTCCGTGCAACCGAAGATTTAAAGTCATAGGCTTTTATTATTGATGAGTTAGCAATCTTGTATTACTCTGTGAAACCCTAGCCACCTTTTCTCTCTCGATCTATACCTTAGCCGTTTTTTCTTCACATGGCAGCTCCGCCACCGATCGACCCCCTCCCTCCTGATCTATCGGACAAAATAGTATGGGACAAGTGTTCATTTTCATTATTTTTTTTCCTCCCCCATAGTTTCTCACTCTCAGCCGACTAATTCTCTCACTACTCACAAAGGACCTGCGGCTATTTTCACCCAATCAAAAATTGTTGCCCTTTCAAAACCTCTGCGTTTTGCATAGGTGGGAAAATTGTCCAAGGTCGTCCAGCCTTAGAGAGGATTCAAAAAAAAATTCAAGACAATAAGTCTTATTAGTTCAGTTTCCATCAGCTTACTTGATTCCAATCATATTTTGATTCGTCCTGACTTAGAGGAAGATTTCATACAATTGTGGCTTGAGAATACATGGTATCTCCTTGGTTTTCCAATGAAGGTTATGAATTGGATGGTTGAATTCCGTGCAATAAACGATCCTTCTATTGTTCTGCTTTGGATTTCGTTGAAGCACCTTCCCCTTTATTTTTTGGCTCTTGTTTGTTGTAGTTTTAGCCTTGGGGCAGCCCTTGAAGCTTGATCAGTCTATGGTGAATATGACTTTTCTAAACATGGTAAGGATTTGCATTGAGGTGGACCACTTGAAGCCATTGACGCAAAGAGTTTAGCTTGGTACTGAATCTGATGGCCTCTATCAAGAGATTACTTATGATGATTGTTGGGTGTGTGTTCGTGCACTGTGCATCCACTATGGATGGTTGATCCTTCACATCATCATTAGCTTCATTATGTTCCATGAAATGAGAAGTACCTACAAAATCAAATGAGAGAGAGATATTAGAAAAACATATAGAAGAGTGAGGTCCCTCTCTTATCACACTATTCAATAAGTCCTCATGTACTCTCTTTTCCTCTTGGAAATTTTTATCTTGTAGACTCTGACACACTTATTCCATCATCTCATTGTCTTCATTCTCTTCTTGTCATAGAGCCTCTTTTTCTTTTTCACATGTATGGGTCATTTTGATCTCTTCCTCCACAGGGCGCAATTTCTCCTCAAGTATTTCTAATGGTAGCTCAAGAGTTTTTCTCTTTCTGGAGCCTGCCAGGATATGGAATACGAGGTTTAAACTCTAGTAGCTTCTTCTTCTTCTTTGATCCAAAAATTTTCTAAATACATGGAGCCATTTCTATCAGCTCTGTTGGCACAATTTCATCCTTGTAGTCTTCACCCTATTTTTTTACACCTTTTTCATCCTTCTTTCCTTGCATATTCATTGTTGGGACCACCACTTTTTCATTATTTTTATTCCAGGTAATGTCTAACATGCTTATTGAATTGCTTTCTTTCAAATCCCGAAACACTCTTGGTCGTTGTGCACTTAGCTCACCCAATCTTTGAAGGGCTGCATTTGTGTTAGGCTAAAAAATATTCACTAACTCCTCAAGTGATGGCCAAATTTGTAGAGTTGGAAGTGGAAGGTCATATGGATAATATTCTTGATCACTCTAATATGTACTTGAAGGCTCATAACTCTCCAACTTGTATGCTCTACCTTGCCATTGGTTCTCAAAATAATAGGCTCCATTAGGTTATAATAACCAAAGTTCTCCTCTATATAACTCACAACTCATGCCTTAAACTTCTAAGTGAATTGCACTCCAATTACTATTCCTAGCACTAAGAGCATCAATACAAGCTTCTAATCTTGCCAACCTCACACCCTCATCATCCTTTTGATTTTATGTCCATGGCCATCTACTTCCTCCCAAATAATTTGCCATGACAATGCTATCCAACAACACAAACTCAAAAACAACATAAAAAAAAAATAGTAACATACAATCTTAATAACAAAATCAAACGTTAGTAACAAGAAAAATCAATAACAAAATTACAAAAGTTACAAAAAGCCTACAAACTCAAAGAAAAACAAAGACTCCAAACAAAACAAAAACACAAGAAATTCTCAAATTCAAATGACTAAATCAAGGTATTAACAAGCTAAAACAAAGATTGAATAAAAAAAAAAAAACCCAAGTATTTTTAGAATATTGACAACCAATCCTCGGCAACGGCGTTAAAAACTTGTTGGATGTATGTTCGTGCATTGCGTATCCATTATGAATGTGTAAAGAAATAAGCTCAAACTCAATCAAGTTTTAAATATAAAATACCAATTCACTCAAATACACACACACAATTAGGTAAATATACCTATCATGTAGTATAGAGTTTAATTGGTAAGTATCAAAGATTCTTGGGAATTGGGTTAATTACCTCTACTTCCACTTGAATTCTATTATTCAATCAATCAAAATAAGAAATAAGCTAATCAATTACTAACTCACAAGAGTACCGCACAAATACATCAATCGAATTTACAAGATAAAGTCAAAAAGATCACAAGGCATGATTTGAATATGAAAAGGAGATTAGTCATATAATAAAAGAGAATTCCCCAATAATTACGCAAATAAGAATATCATTTGGTCAATTGAATTTAAATTCAAGTATTGACAAGATTTTCAAAATAGAGTAAAACCCACACTCTCTCAAGTAGTTAATTCATTACCTAGAATCCAACCCATAGATATCTCTATCTCACAAATTAAACTAAATGATGCATAATAATTGAGAAAATCTCAATAAGCCAAAAAAGCCCTAGAACCCCTATCTTTAGATGATCCCAAAACTTCATTTACCACAAAGTTCTCAATCCCCCAAATGCTTAAAGTTCATCAATGGACAAAAAAATCTATTGGATTAACATTAAAGGGAACTCATCTCATATATCCTTTCTCAAGTTCAATACAAAAGAATTATCCAATCAATTAAATCTAATCAATCAAACCCAAGTAATAGATTACTCAAAATAGAAATCAATTAACCAAACAATCATCTAATACAAGAATAAAATATGGTACAACACTTTAATTAAAATTCAATTATAGTCAAATCAAGATCCACTATATCAAATCACAAAAGGGAAAAAAAAAGAAAGAAAGAAAAGTACTCATGAACAAGGTTATTCCTCTACTTTGCAATTCTCTTTATGGAGCCTCTTCTCTCTTCAAATCCCACATTGATCTTCTCTTCTCTCCTCTCCCTTGTGATTCCAATGGGTTCTTTGATGAAATTCGTGGATGGCTCTCTCTAGGTTCTTCTAAAGATGGGCTATTTATAGTTTTTCCAATAAAAAGCCCCAAATGCACTGAATAGAGCACAATTTGAGATGTTGCACAGCGACCGTGAACGTAGACAGGAACAGCGTCGTGCATGCCTTGATCCTCTTATTTCCATGTGAAACGATGTCGTAGAATTTATCATGGCCTTTGCTTGATTGATGCACAGTGGCATGAAGGTTACACAGAATGGTGTCGTGGAGCTCCTGATGTTCAGCATCTTCTGAATTCTGATAATGCACAGCGACTTGAATGTATACTAGCACGGCGTCGTGAATTACCAAAATATAAATTCTTCTGAAGCTCTGCAACTGCACGTCAGCGTTGAGGACGATACGAATGGCGCCGTTGCTCTTCAGTTAAGCTCTCTTCTAATTTCAATTCTTTTGATCTACTTCGAACAAGAAGAAAATGGGAGAGATAAGTAGCAATCTAAAATGAAAATTCAAGAATTTAAGCTCAAATTCTATGTAAAATATGTATGAAATAACCAAATATCAATTATGTGCTTAAATTCTGTAAAATTTATAAAATATTGGGTCACTTACAAAGTGCTTGTGGAATTGACATTGATGATGATGTTGAAGTCAGATTAAATATTACTCAACCAAATAGCATTGTAATACTCATTAGATGCTACTGGAAAAGTGAAGTCAGAGCCACAAACTCATTGGACACCTAAAAAATCTCAGGATGTTGTGGCAATTGTAGAAACGTTAGGCCACAACGTTGCAAGTACTTCATCTCCTCACGTTGATGCTGAAGGATAAAAAAAATACCTAACTGGTATTAGATGGTGGAAACACGCATAGACTAGCTATTGTTAACAAGAATTCAATCTAAGCTTTATCAGGTTCTAAGGAAGTGCAAGAAGCTCCCATTATTGATAGTCCACGAGTAGCCTCTGATGATCTGCAACTGTTGGAATTGCTGAACCTGTTGTGACTCCAGCAAAGCTACATCTTTCACAAGCCAATGGTGGAGTGTTATTAATTAGAGATGGTGTCTTCAATGCCTTGTATATTGTCCACAGTTAGTTTTAATCCTCCCCAAGCTGAAGTGCTTATTTTTTTTATGTAAATGTAAATGTATTATAGAAAGAGAGATCGAATGTACAGTGGTTAGCTCGTGCCCGAGGGCTGGCTATACAGTCTTCCAAAACAACTAAACTAGGATTGCCTCTAAGGCATATCCGTTGGCTTCAAATTGAGCCAAAACGAAAGGATACAAAGTGAAAACAGCCCTGTATACAATCGTTTTGACCCTAATGGCCATGCGATCTACCGAGGCTGGCATCCCGTCAAACACTAATCTATTTCAGGTGTCCCAAATGGTATGCACAGTGGCAACTAGGGCTGAGCATTTGAGCTTTGCCAGCCAGGAGGAGCCTCGGGCCTCCTTTTTAAGCCATTTCAACGAACTGCGCAGCGTAGTCATGGAGCGCCGCAGGTGCACCCAGCGCTTTACAACATCCCAGACCTGCCTAGTCACTGGGCATTGGAAGAACAGATGCCGAATAGTCTCGGATTCCTGTGAACAAAATGGGCATAAGGGATCAGCAGTAGTAAAGGGAAGCCTATCCTTTGTCTGGAGCTTCCCAAGGGCGCCAAGCCAAAGGATGAAAGAATGTTTGGGCACGAGGACCTTGCCCCAAACTGTATGTCCCCACGGAACCCGCGGTTTCGGGGAACAGAAGAAATCATAAGCCAGCCCGGTGAAAGACGAGGGCCTTGTTGCCCAGGCTTCAAGAAGTGCCGCAGCAGCTGAGGCATCCCCAGTGGCCTGCAGAAGCTTATCCCGGATCAAAAAGATGTGCTTGATCTGGCTGGACGCATCCGAGCATGGGGTGGCTGTCCAGACTGAGCGGTTTGGAGGATATAGTTAACAAGGTTGAAGTGCTTGTTGTTGATATAGTTAGGAGGATCTTGAGTTTTGTGCATATGGGGTCAAACACACAAGATGGATAGTCAAAACATAATAAAGAAGTTTTTGGTGGAAACGCTAGTGAGGCAAGGGTTTCAGTCTTTCAGAAACCTAAAATTTTACCTCCAATGTTCATCACTCTAGTTGTCAATTAGTAGAATTATCTATGCAAGATTCTGAGTTAACCGCAATTCTTTGAGTTGTTAAAATTATACAAAGGTAGTAGACTCCACAGAAGCACAAATTAGTCATCCAAAGTGCCTTGATTTTTCAAAAGTTTAGCTACTTAATAAAGTTGGTGCTCTATAGTTAAACTATTATATCATACTACAAATGATATTCGAATTGGACAATCTACCCATGATTTAGTATATAATTATAATTATCTTTCTGACCACCTTTGCCATTCAATTAGACTATATTTTTGAGCTCGAAATTCAATAACAACTTACAAATTGAAAGCGTGTAAAAGGAAGTAAGAAATTAAATCAAGTACAACAGATTGCCCAAACTTCAAAACTATATGTTGATTGTATTAAAGATGGCATGGCTGAGTTTGATGATGAGGGTTTTATGCATGCTCGAGAAAAGGGAAAAAGAGTAAAGTCGTCCAATCATAGAATGGTCACACAAAACAAACTACACGTAGCTATTGATAAAAATTTTATTCTATTTAATATGTTTATGTTCTCTAGAGTATGAATTAAAAATGATATTTTTTTTATATTTTTATTTCATAAACAAAATTAACCCACCATATTGGTGACTTTATAAAAAAAAAAGTCATAGGCTTTTAGTTTCTTCTCCCCTTCGGCCAATCGTAGCTTTCTTGTTTATGGGCTTTGAGAGTTTATCTTTCCACGATGTATTCCTACTCATGAGGAAGGCATTAAAGTACAGCTCTCTTGGTCTACTCCAACAAGCCATGAGGGAGAAGCCATATTTCACCATTTCGAATCCTCTTCCCATTTCTTTCCCTTCTCTCTCACACTCTTATGAAACTAGTACATGTTCATTTTATTAAAAAAGAAAGAAAAAAAAAGTAAACAAGCATGTGTCAATTCTATAACAATGGGAAGATCCAAAGCATATATTTACTGGATTCAGGGCCACGCAATTCCTGTACGGGAATTGCGCGGAGATTTAGTGGACATAATCTACTAATAGCAAATCGTGCAGTTGGGAAGAAGCCATGCACTACTAGAAACTGGGCAATCAACCACAAAAACTGGCGTAGGAGATCACTCACAAATCAGCCCTGGATCAGCCACGAAAATTTTTAAAAAATTGTAAATATATTGATCAAAGATTTTCGTGGCTAATTTGTAAGAGATCAACAACGAAAAATATATGTGGTTGATTTATGGCTGACCACCTACGAATCAGCCATGAAAAATAAAAAAAAAAGATTATATATTGATAAAATATTTTCGTAACTGATTTGTAGGTGAATTAGCCACAAAAATGTGCGTGGCTGTGGCTGATTCGTGGTTAATTCACCCACAAATCAGCCACGAAATCTTTTATCAATATTGAAAATCAGTCGATCAGCCACGGAATTTGTCGTGGGTGATAGGCCAATTTCCAGTAATGACGGTGCACCTAAAAAATTTAGGGCAAAATGACGTCGTTTTGCCCTATCTTTGGCTTTGGCTCTATAGGTGCTAAAGCCAAGCCGATTCTATCCTCACTGTTAACATTTGATGTGATGATATTTGCAGAGCCTTTCCCGATTGTCTAGAAATAATTTCTTCACGCCATTCCCAATCCAAAAAGCACCACTGCTACAAACCACTGCCCTTCACCTTCATTTACCACTGGCCCTCAACTTCTTTATCACCGGAATTCCAACCGCAATCAGAATCCAACCTGAAAAGCACCACTTTCACCTCATTTACCACTAAATTTTCAACCACCACTGGATCCAACCCGAAAAGCACCACTTCTGCAAACCACCGGTCTTCACCTCCTTTACTACCGAAATTCCAACCACCACTGGAATCTAACCGTGACTTTCTAAAAGAAAGAAAAAACTCCACCTTTTGTCTGGGCAAAAAATCGAGGCCAGTTCCTTCCTTCACTACTAATAACCGCAACCTTTTTTTGGTCTATAAACCACCGCCTTTCACCTCCTTTACATCCTTCTAAACTACCAACCATTCCAGAAGAAAAGAAAATTTTTTTCTAGATTGAACATTTGGAAGCTGTGAAGAAGTACTTGTATATCCAATTTATAGGGACCCGGTGAGTTTTTCTCTAAGATTCCTATTATGTAAAGTACTCTTGCACTTAATTTTGCATATGTTTGGCAATAGCATTGCTATAGCTTTAGTTTATCTAAAATTGCAACTCCAGAAAGATCATTTACTTATCTTGTCCATCTTCACTTCAGTATTTTGCTTGTACACTTTTCTTTAAAGTTCTTATGATGTCAAATACTCTACTCATTTGATGAGTGTATCGTGAATGTAATATATTGAACATTCGAACCTGAAGTAGTTTGTTAGTGTTATTGAGATCCCTGATATCTATAGTAAAAGACATCCTAGAATTTGTGGTAGAATCTTCGATATAAGACAAATACTGAAACATTTATTAAATAGCTAATTTGCTGCTAAATTTTTTTACACTAGTGGCTAATTGCTAGTAATATAGGCTGGACAAGTAGAACTTACCATGGCTACCTTTGTCATTTGAATAATTAGTTTGAGATAAGATAATCATTAGGGATCTAGGGGTTAAACTGTGTGCGAAGACAATAACAAGCCAAGAATCACAAAAGGCATAATTAGTAGGGAAATCATTGGTGGCATGCCTCTAATGTTTCAACTATTTATCATTTTCATTAGTACATACAAAAATAATTAATTGGGGCATATTAAATAACAAAAGCAATTGTGGCATACTGAATAACAAAATCCCACTGACCATTTCTGTGCCTAACCATGCCATTCTCCTTCTCCCCAAAGATGATTCACTTTGGCTGTCATAGCAGGAAGGAAATCATAGAACCTGACAAAATGCAATAGCCTTTAGAAACACTAAATAGATAAATAAACAAATAAAATCTTTATCTACTTGAGAAAAAAAGGAACAATCTAAAAGTCATTTTCTTGTTTCAGATCAGTTTATAACTTTAATATTGAAAGCTACAAGTTCAAGAGTTCTATGACATTTTGACTACTGCAGTTCAATCCTATAAATATAATAACCATAAAATCAACATGTAAAACAAAAAGATTTCAGACACTACAACACAATGAAGAAAAAAAAATGTATAGCTACCTAGTAGAACTTTCTAATTCAAATTTGAAAATTTTATACCAAACCATTTAACATTTACAATATCATGATAAAGAATGATGTCTTTCCATCCAAACAGACCCTGGCAACTATTTTGACAAACACAATCCTAGTTTCTTCTTGTAGTTCTCTGATTGCTGTAGACCTAGGATCTTCAATTCCCCCCTAACATAATCAAGTAGGTATATTGATCAAATAAGATTGTTGAAACAACAGAATCTCTCTAATGCAATATATCTATTTTAGGTGAAAAACAAATAAAATTATACAATAACAAAGTTTCATTATTAAATAAATAATCTAGGAAGTATCCAAGTATTAAAAGTGAACATTGTGAGCATAATATAAAGCCGACGATGAAGTCTTGCCCACTCTCACATAAATTAAGTGTGTGCTTGAGCAAAGGAGATAATGAAATTCATCATCTCAACCTAAGAGAGAGATGGCAAGTTATTCCTGTATTTGTGTCAGGTGTTCAAGTATTTTTGCGGCTTGTTCATGTAGTAGCTTTTTCAGGTTTACCATATACAGTCTGTGTTCATGTGGTTATCTGGGTTGTTCATGTGTTTGTATCGACTGTTCATATGCTTGTGTGGCTTGTTCGTCGGTTGACCATATGCTGGGCACTTATGTTCGGGTAGTTGTATAAGATGTTCATGCATTTGTGTTGGGTGTTCATGTGTTTGTGTGGCTCGTTTATATAGTAACTAGTCATATGCTTGGGATTGTATTCATGTGGTTGTGTAAGATGTTTGTGTGTTTGTTTATGTATTGGTGTAGCTTGTTCATGTAGGCACTAATGCAGGTTGGCCTGACTTTTAAGAAAAACATGTTTGTAAGATCGTCATTTACGTGTGTTTGTGAATGGCCAACGTTTACTTGTGAGAAAAAAATAATTTTTTTAGGCAAAAAAACAATTTGAGGCCCTGACTTTTTGCGTAGTTAGACTTCGGCGATCAATGTCATTGGCCCCTTACCACAGTTAATTTGCTCATATGGTTGATTGTTGTCTTTTTTTTATTTTTCATGGTAAAATTTTGGTTTTTACTCTTTAAGCTCCTATAATATAATTGAAAAATATGCAAGGCCAAAGATAAGTAAAGTTGTTCAACATTCTAATGATGTTCATGTGAAGTTTATCATTCTGCAAGCTTAATCAACCAAATCCCATAACAAACAATTGCATCTACGGAAAAGAAATACATATTCGAATATCAAAAGAGCTGCTACTTAACATCCAAGAAAAGAAAGACTATCCAAATGAGCTAGCTTCTCAACTATTAGACTCAAAATATGCATATCAGCATACGTAGCATAGAATCACCATGCATAGAATGTCCACAAAAATTTAGTGTTGAAGAAATAAGTGTGTAATAAAACTAAGTTTGCATATCAACATACGTAGCAGTAGAATCAATATTTGTCCTCTGGAGTGTCCTTTTCAACACTTATCCCATTGAGCTCTTTTTCAATTAATTTCCTATAAATAGCCGATTCTCGAGGGCCATAAACTACAGGATCTAGTTTGCTTAGAATAAGGAGCTCCTATAAACAGATAGGATCTAATTGAATAACCCTTCAGGAGAAACAAGCTTCACAAAAGGTCTGTAACAAAGGAAAGTGACAATTAGCACAATAGTAAGCACTATAACTTCGAAGAACAATGCAATGAACCCCACACACAACTACATTTACGCATTGTAAATGAACCCGTTAACAAAATAAAAAAGTAGATGGACATATTGTTGAATTGAAATTAGGAAGGTTCACTTCATAACAGCAAACAAAATAATATGAATTAGAGGAATTGTCTTATCAACAAAAAATTAATTTGCTACCAAAAATAAATGAATCCATAAAGTTAGAAGTAACAAATTTGTTATATTTTCAGGTGACATGCACTGGAATCACAAGAGCATTAACATTGTATATATAACATGCAGATTGCCACTGAATTGGTGAACAGAGTTGAGCAAATACTACTATGATGTTGTGCAAAGTCTTGGTGAGAATGCTTAATTTCTCTTTCACGTTTATTGATCCTTCTAAACTCTACTTTGAAACATTTAAACCTCCTAGATGTTAATACGCAAGTAATGTTTTTGTTCCTATACTCTCTACGTATACCAAAACCCATCCATGCACCGTAATAATTGTAGAAGTTGTATGCACCTTCCTCATAATCAAATAGCTATTTGACTATAGGTACCAAGTAAATATTTGCATTTGTTCTATCCTCCATTAAAAGGAACCTTCGGACTTCAAAAAAAAAAGGAAAGGAACAAATAAATTAAAATACCTTAGTAATAATGCAAATAAATTTTGTAATATGAACCTACATTGTTCAATAATTCTAACCAAGCAGTGCTATATATATACGAAAAAAATCCACATAATGCCAATAAACACACAAACACATATGAAGTTCATGCATTAGACAAATTAGAGAGGCCATTTCTATTTTCAATTATATTTTAAGAGCTTGAAGAGTAAAACTCAAATTTTGGCCCAAAAAAAAAAAAAAACCTCGTACTATGGATATATGATATCTCATAACCGCCCCTTAAAGAGAATTTTGCAAGAAATGAACTGCTATCCAATATCCAAAAGAACAAGAGCTAGCTTTTTTTTTTTTTTTTCTATGAAACACTTTTTCTTACATGTAAACACCGGAGACACAAAGACATAATCAAGCTACACAAACTCATGAACAGACTATAGAAATACATGAATACCATACACAATCATATGAACAGAAGCCTCAAGTATATAGGCTACGATCAACCTGTACTAATTACTACACGACACACAAACAGATAAATACGTGACACAAATACATTAACACTATACATAATTTCATGAACACATAGGTTATTATCAACCTGCACTAATAACTACATGAATAGGCCATACAAAAACATGAACAACCGACACAAATATATTAACACAATATACAACCGCATCAATGCATGCACTAGTTACTATGTTGAAATGAAAATATGACGATAAAATATATTTATTATTCTATATATAGTATGTATTAACATTGGAAGCATTTCCTTCAAAACAACATATATATTGCCCCTGGAAGACAACGAGAATGATAGAAATTTTAAACAAAAAATTTTACTTGCAACTCTTCAAGAAAAGCTTCAATGTTTCATTACTGTGGATGCTTCGTCCTCCTTCTGACCCATTGTGCTACAACAATACTATACTCTTCAAATTTTCCATGAGTTCACTACCGCTTCTGGCATTGTGAGAAAAAAGCTCCTCTTTTGTTTTTGAAGAACTAATGAGAAAGGAGAGGGTGGAATCATATGAATTTCTACGCTGGCTTTGGTTTTTGTTTGCGTGGATTTGGGTAGGTATTTGAAATTTTGGCAGATTAAAAAATTGAGAAAAGTACAAGCTATTGAAATGCGTATCAAAGTTAGCTTAGAGTCGAGCCATTTACTTGGCTAAACAAGGCAAAAATGACGTCGTTTTTACCTTGTTTTTGTACTTGCAACGTGGCTTCTTAGTTGCCACAAGATTTGAATAACAACCGATTGTGTCGCAGCCCCGAATCCTTAGTATATTTACTAATCTTGAACAAAGATTCTTTTAACTTTTTATCAATTTTAATGTAGCTTTTGTAGATATATATATATATATATTTTTTGGTTTCAAAATAAGTGTTACTGTTGGATAAATTATATATATTAAAAAACTTTAATATTTATGAAATTTTCTACTCTCATTACAAATTAAAAAATTGTTTTGAAATTTAAAATTAATTAATGTTATAAATTTAATCTTTTAATTTTCGAATCGTATTTTTCCGTAACCAAACCTGTTCCTTTAGCCCTCTGTTCCCAAACACCGACCGAATCTTGGCTAGCGAGGGCCAAAGCTTTGGTCCACTACCCTCCTCTTTTATTGAATTAATTAGCACGAAGAAAAGCCTTTCAGAAAAATTCTTGCATAGATCCAATCATAAGGAACACACTCTTTCCCCTAACTTGACTTTGTGAACAATATAGTACAAAGTTCGGCGGCATTTCCATGGAAAGCCACACATCTTCTGGTTCACAAATGACCCAAAAAACAGAAGTGCTAATGTAAATTTTCAATATTAAAAACAAAATTTTGCATTCGGCAAAATTGCCAAACATGAAAGTACAATAACGTAATGACATGACCGTATTCAATGTCCAACAATAGTACTGGACTACTGGCAGGACCAATTAGCACTGAGGGCCCTTTTCTATCCTTGTTTGTTAACTTGGAAACTTTTACTTTACATCCACTCCACTCTTATAGATCATTTAATTAATTAAATCCGGCCACTTGAGTTGATTCATATTTTTGACTTAGAAATTTTGGGAATTTAATATTCAAATTAAATTAATTTAAATAAATCTTAACTGATCAATCCCTCAAAAATTAAGAATCCATTCTTAAAAAAATTAAGAATCCATTCATTTAAGAATCAAATCGTCAATATATTGATACTCAGAGTAATTGGGCAGGTCGAAACCCCTTGGGAATTTGATTCTTTGTTAATTGAGCACATACCAAAGAATTCCAACATTCTGAACTCCAAGATCAATGAATTCCAAACAGGATTCTAAGCTCAGTCGAACGAAGTTGAACCTTTATTTGTATATTAAAATAGCCAAACTCAAACACGGGCTGCTCAATTTCACCCCGAGACTCGTTTATAGATCTAGATATGATGCATACGAAGCAATGACTTTCATCAATAAGCCAAAATATCTACATAATTTTTTTGATCAATAGTAGTGATTCAATCAGAACCAAGATGATCATGACTCTGGATATTGGAACAAACCGAAAGATGGGTTGCAAATGCTCAGACCACCATCGATGAATAGATTATGTCCGCTCACATATTGAGCGTCGTCACTTGCTAAGTAAAGGGCTGCTTTAGCGATGTCATCCACTCTGAGAGTGGTTCCTTTAAGGTTTGACATTGAATTCATGGCATCCTCGAAAGCTTTATCCTCCAGCCTTACAAATTTCTTAGACAAAGGCGTCGCTGCTGCAAAAGGGGATAAGCAATTAACTCTGATGCCAAATTGCCCAAGCTCGACTGCCAAGTTCTTTGTGAGTCCTGCTACAGCATGCTTAGAGCAACAATAGGCATGCGATGCTCCACCACCGATACCTGAAGCTAGGCTAGCCATTGAAATGATGCAGCCACTTCGGGCTGGAACCATAACACGGGCAGCGTGCTTCATGCCTAGAAAAACCCCGGTAACATTTATTTTTAGAACGCGTTCAAAGTCTGCTGTCTCGTTGTCTATGATTCGCGGCTTGTTTTCGTCTGCAATTCCTGCGTTGTTGAACATTATGTCTAATTTTCCATAGGTTGCGATTGTCTTGTCAACTGCATTTCGGATGTGATCTTCATTGGCGACATCGCAGTGTATGTAGGTACTATTAGATCGACCCAGGGAATCGCTCAGCGAATTGCCAAGATCGTCTTGAATGTCAGCTACGACAACTTTGGCACCGTGTTCAGAGAAGAGTTTTGATGTGCCCTCTCCAATTCCGCTGGCTGCACCAGTTATCAATGCCACCTTTCCTTCTAGCCTGCAGAATTAGACAGAATAATGTGGTTTTGTCCGTGGAAGGAGCTGTATCGAAGTTACTGGGGACGTTATTTCCTTCTTAAATTCCTTATTGGTATCAAATTCGAGCTACCTATTTTATTGCTCCGTACTACGGTATTCTTAAATGCTCAAGCTCGGCAGATTCTTTAAATTGCTTTCAATGGCTTGTTTCCACTAGAATCTAGACTAGGCACGGTTCATTTCAACTTTCAAATAGTAACGGAAGATAATAGAATGGATACCGGATCACATCTCAAGCTAAGACCTTTGCTTCAAATATGCTGGTAAATTGAATTAAACTGATTGCCCTTTAATCATTCGGACAAGTGCTAAAAGATTAAAAACACACCTTCTGGTGATGGCTGCAAGAAGTGTAGAGGTAGCGGCCATAACTAGGTGATCTTGACTGAGAGAGGAAGAGGATGCGGTCGCGGGAAGGAGGCAATGGTCGGCGGCGGACAACTTTGAAAGTGATGAGCAGTGCAAGGAAGAGAAAATGATAACCCAGGCTACCCAGCTGCCTATTATATTATTTCAAACACGGGTGTTGACTTGTGGATTCACACAAAATGTCACAAGTATATGCTGCTATACAAGAAGAATCTTGCCTTGCGCAATTAACGGTCTAGAATTCCAATTCAAAAAAATAGTTTAATTTAAATAATTTTATTTTAAAAAAATTATTCTATAATCATAATATATTATATTCATTCTTTAATCTTATTAAAAATATAATTTATTTTTATTAATTCAAAACAATTATCATCTCAAAATAATTACTATCTAATTACACCTCAAATTCAAACCACAGAGAAATAAGGAAATGCAGGACCCACCCCAGCCCTGAGGTCAAAGGTATATTACACTGATTAATTGAAGAATGCTTAAAACTACCAAGAAATTGAAATTGAATATCTATTACGAGAGTGTATTGAAGCTCATATCTATGATAGCTCACTTGATATAAAGATATTATTTCCCAAGAAAGAAACTGATAGTAATATATTGGTTGGCGATATTGCCAGAGCAATTTTCCTCCTATCAGATCATTATTTCTTTGAATGACACTTATATCCTTCGCCAATCTTTCTTTCTATTTTTTTTAATCCATTTTTCTTTCCTTACTCTTTTGTCTTGTTGTGGATCCCATCATTCCCTCCCACATTTCTCTCTCTTTCCATACTCCACCACCACAACCGAATCATCTATCTCCTTTTTGTCCATAAGGAAAAGGAAATTTCCTCAACAAAAAAGGCAAGAAGAAAGACATCGGCCATGGGGAAGAAGACCGCAGGAGCTTGGAGCAATGTAAATTATTAAAAAAAAAAAAAAAAGGGAAGAAGATGGAGTAGGCAAGAATTAGAGATGGAATATATATATATATGTTGGCTATGAGGAAGCTTGCAACATTGCGGAAATTTTTTAAAATTTCTTATCTCCAATTACAACCGCAACTGGATCCTTGTTCCCTTCTCTGTTCTAATTTTTTTTTTCTTCTCTCTAATTTCTCTCTCCTCCCTCAAACCCACCACGCTATCTCCCTCCTTGCTCTTCTTCTCTTTCTCCATCCCTCACTTCTTTATTCCTGCAGTTCTCATCTCTCAAAATATGTTGTAAGGATAACATGAAAATTTTGGCAAAATCTGACAAGGAACATGAAAGATGAAGAGGATTTGGTCTAAGAAGCACTAATTTCAAATTTCTCCAGCAGAAATTCAATTTTCTTTTCATATCTTTCTTCTCCAATGCACATAATTTCATATACTTACATCCCACTACTAGATTTTAAGGCTAAACCACACTTAGATGAGGAGAAGAATTTATTGCTAGAATAAGAGTTAAATGTAAGATAGAAGAAAGTAAGAACAAAAGGCATGAAAAGGAGAGACTACCGTTATAAAATTTTGGAAACTGTTTTGGTTAAAAAATAAATTGAAAATGGGGCCCACTAAAATATAAAGGTGAATATTGTGTAATCTTTTAAATTGATCAAATGGTATAAGTGTCATTTGAAGAAAAAATGCTCTGGCAGGAGGGAAATTGCCCTGGCAATATCGCCAACCTAATATATTAGCTAAAAGCATGATTTTGCTTGAATGGAAATGCTTTGCGGATCAAATTAATCCGAATAAACAGGGATATATAAGTTTTTGTGTTATTAAACTTCAAATTAATTGATAATATTATCATCAATTAAGGTTTTAATGTATTTTGAATTTAAAAATTAAAAATTTTAAATGTGAGATTAATGTCATTAATTATCTATTCAAATTTGTGTATTTCGAATGTCAGCTATCAATTATATATCTTATTGTATGCCAACAATTAATTGCATACTTTGAGGTCATCGTCGGCTAGAATCTTACTGTCAATTAAAATATTAAAAAGACACTATTAAACAACTTGTAAGACGCTACCAATAGATTACCAATGAAATATAAAAATAAAATTTAAATAAAATATAAAATAAAAAGAATTTCAGTAATCCATTATCAATGAATAGTAATGACTTTAATTACCAACAAAACATCATCAAATATTTTAGACTTATAAATAAATATTACTTATATTAATTGGTATTCAATTAATATTTTGTTAGTAAGTTTAGTGGTACCGTATCGATAATTGTTTTAATTGCCGAAACAATTATTAAAAAATAAAAAACAAATATTTTCATCCATATATATAAAGATATAAAGATATATTATATTTATTTGAATATAATTTTTATTTTTTATAAAAAATACGTATAAATTTTTGCATTATTTAAATCAAAATAAAAATATCTAATGAGATATTTATTATAAATGTTATTATTGGATGGAAGGTGATACGAAAGTGTAAATTATTGTATTATTTAAATCAAAATACAAATATCTAATGAAATATTTGTTGTAAATATATTATTGGATGCAAGATGGCAAAAAAATATAAATATGACGTGGATAGTGCCAATCACAAAAAATATGGTATATTGGCATTGTTAGGGATATACTCTAGAACAATTTGTACTTATATCATTGTCGTTATGTAATAATACGAGGCATTTCTTTTCATAAATAATACATTTAGTTTTGTAGTCATCAAGTATATAACTTGATAGTAAAACTCTATAACAAATATAATGACTATTCTTAAATCGTCCCTGATCGATTATTATTAGTGGAATAATAATAAATTAAGATTAGTATATTTGTAACTTGATGGCTGTGTTTTACTAATCATGGATATATGTGATATCAAGTCAAAATATAAATAAATGTTAGAGAATATTGTATTGGACATGGCCCACTGTGAGAGTATTTCATGAAATATGTCATAAGTACTTTCTAGCCATGATGATATTAACAGTCTTTCGACCTGATTTTATCATAATTTCTTATTTGATAAATTCTATATTTTAACGTTGTCTAAAGTTGTCTTTAAACAAATAATAAATTAGTTCACTATTGGATATAGAATAAACCAAGGAGAAGAATATAATTGATAGTAAAGGAAATTTTTCCTCTCAATTTTGCAAGAGATGTCCATTGGTCACTTGATAAGTTAGACTATTAAAATGTATAGTCATGCTCAAATATATCAATTTGAGATATTGATATTATTTGTTTGAACAGTCTACTATGAGATCAAGAAATAATTGATTAAACTTAATAAGGATGACATGCTCCATGCCTTATGCTTAATCTGGATATCGCGTGACAAAATGACTAAATATAAAGCTATGGTTTGGTTCAAAGAGATCACTGATCTTCATTTAACCTAAATAGTTATAATATTTTGTTAGAAACTGCTTATAACTTGTGGGCCATTTAAATGTGATTTGGGCACACGCCAGTATTAAATGAACCTATAGGGTCACACATTAAGCGAATATGTTAGGTTAATTTTTAGATAAACAGGTTTGATGTAGCTGGAAATATGTATAGGTTAATCGAACATAGAAAAATGACTAGATACAATGAATCTGGAAATATGTCCGCATTCAATATATTTGGAGAATGTCTAGATTATAAGAATCTGACTAGGTAAATTAATTAGTTAAATTATCAAGATAATGGCAGAATATTATCATATCAGTTTTAATTTAATTTGAATTTAAAATAAAATATGATAAGATATTATGAGAGTTGAACTCCAAGAGGTTCGAGTTGTTTTAAAAGAAAACCCTAGCCATCTTCTTATGTGAACTCTCTATTAAAATATTCGTACCTCCATTACCAAAAAGATTAAGTATCTCAAAACCCTTGGCGCTAGCACTCCCGGGTAACGAGTTGGTTCGTCGTGTGTATCCGATGGAAGACGTTCGCACATTGTAGCATTTGATGATCGTTCGAGTTGCACGTACGCCTGAAAACCAGAAGATAGAGGTCTTGATTATGGCAAACAGAGGTAATTCTATAACCCCTATGTTGATTTTAATCGTTTGGCTTGGGTCCTCGGAAGGGATTCATGGATATTTTTCGTGTTTAGGAATCCACGAATCCTAATAGACATATCCAAGCTATGTAACTTAAAGCATATTTCAAGTTCCCCTATGTACCCCATAAAGGGGTTGGGATGTCCCTTATTCCTTAGAATTAGGGGTCTTTATAACTAGATGAAGTAAAAACTCAAAGGCAATAAACTAAAATTCAAGTTTATTACAATTGATTAAAACTTATACAGGTCTAAAAAATAACTAAATAAAGTTCTCAAGAAATACATCAAATAAAAGAAATAATATCTTCAGTCTCTAGGCAAGCTCAACCTTGCCAATGTAGGATCTTCCTAAAAATATGGTACAAATCATCTGAAAATTGCTTCTCAATAAGTCCTATGTGTGCTATTGAACATTTAAAATGAATGGTAGAAAATGTTTTGCAAGTCATCTCAATAATCTTTTTAAACAAAACATAGAGTGGTATTTTACAAATTTTAATCAAAAGTATTGAGGTAGATTTAGAGAATAACCACTTTTAAAGGTGGACTATAAAGCCTTGCATCATAACCCCGGCCATGAAACCCTGTATCATGATCCCAAATACTTTGAAACCTTGTATCGCAACATAAATGGATGATCGGCGCATTAGACGAGATACTTTTCTATCTCTTACCTAAATTTACCGGTTGTCCACTTCCAAATAACAGTCTACTTAGATTGAGTTGATAGTTCAGACCGACCTGACCAACTAGGATCGTCGTCCAATCTAAAAAGAGCTCATTTCCCAGAGGTAGCCTCTTACCAAAAAACTTACTTTGACCTTCTAAGGCTAATATTATTGAAGGTTGAAAATGGCAAAAATGATAAAACCAAAATCATGCTTACAAAACAAAAAATTTACTTTTGTATTTGAATGACCTTATTGGAATTGAAGAAGATATATGTACAAAGATACTTGAAACTATTGGATCACATCCTTGTAAATGTCGACTTCCTCTTATTCACGCAAAGCTTTTGAGCTTCCGAAATGGTGCCCTTTCCTCTGCTAGTGAAGCTCACATAATGATGAGTTTGCTTAGCCTGTCAAAGCTTCTGTGACTCAAAATGGGTTTTTGTATGAAAAATGAAAAGCTCAAGTACTCTTTACCTGATTTCCTTTTCATTTCATTCCTTCCCCCAAAAAGAGAGATCAAATGTATACAAATAGAAAGTACCATGCTTTTTGTTATCTATCACGCAAAATAATATGAGATCCATCCCATTTTATTTTTTTATTTAATTAATTATTTTTTAAATTTTATTTTATCCTTGGTCTTACTCATTGGGCCAGATAAAATTATTTACTCTTGGGTTTGAACACTCATAAATAATAAGTCTCAATTATTTATTTTTTAGACTTTATTAAACAATTCAATAAATAATTAATAAGCCCAAATAGACCAATATAAAATATTAAACATTTTATCTAGTTTATATTTGGATTAATTTTCTAATTATTCAATTCGAGCCTTGGACCCTGAATAATTAATTAACTAATTAAATTAGATAAAATATACTATCTCTTGGACTTTTTATTTTATTCTAATCCAATAATAAATTAGACTACTTAAATAAAATAAAATAAAACCCATAATTATCAAGAACAATTCCTTAACCCAAATCTGTCATGACTTAAGAACTATTCCGAAAACCAAAAGACACATCGCCTTGGCTACTAAAATAATCAAAACACCCCTGCTATATAAATATTTATATTTTACATTTTAAATATTTTCTAATATCACCATAAGAAAATATTAATCCCAAAGATAATGCTGCGTTAGCAAAATCTTCGACCTACAGGTGAATGACTAAAATACCCCTCTACGCATCGCCGTGTATTTAGAGAGGAGGAATGTACTAACACCTCTGTAATAGACATCTACCATCCACGACTCCTGGAATGTTTCTACTTTCCAAGGGAGCTACCCTAAAGTAAACATCCAAGTCATGTTCCTTAGGGCCTTGGATAATTAGATCATTTGAACAGTCACAAGAGGCGATACAACGCAAAAATTATCTTGTACAAGTCTGTCTTAACTAACTAGTCACATATAGTAATGGCTATTAGGCCGGCCCGCACGGTTTTGGGCCTGAGGACCGGCCTGCGTGGTGTGCGGGCTGGTCCGGGTCGATCCCTGGGCCAAAGGCCTTGGGACCGGCACAGTCCAGGCCTTTAGCCCGTGAGGCCCGCCTGTGGGCTTATTCTTTTTTTTTCTCCTACTTAATTCGATTAAAAATTTTGATATTTAACTGTTTTGTAATTTTTTTATTGTTACTTAAATAACACAATTTTTTAAATTTATAAAAAAAGCCACCTTGAAGTGGTGGGAGGTTTGGCTTGGACCCCTACCTGTTTTATTAATTAATAAAATAAAGATTACATAAGAGGGGAACTCGATGCCTAAACCTCTAAAAAATATTACAATGATTAAAATTTAAAAATAGAATAAATATCCTAAAAATAAAATTAAATACATAATATTACTTATTATAAATTCCTAATTACAAGAATACTAAACTAACTACTTAGTTCACTACATTCATCATCTGAGTCATCATCAATAATTCACGAATTAGCCATCCTATCTTCGGCTGCAAACCAACTACTACAACATATTAACATCTCCAAAGTTTGAGGAACCAATAGAGATCTTCATTCATCGATTGTTCAAGCGCTCTCACTGAAGACGCTTTCAATTGGCACTGTGGAGACTGGTGGTGCCAAAAGATCACGTGTCATTTTAGATAAAATGGGATATTGACTTACATGAACCTTCCACCAACCACAAATATCAAAATGTGGATCTTCATTTTCTACCAAGTGCTGCATCTTATAAATTGTCATCTCGTTATAGGTGGTAGACGATATTTTTTGACGTTTCATAATACCCTATAAATTAAATACTGATAAAATTGAAGAGGTAGATTTTCGTGGAGGTTGAAAGTGACTATTAGATGATGATAAAGCCTGCCTACTTAAACTAGGAGAACTAAAACAAGAAGACTCAAACTCATACAAATTATACATGTCAGATAAAGCTTTAACTGTTTTATCTTTTATATCTTTTTTCATACATTGCCTAAGTGTTTGTGATTCATCAAAATCTAATGTTTCATATAAATATTCAATAATACTATGAAAACTAGTTGTCTTTACTGTAGGATCCATACACAATGCCATACAATATAAAATAGGAATATCTTCATAATATTTTTTATATTTTTCAAATATACTTCTCATAAAATAACCATATTGGGGATGATCCATATACTCGCAAAAAATATATGCTACCTTAGCAAGTGTTGGAAGAATATGATGAGTAGTGAGATAATAAGATCTCGATAAAAGTTCAATAGCTTCTTTGAAAGTAAATAAAAATGTTGAAAGTGTAGTACAATTTTCAAAATGAGTTTCAATTAGTGGAGGTTGAAAATTATTACTATTACAAAATTCAATAAGTTGGTTTTGAAAAGGTATAATACTTTCAAACATATCTAAAGTTGAGTTCCATCTAGTTTTACAATCTAATCTAAATTTTTTAAAAGATACACCTTATTATCAGTATAATACCTTAAAATTTTGTTTCCTAGTTGGGGAGGTTTTAATAAATAAAACAACATTTCTAATTATATTAACAATATCATTAACATATTTATATCCTTATTTAATACACAAATTAAGTATGTGACAAGCACACCTAGTATGAAATAAAATACCATCTAATATAGGATTCATAGTATTTTTCAAAATTGCTATGACGGAATTATTATTTGAAGCATTATCTAAAAAAATAGTAATAATTTTATTTAAAATCGTATATTCACGATAAGTTTGAGTAATCATTCTAGTTATATTACTACCTATATGAGGATATTCAAATAATTTAAAACAAATAGTTCTTTTTTGAACTAACCAATCATGATCTATCCAATGACATGTAATGCACAAATAAGATTTATTAGTAATTATAGTCCAACCATCACAAGTAAGAGAAAATATTCAATTATAAGAATCAAGTATAGCAATTAGATACTCTTTCATTTCTTTATATATCTTTATTATATCATTTTTTTTAACGTTGTTCTAGGAATTATTTTCCATGCTGGTTGACAATTATTTTGGACATATTGTTCATAATATGGATTTTCTACAAAATTAAAAGGTAATTTAGTTTGAACAATTATTTTAGCAAATTCACTTCTATTTTTTCTATAATCATATTGAAAATTACTAATAATTTGACCTCATATAGTACGTATTTGTTATTGTTTAAGTAGCTTTTCTAACCAATCATTATGTAACATTTTCATATGTCCAACTAATGTTCCCGTCCCTCCTCCCTTCTTATGTGTATATACCACCCTACAAATTTTACATGTTACCCTATCATTATCATTATATTTTTCAAAAAGATTCCAAATCATAGATGTTTTTGCTTTAGCTATAACATCCGTTGTTTCAATATCATCCTCACCTATATTAGATTCGTTATGATTAATTGTTGGAGTTGATTGTGATTGTGAAATATTAACGTTAGGCCTACTAGGACCTTCATCTTCATTAACTATTTCATTATTTATTAAATTCAAGGTTGGATCTATATTAAAATCAAAATGTGCAGATGATTAGGATGAAGAAAAATGATGATATTGATAAGGATCCATTATTTCTTAAAAAAAACAAGCAATCAAAATTCAAATAAAAGTTCAAAAAAAATAAAGTATTAACAAATAATGAAATAAGAGAATTGAAAAATATAAATAAAAAATTAACTTAAAAATTAAACAAATAACTAAAACAAATAAACAATTAATAAAGCTAAAATATAAGAATGTAAGATTAAGAAATACTAACTCGTTAATGACCAAGATTCAAGAATAGCAATACTTTGTGGAGCTTTTTACTTCTTGTATCCACTATTCCGCTACTCAACAATCTTTCAAAATATGAAGACTTTCTTGAAGAATTAAAAAAGTATAAAATAAAAATAAATTCTATTCTAATACTTTTTGTATAGAAAATGAAGAAATTTGAGGATTATGAGAGAAAGATGAATGAAAATAATAGAGTTTGAGAGAATTGGAGAGTGTTTGATGAGTTTTGGATTCAATTAAGGGATATTTATAGAGTTTTAGGGGTTAAAATAAAGAATATAACTGTTAGGGACCAAAATATAAAAAAATATATTTCAGCCGTTTTTGGGGATGAAATGTAATTAAAAAAATTGAGAGAGTCGTTACCCAACGGCTCTCTTAGGCAGGCCAGCCCGCCGAGCCGCGGGCGGGCTAGGGGTTTTTACCCCTGGCCCAGACCGGATCGGGACCTAGGCCCAGCCCGGTGCATAGTGGCCAATGACGGCCGGCCAGGCCCGAAAAGCCGGCCCGGCGGGCCGAATCGGCCCACTGGCCATTGCTAGTCATATATACCTAGCATACAAGTATATCGACTCTACGAAAGAACCTCAACTACAGCATATCAAAGTATATGCTTCTAACTCCGTCAGATCACCAACTCATACTCTAGCGGTAGAGTATTAGTCTACACTGTAGCAATAATAGTTTGAGTTTCTTCTAAATAGTAATTTAAAAAATCACTATAACAGGTCCTATTCTACGTGTTTAAAATACGCCCATATTATGAAGTGAGTGGACTATTCACTGGCTAAATGTAAGTCATTCCCCATTTGGAATTCATAACACAATAACCTAAACATAATGAGATTTCCATTCTCATCAATCAGTTAAGAACAAACATTTATATGTTAAGTAACTCGTGATCCATAACTTATGATGAAAGACCACCATTCACATAGATCACTTACTTAAACACAATGGGTCTTTTTCAAACGAAAATTGTGTACAAATAAAATATAAATTCACAAACAAATTTTGAGAATAAATTCTTTATTAATAAATTTGATAATTACATCAGAAAATTAGTCTAAAGGGCATATATTCTAACAATCTTCCACTTGCACTCTAAAACTAAGAAAGTCCATAAGCGCTTACCTCTATAGCGTCTAAGTGTCTCTTGAAAACTCTCTTAACAAAAGGCTTGGTGAAGAGATCTGCTAGGTTGTTCTCCGAGACTATCCGTTCCACCACGATTTCTCGTCTCTGAATGAAATCCCAAATTAGGTGGTACTTCATGTAGATGTGCTTCCCCTTCTTGTGGTTCCTAGGTTCTTTGGATTGCGAGACTGCTCTAGAGTTGTCGCAATACACCACAATTGGTCTGTCTATGTATGGCACAACTCTAAGTTCTAAAAGGAACTTCCGGACCAAACTGTTTCCTTAGATGCTTCTGAAGCTGCCATATACTCAGCTTCTATGGTTAAGTCAGCAATACAAGATTGCTTGATACTCCTCCATGAAACAACTTCTCCAGACAAGGTGAAGACATATCTACTAATGGATTTTCTCTCATCCTTATCTGCCTAGAAATTTGAGTCTGTGTATCCAATGGGAACCAAGTTGTCAGCCCTGTAAACCAGTATATATTCTTTCGTACCATTAAGGTACTAAAGAATATGTTTTACAGCTTGCCAATGAACTTTTCTAGGGTTTGAGTGATATCTGCTAACTAAGCCTGCAACAAAGCAGATATTGGCCTAATGCACAGCATGACGTACATAAGACTTCCCACAGCCAAAACGTAGAGAGTCCTACTCATCCTGTCTTTTTCCTCTCAAAACTTAGGACAGTCCTTAGAACAAAAAGATAACCTATGTCTGCAAGGGATTAGAGCTCCCTTGTATGAGTCCATGCTAAACTTGACAAGCATCTTGTCAATGTATATCATTTGGGATAATCGTAACATTCTCCACTTCCTATTTTTAAGAAGTTTAATCCCGAAAATGTAACTGGCTTCTCCCAAATCCTTCATACTAAATTGACTAGACAACCAAATCTTAGTAGATGACAATGTTCTTACATTATTCTCAATAAGTAGAATGCCATCTACATATAGAATAAGAAAAACCACATTTATGCCTTCTAATTTCCTGTACATGCATGATTCATCCTCGTTTTGAATGAAACCGTAAGACTTTTCAGTCTCGTCAAAACGAATGTTCTATATTCTAGATACCTGCTTAAGTCCATAAATGGACTTTTTAAACTTGCAAACCATATGTTCCTAATCTTTAGTAATGAAACCTTTCGGTTGGGATATATAGATGTCTTCGTTAAAATGGCCATTAAGAAATGTCGCCTTGACATCCATTTGTTATATCTCATAGTCTAAATGATATGTAATGGCAAGGAGAATACGGATGAACTTAAGCATGGCTACCAGAAAAAAGGTTTCATCATAATCGATTCCATCTTTTTTAGTATACCCTTTCACCACAAACCTAACTTTGAAGGCTTCCACCTTTCCATCCGCTCCCCTCTTCCTCTTGTATAGCCATTTACACCCAATGGGTTTTATCCCTTCAGGTGAAGTTACAAGATCCCAAACCTGATTAAAGTACATAGACTCAATCTCGGCTTTCATTGCTTCATACCATAGATTTGTATCGGTATCAGCAATAGCCTCCTCGTATTTAGTGGGATTTTGTTCCTGATGGTCAGAGACCAACTCGAAAGCCTCTCATGTCCATCTTTCTGGAACTCTAGATATCCTTCCACTACGATGAAGCTCCGTTTATACAGGTTCTTGAGGCTATATCTCTTCTTGTTCTATAATCGGATCTAAAGAAGTTGATTCCGAAGATAACTTCTCATTAAGTTCCAACCTTGTTGAACCTTTAGTGGAAGTATTTTGATTATCCTCCAAGTATCTAACATTAGTACTTACTAGTACTTTCTGCTCCTTAGAATGATAAAAGTAACCTCCTTTTGTCCCTTTTGGATACCCAATAAAGTAGCATAATTCTGATCTTAACTCTAACTTATCTTCCTTGATCAGTACATAAGTTGGACAACCCCATATTTTGAGATGATTTAACTTGGCTTATGCCCAGTCCACATCTCATAGGATGTCTTAGGTACTGACTTGAAAGGCACTAAGTTCAGAATGTATGCCGCTATTTCCAAGGCATATTCCCAAAAAGAGACCGAAAAAGTAGCATGAGACATCATGCTTTAGACCATTTCCATTAATGTCATGTTCCTTCTCTCAACTACTCCATTTTGTTAGGATGTACCCGGGTCAAAGAGTTGGGATATTATCCCATGATGTATCATATAATCCTTGAACTCACCGAGGAGGTACTCTCCACCACAATCCGATCATAAGGTTTTGATCAGTTTACCTGTCTGATACTCCACTTTAGCCTTAACCTCTTTGAACTTGTCAAATGAGTCAGACTTGCATCTCATCAGGTAGATATGACCAAACCTTGTACAATCATCCGTAAAAGTGATGAAGTACTCAAAACTTCCTCTAGCTTGTGTAGACAAGGACCACACACATCAGTATGAACAAGGCTCAATATCTCCTTGGCACTATCAGCCTTTTGGGTAAACAACCTTTTGGTCATTTTTTCCATAAGGCAGGATTCACACGGAGGCCAACTTTCCAATCTTAATGAGCCCAAGGGCCCATCATGGATTAACCTCTGAATCCTAGTTGAGTTAATATGATCCAACCTTAGATGCCAAAGATATGAGTCATTGACATTGATCTTTCTCTTCTTATTTAAAGGTTCAGATTGAGCGTTATTTATTTGATTGTTTGTAGGACTTAAAAAGAATAAATTTCCATACATGTGCCCTGTATATAAAACTTCTCCATTTCTACTGATAGTAATACCAGAATGGAAAGAAACAGAATATCCATAATTTATTAGCTTTGCAACTAAAATCAAATTATGTCTAAAATCGGGTACATATAAAATATCTTTCAAAATAACTACTTTATTATAATAAAAAAATAAGATCCAACTCTCCCACTACAAGGGCTCATACTTGTGCTCTATTTCCTACTCATAGTCTATACTTGCCCTTCTGGAGCCTTTTTATCTTCCTAAACCCCTGCAAGGAATTACAGATATGATCAGTGGCATCAAAATCAATAATCCAAGTAGAAGTTGATCTAACCATTGAAATTGACTCTAAATAGAGAACAATATCTGTAGGGTTTTTCTTAGCCTGAAATTCTAGACACTCCTTTTTTCAGTGTCCCTTCTACCCATACTTGAAGCATTTGTCTTTAGGCTTGTTAGGTTGGTTCTTAGGTTGGGCCGATGCATTTCCCTTCTTCTTCTTAAACTTCCTGGGCTTGGGTCCAATTTTGAAATAAAAAGTTCTAGCAATTATAGTCTTGAACTGTGGCTTCATGACATTTTCTGCCACCTGGAGATCTTTCATTAACTTGGTTAAACTCATGTTTAATTTGTTCATATTATAATTTAATTTGAATTGAATTGAGTAAAAGAACCCAAAAAAGATTCGAGAACCATGTCCACTTGGCTATCGACGTCAATTACAGCCCTAAGACTTCTGCTTCCTCTAAAGCAATAATCATCTTGAGCATATGCTCTTTGATTGATACTCCCTCAGCCATCTTAGTGTTGATGATCGTCCTAAAAGCCTCCTGCCTTGTAGGTCGGTTCTTATCTGCGAACATCGTGACTAGTGATTAGCTAATGTCATATGCAGTGGTCATGTGCTCGTATTTAGATTGGAGCACATTAGACAAGGAGGTCAACATGTAGCATCGAACCATCTTGTTGGCCTTGTTCCATACTTTCTCAACCTCTCGCTCTTCAGCAGTGGAACCCTCCCTAATAACAGGGCAGGTGTCAAAGAGGATATACTTATACTCCTCAGCAGTGAGTATTATGTCCAAGTTCCCTTTTCAGTCCATATAATTTGGACCTGTTAGCTTATTCTCACGAAGAATAACGACCAAAAGATTAAAAAAACCTCCACCAACTATTTCTAAAAAATCAAAAAATAAAAGAAAACTCAGTTTGTGAAAAATAAAATAATTGGTGACTTTCTCCTCATATTAAATCCAATAATAGTTAACCATATCACTATTATCTTTAATATGATTAATTTAGCTCTTAGAAAAACTGACATAATTTATTGGAAAGATTAATAGTTTCCTATGTTAAGTGTATTCACCACCACAAATTAATTTTCCTTCTAGGTAATGATCTAGAAGATAACTTTATCGTGGGATAACCATTTCTTCTAATTTCATATGGACATTTCTCGTACTATAACCTCCAACGTGGACTAGTTGATCATAATACGTGTCCCAGGTTCTTAATTACATCCATCCATTAATTTTAGATCCTTATGGTATCCACATCTTATACGGGTTCACTTCCAGGGTGACGTGAGGGGGCCCACAATCTCTAATGAAGATCGTGATAGAAGTTGTAAGGCCGTTGGAATCTTTCTCCTATTTAGTATTTTAAAATAAGGATTTTCTTAAAAAATATCTTTTGAGAATTTCAATTAAATTTTCTTTTAACTCAAAAATATTTAAACCCATAAAAATTTCTATGTCAGGGTTTATACCATTTGAGAAATTTTTTCATGGATTAATTTTATTTAAGTTAATCAACTTAATAATTTCAAAATTTTCCAATAAAACTTTCGAGAGATGTTAATCTCAAGTTTAATTTGACAAAAATAATTTTTCTTGTTAAAATTCAATCAAAATGATTTTCTATTTTAATTCACAAAAATATCTAAATCTAAAATATTTTCTATGTTAAGGATAAAATCTTTTGAGAAAATAACTAAGAATTAATTTTTATTCTAATTAAAATTAACTATTTGATTTAAGAAAAATATTTTTCTTTGTCAAAACTTTTCAAAGACTTTGGTCTTTGAGAAAACGAGCACATAGGGAACAAAAAGAAATAACCAGACCAGAAAATTATAAATTTCCTTTACTATTATTTTTCATGTCAAATATTCAAAGAATATTAACTATTGTAATAAAAATAACTTTGCCTAGTATGAGACCAAAATATATATATATATATATATATATATATATATATATATATATTATTTCGAGTCCAGTGCACTTGCCACACTAGATCATGGCCCCATGGGCCGCGATTCGGGCGGGTGCCCGTGACCCAGCCCTGCCTCCAACCCCGCTATCGTGGTCAAAATCGTTGACTGTGGCAATTGCAATTCGCGCGGCAATTGCAATTTGCAATTTGCTTCGGCTTTCACGAGGAAGGCTTCTTTGCGCAGTGCGAGGAAGCTAAAGACTTCCATGAGGAAGCTTTCCTCGCCAACAGGAGAGGCTTGCGGCTCCAAGCTGTGGCTCGGCGACTCCTCTCACACCCAAGGCTCGGCTCAGCTAGCGGCTCGGCTCGCTGCTACAGTGTTCATCTTCTTCGTTGTTTCCTTTGCGTTTCATACGCTACTATGCTTCGTTTTTTACATAGATTTCACCAAAAATCATCCAAAATAATCCAAAAATGCATATGTCTTTAATTATAGGCTTACACGAATATTATAAAAGCCACCAAAATTAATTACAGAAGTTTCTATGTCTCAACCACAAGACGTACAGAGCATGAATTACCCATACCAGAAAACACGAAGAATTACAGATTACATCCAAAACAAATATTTTCTTATTTTAGTTAAGCCTAACATGCTTCCTACATTTGCCAAACCATGGCTTTGGTACTAATTGAAGGTCGAAAATGGCAAAAATGATGAAACCGAAAGCATGCTTACAAAACGAAAAATTTACCTCTGTGTTTGAATGACCTTATTGGCATTGAAGAAGATGTTTGTACAAGGATGCTTGAAGCTATTGGATCACGTCTTTATAAGCGTCGATTTCGTCTTATTCACGCAAAGCTTTTGAGTTTCCGAAATGGTGCCCTTTCCTCTTCCGGTGAAGCTCACAGAATGATAGGTTTGATCAGCTTGTCAAAGCTTTTGTGACTCAAAATGGGTTTTGCATAAAAAATGAAAACCTCAAGTACTATTTGCCTAATTTCCTTTTCATTTCATTCCTTCCTTGAAAGAAAGAGACCAACTGCATAAAAACAGAAAGCACCATGCTTTGCTTTCTGTTATCTATTATGCAAAATAACACGAGATCCATCCCGTGTGATTTATTTATTTAATTAATTAATTTTTTAAAATTTTATTTTACACTTGATCTTATTCATTGGGCCAGATAAAATTATTTACTCTTGGGTTTGAACACCCATAAATAATAAGTTTCAATTATTTATTTTTTGAGCTTCATTAAACAGTCCAATAAATATTAAAAGCCCAAATAGACCAATACAAAATATCAAGTTTTTTATCTAATTTATATCTAAATTAATTTTCTAATTATTCAATCTGGGCCTTGGGCCTGAATAATTAATTAACCAATTAAATTAGATAAAATATATACTCTCTCTCGGGTCTTTTATTTTGCTCTAGTCCAATAATAAATTAGACTACTTAAATAAAATAAAATAAAATCCATAATTATCAAGACCAATTCCTTAACCCAAATCTGTCAGGACTTAAGGGCTATTTCGGAGACCAAAAGACACATTGCATTAGCTACTAAAATGACCGAAATACCTCTACTATATAAATAGCTATATTTTACATTTTAAATATTTTCTAATGTTACCATAAATAAATATTGATCCCAAGGATAATACTGTGTTAGCAAAGTCTTTGACCTACAGGTGTAATGACTAAAATACCTCTCTACGCATCGCCGTGCATTTGGAGAAGAAAAGTGTACTAACACCTCTCTAATAAACATCTACCATCCTTACATCTCTAGTCTAATGATCCACAATTTCTGAAATGTTTTCACTTTCCAAGGGAGGTACCTTAAAGTAAACATCCAAGTCATGTTCCCAGAGCCCTAGATAATTAGATCATTTGAACAGTTACAGAGGGCGATATAGCACAGAAGTTATCTTGTACAGGTTTGTCTTAACTAATTAGTCACATATACCCAACATACAAGAATATCGACTCTATGAAAGAACTTCAACTACAGCATATCAAAGTATATGCTTCTAGTTTCGTCAGACCACTAATTCATACTCAAGTAGTAGAGTATTAGTTCACATTATAGCAGTAATAGTTTAGATTTCTTCTAAATAGTACTTTTAGAAACCACAATTACAAGTCTTGTTCTACGTATTCGAAATACACTCATGCTATGAAGTGAGTGGACTACTTACTGGCTAAAGGTAAGTCATTCCCCATTTGAAATTCATAACATAATAACCTAAACATGATGAGATTCTCATTCTTATCAATCGGTTAAGAACATATATTTATGTATTACGTAACTCGTAATCCATACCTTACTGTGAAAGACCACCATTCACATGGATCACTTACTTAAATACAATGGGTCCTTTCCAAACGAAAATCGTACACAAATAAAATGTAAATTCACAAACAAATGTTGAGAATAAATTTTTTATTAATAAATTCGATAATTACATTAGAAAATTAGTCTACCATCATTGAATACTCAACATTTGCTGTTCCACTTAGGATAAATTCACAAATAGAATTTCAACAATTGAAGCTGTAATCATGATTTAGTAAATTCTAATTTAAAGTTTGAGCTTAAGAATTACAACACTTTGTTTGAGAAATCTTTATTTGGTTGAAAATGTTTATTTAAATAAACAAAGAGAAAAGTCCACAATTGCACCTCACAAATACAACTTCCTTTTATCATAATATCAATAACATGTGACTTGCAACATAACATTTGAATAACAAACAGTTTTATGCAAACACTTACCTTTTTAACTTAGATAGTTGTTCCAAACCTAATGAGTTGCCTCTTGACCTTGGAAACTTTTCCTCCTTCTATCATAGAAAATTAAAATATTTAATCAATTTCCGTTCTAATTAGCCTCACAACAAGATACCTACATTCAAATTTCCTACTCTACCTGGACACATAAAGTTAAGACCACCATGGTAAAATTCTCACAACTTCCGTACTAGCAAATAGAAAGAGAACATAATAATAGATTATGACAAATATTAAATAATAAGTAATAAATAACAATAATTATTATTATAATAATAATAAATAATAATGACAAATAATAAATATTAATAATGCTACTAATAAATACTCATAATAAATAATAAACAATAGTTTTAATAATAACAATTAATAACAATTATTATTTAAATAATAATAGTAAATAATCATTAATAATTAACAATAAATAATTTTAATAAATAGTAATTATAATAATTAATAATTTTAATAATCTAAATAGTGAATAACAAATAATAATTTTAATAAATAGTAATAATAATAAATAATAGTAATAACAATGACGAATAACAAAAACAGCAATAGATGTTAACTACTAGCAATATATAATAATAATGAATAATTTCAATAATAGTAACAATAAATATTAATAATATAAATAATTACATTAATAAGAACAATAAATAATAAGTATAAATAATAACAAATAACAAGTAATAAACAACAATAATAGTAAACAATAATATATAATAAATAATGGAGTAGTAACAATACGATTATATAACTAGCTATCAACCAGTGTAGACAAGATATGCTAATTCAAAAGCAAATCTTATCCATGCCACAAACATCGCTCAGTAATGATCCCAACAGAAAAACAAGTACATATATATAACTTTAACCGATCCAAACCCATATAACAAAACTCACCACCAGTATGCCATCTCCATTTTCTTCCAAATCCTTATAAAACACAATAACATAACATCCCACACCATATATGCAAGGTCTCAACTTCACATAAACCAAAATCTTATCCCCAACAAAATCAAATGACATCCGTTTCATAGATTTAAACTTCAAGAAAATTCAAACCTCATGTAGTATATACTGAGTAAAACAGATTCCCTAAGGTTTCAATTTTCACATTCATGCTTGGTAGGATAAGAAATCAGCATCCCCTCTCAATCTCTAGTACACAGCACACACATAAGTCATAATAATATCGAAAGACAAACACATCTGAAACCTTCTCGTGCTTATCTATACCCTCAAGCAATCGAAAGATACTTCTTAAAGGCTTATAAACAACGGTATGAAAGATTAAAGGGCCAAACGAGGTTCGGCTCACCTCTTAGAAAATGAAAACGAAGGCTGCCTTCTGTTTTGGCCTAATGAAGATCGGAGCCTTCAAAGGAGAGCAAAAGCAACCGAGATCTTGAAAGGAAATGAGCCCGAGAGGTAGAAATGAAACAGTGTAGTGTTCAACCTTGAGAAGAGAAAGTATGGCTGAAAAGCTTACTTTTTGCGTAGATAGAGGCCGTTAAGATCTAACCTTTGCTTCGAGTTCCTCTCTTCAAACATAGATAGCTTTCTATTCGATATTACGTCATTTCGTTCGCCTTTGTGGGCTTGAAAGCGTCATAGAATCAACTTTAAACTTCGAGTAAAGGTCTACTTTGTCGCCCAACCAATAGGGGTGTTGTTCTGGCCCAGGATCAATTTCGCTTTAGTAGTGTTAACTCAGGTGTTGTCTACCTTGGTCGGAGTTGTAATTCTAAGTTTGAAGGTAAGTGAAATTACATTCAGATTTAGACAAAGAAAATATATTTTATACATATATAATAAAATTTATAAAATTGTTTGTTTCTTATATTTTAACCATTTTAAATTTGAATCTAATTTTGAATTTTTAAGCTAGTTTACGAATAGAACACAAAATTAAGGTTTTTAAAGGTCTAATACAATTTCTTGAATTGAATTCAATCTCGAATTTAAGTCCCATCTAAAAAAATTAAGCTGAATTGTAAATTTTATTATAAATTAGATTGTTGCCCGTGCGATGAACGAGAGAAATATATTTACTTTTTTAAAATTATAAATACATTATGACTCAGTGAGAACTTGTTCCCCCGGAAAAAATGGACTCCCAGTGGATTGCATTTTTGTTGATCATGATCTTCCTAATAACATGAATGCACTAATACAATAAATTGGCCAAAATGACCAGAGTGATATCTCACAAACTGATTGCATCAATAGCAAGATTCAATATGTAAATGAGAAGCACAACTAACTCCACATATTTCACAAATGACGGCAACTTTCTTTATCTGTGTTGGCAGAGATTAGATAGGATCTGGCTTCAAATCAACATCCCAATCAAGTGATTTATGGCAAATTTCACAACAATCTTTATAATCATCAACTTGCCAATATAAGCTGTTAATGACCTACATCCTTTGAGTTTATGGCTCTTTTTGACTGCTTTGAATGGTATACTGTCGTTGCATCTTTAATTACTTTTCTCCTTTATCCTCATTTCTTTTTGCAACCCATCAAATGCACTGCAGATATGTTGGATTATAAGAAATGAATATGTTCAGATCAACTGAGTAAGCAATATGCATATTTTTTAGGGTGAATAAAAACAACAAACAAAAAGGCAAACTTTCAAAGCAGATGCAAAAATTTTTGCAAAATTTAGTAAACCTACTCTGGATTCATTTAAACTATATTGCTCAGTTTGATTTTATCAAAACTAATCTCAAACAATGAAATCAAAATCACATGGAAATGCTGGTGCATTTACCATCACAGAATAAAACACCAAAGAATTAGCCTATTCAATTATTGAAGAAAATTAACAAACAATTATGCCATAAACCATCCGTGAATGGTCATCTGAACCAACAAAACCAAGAACACTTAACAAATAAGTCACCTACAAACCAATAAAGTTTTCCAATCAATTCAACTTCCAATCCAAATCCATAGGCCCAAATCATCAAATTCTAAAACACATGCATGCTAAAAAACATAACTTCGGAGGAAAATTAAAAATAGCAGAGCAACAAATATGATACTTTTCACCTAGCAGTGGTTGGTATTCAGAACCATAAATTTATCCCAAAATATTCTTCATTTGTTTAATCATGTCAAACTTCACAGAATATGGCACCACAAAAAATAATGACTAGCCTCAAGTTGCTGGGAGATGCCCACTTGAGCAATAGGAGTGTCAGGCTCACTAAAGACCATCCTCTATTGAATAACATTTATAACTATTAACCTCTTTTAATCTACAAGTAAAATCAATAAAATGTCAAGAAACAATGGGCCAATTTCTTACCATTCCAAACAAAAAGATCATGGAGAAGGCTGCGATAATTGACAGCCCAGCACCCGACAGTGATGCTTCAGTTAAATCTCAGGGAATTTTTCTGTAAGCAAAACAAATATTCAATAACTAAGTTCTCAATTTGATAAGATACTAATACAGACAACATTGAGCAGGCATAGAAATGAAATAACTAGGTTCTCCTGCTCTTGTTTCTCCCCGTCCAAATCATCATTTCTCCTTGCATGTCTTTGAACATGTTCCTTCTTCAACTAATTCCCTAACCTATCTCAATCCTATAAACTGCTTCAATGCCCATTCGGGAAGTAGTACCGGCAAATTGCTGAGATACCAGACAGTTTACATTCTGAACTCGACGCAATAAAATCGTCCATATAACTAAATTGAACACTAGAAATTTATGTATGATCTGTATCTATTCACAAAGCCACTGCCAAAAACCCCTCAATAAAGCAGAGGAATGCTAACAAAATTCAAAAAATAAAAAAATCTCGTTGGATTTAAAATATCTTGTAACAGTTTCTTTCCATTTACAGAAATTCCAGTGTTCATAATTAGATTCAATCATGAACAACTAAAAAACACAAAAATAACAAAGAATAATGAATTGAATTAAAGATGATAAAAGCTTCGAACAGCAAAATTCTTCAAATAGAAGAGAACTAACCTGTAGAAGTCCACGGATTTGATTTTGCTAGTGGAAACCATGATTCCGGCGATGAAATTAACAAATGATTAGCAGATTTGGCGATAGAAAATGGAAATTCCAAGTCAAAGGCCTAAAAAATACAAAAATAACAAAGAAGAACGAATTGAATTAAAAACGACAGAAGCTTCGAACAACAAAATTCTTCAAATAGAGGAGAATTAACCTGTACAAGTCCACAGATTTGATTTTGTTAGTGGAAACCATGATTCCGGCGATGAAATTAACGAATGATTTTGTTGTGTAGCAGTTTAACTTGAACCCTTCCTCTATTGGCGGCAGACTTGCTTTTGTCATCTTGCCTGACGATATCTTTATGGGAGACGCCGGTAGGTTCTTAGGGATCATGGATGCTGACAGTGCCCAAAGCGGCGTGGTCACTATCGAATTCGACACCCTGATGGACGTTGAGTTCAAGGACATTAACGGGAACCACGTCGGCTTAGATCTAAACTCATAGTTTCAGCACAGATCGGAAACTCGATGGCTTTTCCTCTAATTTTTGGAGATCGCTCTCGCTGCTCTTGCATCAATTTGAGTACTTCTCACGATGACGCCGATGATGAGGAAGAGACCAAGGGCCATCCTCTCATGCTCACTAAACCCATCTTTTTTATGACCCTTCGTCCCATCACCGCACCGCTAATAAGCTTCCTTTTGTTTGTAGGTTTATCTTTCTCTATGGTTCTAATATGCTGTGACGAAGGAGTTACCTGTCCCAAAATCAACCCCATTGTGTACTGTATCCAAGAAACCCTTTAATTTTCTTTCTTTTTTTTTTTAAAATTCCCTTGCTGTATTCAAGAAATCCTTCAAATTTCTTTTTTTTAAAAAAAAAAATCCCTTCAACTAGATTTATAGTACCATATATTAATAGGTAACAATGTCAGGTGGTTCTCTCAGAAATGCAGCTCGTATTATATATATATATAAATATATATATATATATATATATATAAATTTACTTATACAATATAAAAGACGTGTCATAAAAATATGAGAGGATATGTGAGTGAAATTCACTGATAAAAACAAACAGAAAACGGGTGAGGGACAAATTCTACCTAGAAAACAAGGCTAATTGGACTCTCCAAAAGGGTCGTGTGCAAAATAGTGAAATACAAACTTCTCAAGCAACGACAACCTTTACAAACTTGAATAGTCCCAACTAAATTGACAGTGATTGGTTTGGTACGATATTTTATGTAAAAATAAAAATTATAATAATATAATATAATATAATATAATATAATAAAAATAAAAAATATTAAATTTTATAATAATTTATATCAAATATAAATATATAAAAATAATATATATAGAGTATGTTGATTATTTTATAATATTTAATATATTTTAATTTTAAAAAAATATCAAAATTTTTAAGATAATTTAACATAATAAATTAGTTAATTTAATTGGGACGGGGAGTATTACAAGTCTACAATATCCGCTTGGTTAGTGAGGCCAGAGGCCGGTAATTCTTTTGATACATTGACAAGGGGCGTGACGTGAGGCTAGTGTCTCTTCATCTTTTTATTTTCCAGTCCGGTATCTTTTATTTCCTTCCTCCTCTTTTTTCTTCGATCGCCCCTCGTGAAGGCATTTCCTCTCCTTTACCAAAAACAGAAAAAATCGGCACTGAGTTTGAGGGGGAAATGGATTTGCAGTTTAGGTTTATAAATTTGTTTGAACTTTCATAACTTTTTTTTTTTTTGGTCAGAGGTAATGAGTTAAAGCGTTTTCATGAACTGCCTGTCTCACTTTTGACCGATCAATGGGTGGGTTCTGCTTCTACTTTTATTTCTTTGTGATCGCTTTCATTGGATCATATCATGCTTTGTGGGGTCTGGAGACTGGACTCGAGTCTGATACTGGGTTGCTGACACGCGAGCTGTTGAAATCGGCAAGGGAGCCCGACTTCTCCGACTGGCTAAAAAGGGTCCGAAGAAGAATCCACAAGTACCCCGAATTAGCATTTGATGAGTACCAGACGAGTCAATTCATCAGAGATGAGCTTAACTTGCTCGGGGTCCAGTACGTTTGGCCCGTTGCCAAAACTGGGGTGGTGGCAACAATTGGGTCTGGGGCTCAGCCTTGGTTTTCTTTACGGGCGGACATGGATGCCTTACCAACTCAGGTACCTTAATTCTTTTTTTTTTCCCACTCTTCCAGAAGCAATAAAGAAAAGAAATTGTACTCACTGCTCACCATCGAGTAACGATCAAACAGGTAATGATGGTTGGACTTGGAAGTCATTCAAAGATTGAACCTTTTATTCAGTTCTACTGTTTTATTGGACCAGATGCTATTTTATTTATTTATTTATTCACTTTTGGGTGGGGGTGGAGATGGGTGTGTTGTGGAAGGTGGGGGCAGTTCTTGAACTACCATACTAAGCTGTATATCTCAATAGAGTTCTTGCGAGGCCATAACAACAGTTGGTATATCTGATTATGAATGATCATTCTGAATGTGAACGATCCTGGAGATTGAAATGTAGGAGAATTTCTTGTTTACTATTAGATTTGGAGACGGAGTTTCCTATTAGCAGCTGTCAAGTCTGGTTTTTTAGGTGCTGCCTGACTTGGCTATGCCTAAAGGTGCTCGCTTCAATGTCCTGTTGGTTGAATCACTTTAAGATGAAATACTCTCTTTTAGGTTTGGTTTGGTTCGCGAAGGGGAGGGAGGGAGGAGAGGAAAAGGGAGGAGGAGTGGTACATTTTATTTCTATTAGGAAAAGTTAAATGTATTTACTCTTATCTTGTTTGATTGGAGGGAAAACAGGAAGAGAATGAGAGGGGAGAAGAGGGAGAATAATTAATTTAATTTACTATTTTATCCCTCATTATCTATTTTATTAAAATTTTTAATATTAAAAATGTGGTCAATGTTGTCATTATTACTCCGACTTTATTTTCTCTTTTCCAATCCCTTCAAATTGGGAGTGGAGGAAATGCTGACGCGGAGGGGTAATGTACCCCTCTTGATTTACTTCCCCTCCACACCTACATCCAACTAAACAAGATAAATGTCACATTTACCTCCACATTTACTTTCGCTCTTTATTTACTTCCACAAAACAGTCCAAGCAAACCAAGCCTTAGATTCTGAAAGTTATTATAGGTACAAGGAAATCTGTTTACAAGATTCAATCTCTTACAAAATCTGTTCAAGACCTTCGCATCAGTGTCGTTTAGGCACACAAAATTTCTGATGGTAGTGTAAAGAAAAGTCTATATGGATAAACACTCCACCAATTATTCTGCAGAGAAGATAGACAATTATTCCTGTTCGTGGATAATACCAATCATCTGACTAATAATACGAGTTAATATGGCTATTATGGCATGTAGTTGAAAGTCCTAGCAAAGTTTTAAAGAACATTGTATTAACTCATTTATAAGAACAGTGCTGGATATCGACAGAGGAAGGAATTTCAAAAATATCTCTATCTTTTAAATTCTAAATTTGAACAAGAAGGAAGCAAAATAATCCAACTTTGGAGTTATGAATCTAAGTGACACACATGAGTCTTTATTATGCATAGGTATCAACAGATTTGAGCTCATAACATAAGAGATATGGCAAAAGATGTCTGCACCATGAAATGCTATTACTCAAAACAAGGCACTTTCTGAATATGTTATTTTCTGTTTGTGGTCTAGAAATGCTATTAGCATTAATGATAGGTTGAGAAATCACTTGATAGAGAGTTCAAGAAGTGAATTCTGACACTTGTTTGAAATGATCATTTTGTAGGAATTGGTGGAATGGGAGCATAAGAGCAAAATAGGTGGTAAAATGCATGCTTGTGGTCATGATGCTCACATCACAATGTTGCTAGGGGCTGCTAGACTGCTTCAGAATAGAAAACACAATCTTAAGGTGTGTATATCCTCCATTATGGAAAAGATTAGGCAAGGGAGAGCATATGTTCATGAAATCAGGTTTTTCTCCAGGGTTGAGAGAAAATAATTTATTGCTCAGGCTATGGTACTAAGAGGTAAATTGAATCTTTAATGTGCTAATCTTAATTTAAGGGTACCATTAAACTCGTCTTCCAACCTGGAGAAGAAAGTTATGGCGGTGCATATCATGTTTTGAAAGAAGGAGCACTGGACGGGGTTCAAGCCATTTTTGGTTTACATGTATCACCAGAGCTACTTGTTGGTACCATTGGTTCAAGACCTGGTGCAATGTTGGCTGGATCAGGCAGGTTTTCAGCAATAATTCAGGGGATAGGTGGACATGCAGCAGCACCACATAAAACTAGGGACCCAATCCTTGCTGCTTCCATGGCAATTATTGCACTTCAGCATATTGTATCTCGAGAAACTGATCCTCTGGAAGCCAGGGTATTTTTTTTGTTATTATTTATTTTTGAATTTCTATAGAACCTTTTAGGACAAATAGGTAATTAGGTCTTGTTTTATTTCTGTTGTCCCATAAAATTTGGTAGAACTGTGACAGAAGTTCAGTTGTTGGTTTCGTTGTTTGTTTTTGTTGTGTTTTTTTTTTTTTTTTTTTTTACTCTCCCCAATTTGGCACAGGTAATCACAGTTGGATTCATAGAGGGTGGCCAAGCAGGAAATGTGATCCCTGAGAAAGTTAAGTTTGGTGGCACCTTCCGGTTCTTAACTTCTGAAGATCTCTTCAATCTTCGCCAGAGGATCAGACAGGTACTTTCAGTGTGGTATTTTATTTCTTATTTTCTCGAAAGAGTAAAATTTTTTCTTTAATTGGTTGCTTCTGGGTGTTTGTTGCTTAATGCAGTGGTTTAGCATTCAGAACCTTGTTGTCAATAGTAGAATATACTAATTTTCATTGAGTTCTATTATTTGGAATTGAACAGGATATGTGCAACCTACATGACTAAATATGCTTTTTACACATCTAACAGGTCATCGAGACTCAAGCAGCTGTATTCCAATGTAGTGCTGAGGTTGACTTCATGGAGGAGAAACTGAGACCTTACCCGCCAACTATTAACGATCCTTCAATGTATGAACACGCCAAAAGAATTGGGGAACTCTTAGTTGGGGAAAGTAATGTGCAGCTCCTTCCAGTAATCATGGGAGCTGAGGACTTCAGCTTCTATGGACAAAAGATGGCTACAGCAATGTTTATGATTGGGGCAGGAAATAAGACGATGACATCTATCAATCGATTGCACTCACCCTACTTAATCATTGATGAAGAAGTTCTTCCCATAGGAGCAGCTTTACACGCTGCAGTTGCAACAGCTTACTTGGATTACCATTTTGAGTCTCAGTAGTAGCATAACCACATTGTTGGGAGAATAATTTCAAGCATAGTAATAATCAAATGGACAAAATGCATATTTGCCAGACAAAGGCCTTAATTTTGATTCACATTATCTTCTTCCAAGTGTATCCAGTTGTATCCATAAAATGCTTCTATGTACAAGACTTGGGCATTTGTATGCACACATAGCGAGGGGTGGCCTCCTCTTCTATATTATTCTTAGTTCTTTGTACTCCATTGATTATTCTCTCTGTAAATCAGCAATTGCACACAATTTGATTTCTTTGGACTTTGGGCTATATGGAGTCATGTGAAAATTGGAGATTCTTCTGAGGCGGATTACTTTGCCCACCGCCATTGAAATGAACACCGCGCCTGTCTTTTTCTCGTACCATATCGTGGCGTAATCAAGCCACATTAAAATATAGCCACATTAAACTATGGGCCTATAAACTAATCTTCGGTACTTTCAGTTGCACTGCGATCTCTGTATTTCCATGACTTCCTTCATTGCCATTCTCACTGTGTTCCTCGCAGTATTTCTACAGCACTACAATTCATGGGCTTCTGCACAGGGCCACCTAGAGTGGGAGGAGACGCTAGGACCGGTAGCCGAAGAGCTATTGCAATCAGCAAGAGATCCAAAGTTCTTTGATTGGGTCAAAGGCATCCGAAGGCAGATCCACCAGTACCCAGAATTGGGTTTTGAGGAGCACAAGACGAGTCAACTAATCAGGACCGAGCTTGACTCGCTTGGAATTCAATATGAGTGGCCCGTGGCGAAGACTGGGGTGGTTGCCTCAATTGGGTCCGGTTCTGAGCCATTCTTCGCTCTCAGAGCTGACATGGATGCTCTTCCTCTTCAGGTCTCTCTAGCTTTCTCTCTACTTGCTCTGGAATTGCATTTTATCTTTCCTGGTACATTGAATGGAAAATGTCTATGATGAAGGAGCTAGTTGACTGGGAGTATCGCAGTAAGATTGATGGAAAGATGCACGCCTGTGGTCACGATACTCATGTGGCTATGCTGCTGGGAGCTGCTAAGTTACTCCAAGCCAACAAAGAAAAATTGAAGGTATAGCCTTGAAAAAATTTAGTTCTTTTATGTAGTTGCATCTATCTATTCTTTTACTGGATATAATTTGCTACAAATGGAAGGCCACCTTATAATACTTAATATTTCAGAAAGGAACTATTAAGCTTGTTTTCCAGCCTGGGGAAGAGGGTTATTCTGGTGCTTATCATATGTTGCAAGATCGTGCTCTTGACAAAATCAGTGCCATTTTTGGTTTACATGTTATGCCAACACTTCCCACTGGTGCCATTGCCTCACGGCCCGGTCCATTGCTAGCCGGTGGTGGGTTGTTCATGGCCAAAATCAAAGGCAAAGGTGGGCATGCAGCAAGCCCTCATAAGGGTAGAGATCCAATTGTAGCAGCATCCTTAGCAATTGCATCGCTACAGCAGATTGTTTCTCGGGAGACTGATCCACTGGAGGCCAGGGTATTCTCTTTTGCATTGCTTTGCTCCTGAGGTTATTATTTTGTCATTACTCTGCTATACCTTATCAAGCAAATCAAACCTAAGCGGAAACTTCTAACTTGTTGAGATGGGATTTATAGCAAGTCTTGAAATAAAAGATTAAACACTCATACATGTGTATGCATGTATGTATATTTATAGGAAGAACAATTATGGGGCATTTCATTTGCCTCTGCACAATGTACGTAGTTGCATTGCATTAGTCTTCTTCAATCATGAGGTGCAAGTTGATAACAACTAATCAAATAAAATTAGCTTCACATATGATCAGGATATCAAAAACATTAATGCCTATGTGGATAAAAGAAAAGTTCCTTTTTTCAGTAAAATCATTATGATCATAGCATCACGATACATCTTACAGCTAATTCCTTGATTGATTTCTTGATATCAGCATCTTGCTTTCTTCATGCTACTCAACATCAATGAAATTTGCCCATTTGAAATTTTTAGGTGGTGACCGTTGGTTACATAAAGGGAGGACAAGCAGCAAATGTAATACCAGAGACACTAGAATTTGGAGGAACATATAGAAGCCTGACTTCAGAAGGTCTATCCTACCTCAAAGAAAGAATTAAAGAGGTAAGATCTGAGCCTTAATTCCTTAACTCCATGCATACATTCTGTGCAGTTGTGGCTACAAGAAAATGCAATTTTACAAGAGCTTTAAACATATACATATATATCTGCAGATAATAGAAATGCAAGCAGCAGTGCATCAATGTACTGCAGTGGTAGATTTCAAGGAGGATATACCACTGCCTTATCCTGTAACAAATAACGATGAAACACTATATAAACATGCAAAGAAAGTTGGTGAGATATTGATGGGCGAATCCAACATGTCTCTGTTCCCTGTGACTCTGGGATCCGAGGATTTTAGCTTCTATTCACAGAGAATGCCTGCTGCCATGTTTGTGCTTGGTACAAAGAACGAGACGCTGAAATCAGATCAGCCATTGCACTCCCCTTACTTCTTCGTTGATGAGGATGCTCTTCCAATTGGAGCATCTTTTCATGCTGCCGTCGCTATGTCTTATTTGGATAGCCAAAACAATGCTATTGATAGTGAGTAGAAACTCACAAGCTTTTTACTTGTCTTGAGTTCTTCCCATATTGGCTAGTCAGTGAGCCAATCTATTTCTTTTGAATTCTGAACAATCCTCTTCCTTATGTAGTACATCTCCAGGGTGGAGTTAGATCTATATTGTTTAACAATTTTCTTCTGGAGGTGAAATTAAAGATGATTGTGTTGGAGTAAATATTCTATCACTCGCTCAAAAGATACTTTGCTTTCTGAATATCTTCAATGGTAAGTCTACGTAAAACCAGTTAATTGGCAGAAAGGTCTATACAAAACCAGTAAGCCAATCTAGTTCAAAGAAACCTTTGAGAGGACAAGATATCTCTGGATTCCGGATGAAAAATCCATACTAAATAACCATTAAAAAAAAAAGAAAAAAAAGGCATAATCCATACTAATTATCTTTCAGATTAATAACTCAAGTTGAGAGTGTCATTATATAATATAAGTCACTGGATTACTAAGAAGTTGGGATGAAATGAAATTTGGAACTTTGCAAAATTGATTGGGTTCAAGAATGGTGAGTAATGTTAAAATTTTAGATCAGATTCAAGAATGGCTTCCTCCTCCTGCTGCTGCTGTGCTGTTGCTTGGTTTGCAAATAGCCTTGGAAGAAGCAGCCATATTCTCCATGGTTGCTCCATTCCCTATGGTTTGCAGTCCAGAAGATGCTGAATTATTGGCCATTCAGAAACGGTTTCAACTGGCTACAAAACTTTCCTTATTGCATTTTATTGTGGGATTGGACTGTAAATCTTTGGTATTAAAGGATTAATAATACTGTTGAAGGAGATCTGTCCATGTTAGGTCACACTATCCAGGAGGGTAGGACTTTTGGTCATATACAGTACCTACTTGTAAACCAAGAGAAAAATGGGATTGCTCATTTGTTGGGGAAACTCTCGGTCTCTTTTTTTCATACTCATATGGATGATGTTTCATTAATATACTTCCCTCTGTTATGGCAGATGTTGCTAATTTATAATATATTTATTTTAAAAAAATAATATATTAAGCAATATGGTTGTACTATAACTTAATCGGATTGTATTTAATATTTTTTTGGGTAAGCTTTGAATTTTAATTTTAATTTAATTTTAAAATTTTAAATCAAGACTCAAATTCATATTGGATCAATTCAATAAAGGTTCAATTCAAATGTACTCACGGTTTTTGAGAGAATAATAGAATATTACCGTACTCTCCTTTATAGAATTCATGTAAGATTATTATTTTTTATATACAATAAGTAATTTAAGTTAAATTAATTATTCTAAATAAAATATAACTAACCAAATAAAATATGAAATTAATAATTCAATGGATTATGATTTTATATATTCTTACTCATATCTTTGTCCTTCATCTTTTGTATTAATACAATATTATTTGATATAGAGTAAATATGTAAGGCCATACATCAATTTTACACTAAATTATATCATATATCTCTCATTTACACTAAATAAAATTATTAATGTATACAACCTTTTCTTTTTTGTATTAAAATTTTATCTAATCGAGACGATAGTTTCCACTCAGCTGAATGAGTCTACCGCTTCTGTTTACCTATATTTACAGTTTGTTTTTGTAGATCTATATTTACCGTTAATTGATATTAAGAATGTACTCGAATAGTAATTTTTTATGGATGAATTTATTTTAAAAAATTATAAAAAATAAAAGATTAAGGTGAAATTGGAGTGAGATAAAAAATATATATATATATAATCCGTTATAAATATATAATATTTTTTTAAAATAAAAAATATTTAAATTATAACTATTTTAAAATTATATTTAAACAATAATTTTTTATAATTTAAATTTAAATTTAAAATAATATTCTCTCATCCTCTTTTATTTATCCATTTTAATTAAGATTTTTGTTACAATTTATTTGTCTCATTAGTAAATCAAGATTATATTAATTATTATTTTTTATAAATATTTCTCTTTAAAAAAGTGAGTATTCGTGCATTTATAATGAAAAATAAAAATAAATTAAATATGCTTATAATATAAAGTTTTGAAATTTAATTATTTTTAATAAAAAGAGAAATTTTTTAGATAAAATAGAAAATATTAATTAATTAATTAAAATTTTTATTTTTTAAAAATTTATGCATAGACTAAGAGTGAGTTTGGTTCGCAAAGTGAAGGGGAAGGAGAAAGGAGAGGGGGAGTGGAACATTTTACTTCCTTCAAAATAAATGTAATTACTTTCATCCTATTTGGTTAGAGTGGAAGGGAAGTAAATATGATTTACCTCTCATTATTTGGTTTTAAGGTATATATGGAGGAAATAATTATTGAATTACTATTATACCCTTAAAACTAATTCATAAAAAATTACAAAGTATAGTAGAATTGTAATAAGATAAATACCCTAGGATAAGATGATCTTTTAACTCTCGTTTATTTCCCAAACCCTCCAAAATGGAGAGGAAGAAAAATGTGAGCCAAACTAAGTAAATCACACATTTGCTTCCTATTTTACTTCCCCTCATCTTTTCCTTCCCACTTTCACTCCAACCAAACTCACCCTAAAATAGATAAATAAAGTATTAATTTAAATAACTTTCTGTTCTATACCTAGCAATGGCAAGTGGGTCGGGTCGAGCCCGGCCCAACCTGGCCCGCACGGCAAACCGCGCACTGTGCACTGGTCTGGGCCAGGGGATAAAACCCCTGGCCCGTTTGGGAGAGCCGTTTCCAAGTTTTTCTTTTTGCATTTCAACCCCCCAACGGTTGATTTTTTTTTTGCATTTTGGTCCCTAACGGTTATATTCTCTTTTTTAACCCCCAAAACTCTATAAATACCCCCCAATTCAACCCAAAACTCATCAAACACTTTCTCATTCCCTCAAACTCACCCCATTTCTCTCAAACTCTCTCTAATTCTCCATTTTCTCTACAAAAAGTATTAGAATATAATTTATTTTTGTGTTATATTTTTTTCAATTCCTCAAGAAAGTCTTCATATTTTGGAAGATTGTTGATTAGCGGAATAGTGGATACAATAAGTAAAATGCTCCACAAAGTATTGTTATTATTTCTTGAATCTTGGTCATCAACAAGTTAATATTTCTTAATCTTACATTCTTATATTTTGGCTTTTATTAATTGTTTATTTGTTTTAATTATTTGTTTAATTTTTAAGTTAATTTATTTTTTATATTTTTCAATTCTCTTATTTCATTATTTGTTAATACTTTATTTTTTTGAACTTTTATTTGAATTTTGATTGCTTATTTTTTTTAAGAAATAATGGATCCAAATTAATATTATCATTTTTCTTCATCCCAATCATCTGCACATTTTGATTTTAATATAGATCCAACTTTAAATTTAATAAATAATAAAATAGGTAATGAAGATGAAGGTTCTAGTAGGCCTAGTGTTAGTGTTTCACAATCACAACCAACTCTAATAATTAATCCCGACGAATCTAATATAAGTGAGGATGATATTGAAACAACGGGTGTTACAACTAAAGCAAAAACATTTATAGTTTGGAATCTTTTTGAAAAAGATAATGATAGTGATAGGGCAACATGTAAAATTTGTAGAGCGGTATATGTACATAAGAATGGAGGAGGGACGAGAATATTAGTTAGACATATGAAAAGGTCACATAATGATTGGTTAGAAAACCTACTTAAACAACAACAAATACGTACTATAGGTTGGTAATTTTCAATATGATCATAGAAAAAATATAAATGCATTTACTAAAATGATTGTTCAAACTAAATTACCTTTTAATTTTGTAGAAAATCCACATTATGAACAATATATGCAAAATAATTGTCAACCAGCGTGGAAAAGAATTCATAGAACAACATTAAAAAATGATATAATAAAGATATATAAAGAAATAAAAGAGTAACTAATTGCTATGTTTGATTCTTATAATTGGAAATTTGCTCTTACTTGTGATGATTGGACTGCAATTACTAATGAATCTTATTTGTGCATTATATGTCATTGGATAGATCATGATTGGTTAGTACAAAAAAGAACTATTTGTTTTAAATTATTTGAATATCCTCATATAGGTAGTAGTATAGCTAGAATGATTACTCAAACATGTCGTGAATATAAGATTTTAAATAAAATTATTTATATCTCTTTAGATAATACTTCAAATAATGATTCTGCTATAACAATTTTAAAAAATACTATGAATCCTATGTTAAATGGTATTTTATTTCATACTAGGTGTGCTTGTCATATACTTAATTTATGTGTTAAAGAATGATATAAATATATTGATGATATTGTTAATAAAATTAGAAATGTTGTTTTATTTATTAAAACTTCCCCAATTAGGCAATAAAATTTTAAGACATTATACCGAGAATAAGGTGTATCTTTTAAAAAATTTAGATTAGATTGTAAAACTAGATGGAACTCAACTTTAGATATGTTTGAAAGTGTTATACATTTTCAAAACTAACTTATTGAATTTTGTAATCGTAATAATTTTCAACCTCCACTAATTGAAACTCATTTTGAAAATTGTACTGCACTTTCAACATTTTTATTTACTTTCAAAGAAGTTACTGAACTTTTATTGGGATCCTATTATCCCACTACTCATCATATTCTTCCAACACTTGCTAAGGTAGCACATATTTTTTGTGAATATATGTATCATTCCCAATATGATTTTTTTATGAGAAGTATGTTTGAAAAATATAAAAAATATTATGAAGATATTCCTATTTTATATTGTATGGCATTGTGTATGGATTCTAGAGTAAAGACGCCTGGTTTTCATAGTATTATTGAATATTTATATGAAACATTAGATTTTGATGAATTACAAGCACTTAAACAATGTATGATAAAATATATAAAAAATAAAACAGCTAAAGTTTTACCTGACATGTATAATTCGTATGAGTTTGAGTCTTCTTGTTCTAGTTCTCCTAGTTTAAATAGGCAAGCTTCATCATCTAGTAGTCACTTTTAACTTCCGCAAAAATCTACCTCTTCAATTTCATCAGTATTTAATCTATGGGGTATTATAAAACGTAAAAAAAGATCGACTACTACCTACAACGAGATGGCAATTTACGAGATGCAACCCTTGGTAAAAAATAAAGATCAGCATTTTGATATTTGTGGTTGTTGAAAGACTCATGTAAGCTAATACCCCATTTTATCTAAAATGGCATGTGATCTTTTGACACCACCAGTCTTTACAGTGCCATCGAAAAGCATTTTCTGTGAGAGGGTTCGAATAATCGATGAAAGAAGATCTCGATTGACTCCTCAAACTTTGGAGATGTTAATGTGTTGTAATAGTTGATCTGTAGCAGAAGATAGGACGACTAATTTGTGGATTATTGATGATGACTCAGATGATGAATGGGGTGAACCAAGTAGTTAGTTTAGTATTTTTGTAATTAGGAATTTAAAATAAGTAATATTATGTATTTAATTTTATTTTTAGGATATTTATTATATTTTTAAATTTTAATCATTGTAATATTTTTAAGAGGTTTATGCATCAAGTCCCCCTTTTATGTAACCAAATCCTCCACCACTTCAAGGTGACTTTTTATAATTCTAAAAAACTACGTTAAGTAGGAGAAAAAAAAAAGAATAAACCACGGGCCAAGGGTCCGGGCCGGTCCTATCACAGGGTCTCTGGCCCAGGATCGACCTGGACCAGCCCACCTTTCTCTGAGACCGGCCTGCCTGGATGTGGACCGATCTTCAGGTCCGGCCCGGCCCGAAACCGTTCGGGCCGGCCCATTAGCCATTGCTATCTATACCTCAACCCCCAAAGTAGTCAAGCGTACACTCGCCACTGTGAAGGCGGCTACCTTTGGAGGTAGAGGAAGAAAATGGTTTTGTGGTCATATCCTCCAACTCCTAAGCAGTTGACAGTAACAGTTTGCGGTCTGGTCACCGGTGCTGCGCTGTTCGCCGTTGGAGCTCACCTTTCCTTCACAAACATCGCTCCTCAGCAAGCACGAGCCAAGGCCAGGAAAGATTTCGTTAAAGCCCGTCTCAGGAAACTACTTGAAGATTGATTAATATATTTGCTTGTGGAAATTGAATCTTGCACGAAGCATTCGACGTGATTTGAGTCCATTTTTGGGTTTGTTGAGTGCCTTAAAGTTTCAATCTTTCGCGAGGTTAGACCTTAATTTTAATGCTTTCTGTTCTTCAATAGGATTGGTTCTATGTGTTCTTTATGTCCATGGATGTGGCTGGACATTTTTTCCATGGGTTTTGTTTGATAAAGTATAAATTTTTTTCCCTGTATAATTGGTATCCTATTTTCTATGCTGGTCTGCTGAGTTTTATTGTTCATATTACTAATTTGATGTTCTTACCATCACTCGTTGTGTCCAATTTCGAAGATGGATGATACATGCTATTTGGGTTTGTTAATGTATTTTCCACCTCGAAGAAATGTGTAAATTGTTGCTCATATTAATTTTTACCAGATTAAGGGGGAAAACACCAAAATCAACACGAAACCAACAGAATAAACTGCAAAAAGAAAGACAAGCCGATTAGCTTATCTTCTCTTTATTCTTCCCGGTTGAATGGCTGGATAGGTGTGATTACCCAATTTCTGGATACAATGAAGGCTTAAATTCCGTGTTTAGCTGGCTGTCAACTGTCAAGTTTTCTACTCGTACCAAGCAAATGAGAAAAGTTACTGTAGAAAACTTCCATGGAAAAGTTATATTTAGTTTTCCAGCATTTTGACACTTTCAGCTGTATTTTACCTGGGCCGTACTATCACAACCTTCAGTGTAAATTTTTATTGGTGGAATTAGCAATCTACTGAGAATATGACAGGATAATGCAGTATGTGATGAAAACACTGGTATTTATGTGTCAATGAGGAAAAGAGATAAAAAGAAGCAAATTTGTTTTGGGATGTTAGTGTTATTTTGGGTCTTGAGTTCTTTGTTTCAGTTTAGAAAAGCCTATAGAAGTTTTCAGGCCAAGGAAGGAGAATGAGAAAACTGCTGTCTGCAAGAAATATTTTCCAACAATTTAATTGAGACCAACCAAAAAAAATTTTAAATTCCATTTGTTATTTAATAAGCATAGAAGATTATTTGAACAATCCCTCGCTAGTAATTCCCACCCAGATATATATCCTTGATGCTATAATTAGCATTGCCTAGGAGATAAAACATGATACTTTATCAGCAGCAATGACTTTATGCAGCCAAAAGGAACCAGAAAATGCACTTAGGCAACACACACACAAACAAAAGATTGGGAGAACCAAAGAAATTTATACCAGATTGAATAGCATTTCGGGAAAAAGAGAGTCACTATAGTTTGTATTTTGACTCGAGACTTGACCATTGCTTAGCTCAGCTGCTAACATACCATAGATATATTGATCTAAGTTTAATGTATAGGTTTTTTAGCCATTCAATGTAGTTGTGCTAGTTTTTTTACTTTTTGGAGAAAATGAGAATAACCGAATGTGTCCAATATCTCATTCTCCAATGAGATTCTTCATGCCTAATTGACATAATAAACTGCAGATTCTTACTTGGTTTAATAACTCAATTTGATCGTGGTTTAGCAGATCAATTGTATCTGCAAGCAGTGAGACCCTTAGAGAATTTGATAGTTTTCTACCTTATTGTGGGATTGTGAAGTTCCCTCTTGTGTGGAATTTCCTTTGCTTTCCTAAACTTCCAAGAAGTTTCTGCTTCTAGAAACTGTAATATCCAACTTCCTCTATTGTTTATGCTCTGGCTATGTGCATTCTTTGATGTGGCTTTACTCCCGTTGCTTGTGCATGATCTTATGCTTTTGATGTTCTGATGGGACTACTTTTCACCCCAAGCCTCTTAGGCGCCAAATGATTTCCAGTTCCTCTGGTCAAAATAACAGCGTGAAATGGTACCATGTCTAAGGTTATCATCATCACCTGCAACAACAAATAGTTATCCTTCCCCACCAGCTTTGCAAGGTAAAGTTAACTTATCTTTCCAATGTGCTGCAATTCTCCTTATAGGTTTTCTTGTATGTTCTATGTAACACTATGGATAAGCTGCAGGAAACAATTTTGATGATACCCCAATATCAAGTGTTCAACCCTCTCCCACTGTCAATCTGACTTGTGAATATGCTCTTGCTGTTCAATCAAGTTCGTACAATGAGATCTGGTCTACGATTCACCATGATAGACATTCTGACCAAAACACAGAAACAGGACACGTGCAGCTTCTTGAGGAACCTCAGCTGTTAGAACAGGTCCTTAAACCAAGTCATGAGTGTGTTCATGAGGCCCTTTCACATGTTAAACTTAATGCCCTGACAAAACTTGTTACTGACTACTTTAGACACAGTGAGTGCACTTCAAGTCTCTGTCTTTCTGTCCACCACAGCGTTCATCGTGCTCAACTTATTTATGCCCCACTCAGTAACCTCCTCGACGTCCTACCTGAAGATTTTGACACTGGCACCCATTCCCTAACACAGTCCCAGTGTGACAACGCATTTGATATTTTTCTTCAATTTGACTGTTTTGACAACCCTTTCCCTAGCCCTGATAACTACAATTTCAGTGATATACGTCGTTGCTTTTCACAACTTAGACAACAGCTTGACCACCGTCTTCATAAGCTGCGATCAAGGATGCGACTCATCCAACATGCCACTAGGGGCTCTGCAACTTGTCTAGTTGCAGCTGTGGTTGGAGTGGTTGTATCAGCAGTTGTTATAGCTACCCATGCCCTTGCGCCCCTTGTCGCAGTTCCCTTGTGCCCTCTCTGCCTTCCTTCTAATGTGACAAGGAAACAACAGTCACACCTTTTGCAGCTGGATGCTGCTGCTGTGGGAACTTTTGTTCTTCATAATGACCTTGACACCATTGATCGCTTGGTGGCTCGTTTGCATTCTGCATTTGAGAGTGATAAGCTTCTTGTGCGCCTTGGATTGGAGAGGGACAAAGATAGGCATTCTATCCAGGAGGTACTGAAGCAGCTTCGCAAGACCCACTCAAATTTCTTGAAGCAGCTCTCAGATCTTGACGAACATTTGTGCCTTTGTTTCACTTCAATCAATAGGGCCAGATCACTTCTTCTTAGAGAGATCCTTCTTCCTTAACTCATTCCTTACCCGCTGTTTTTCCAAAGAAAGTAAGTATTTTAATGTTGCATCCTTTTTTTGGAACTTGAAATCCATTTTTTTTTTCTCTACTTTTCTATTTACATTGAACAATTTATTCAAGAGTGAGAATCTTGATGTCTTTGACTAATACCATGGTCTCATCAGATGCTTGCCATGGGATAATAGAAAGATGGCCATCCCCTGCCCCTCCTCCAAATATCAGACCTAGAATATCAAGATTCAAGTATATTAAAAAAATAATGTTGAATCATGTAATGCAAGATTCAACATATCTGTTTAGTCAAATTTCCACCTGTCCTTCATGATCAGGTATAACTAACTAGTGTTATTGTGACAGGAAAACACCAATATCACCCACCTGATCAGGATTGTCTGGTGCTGTTTCATGACATTGAATGGAAGAATAGAAAGGCGAATAAAGTTGACCCTCTTCACCTTAGTCAGGGAGCAGGCTGGCTGCAATGATAGATGATATATGCAATGCTGACACAGATTTAACCATTAGGGAACATATTATTATGCATTTGATTGCTGACCATTGTGAGGAAAAGCATATACATCATCCTTGGCAAGCCCTCAGAAATCAACAGATGATTCGGCTAAGTTCTAAAGATTCCATTCCTGGTGCTTAAAACGCAAGCAATTTATGTTGTTGAAGTGCAACTGTCATTTGTTAGTCAGATGTTTATTATATGAATCAAATCCCTTATAGCTCAAGTTCTTGCATCTCAAATTTGAACAATAGTTTGTCTATTAAGGGGTCTATTGTTGATAGTCTTCCAGTGTCCTTCGTACCAACATTATTCAATTACTCAGCCTTCAATGACATTTATCTTGATGTATGTCTATGGATACTGCTGTTTTCAGGATATTCATTTTATTGTTTTTTTTAAAGATAATATTACATTATGATCACCTCCACAATCCCTACTTTGGACCTTTATTTTAGGGTTCTATAAATAATGTAAATCGCATGTTTTATAGATGATATAAATCATTAGATGTGTCAGAAATTAAATTTATAATTTTACAAGAATATCATTATTTACAAGTTGGTCTTTTATTACGTCATATTTTTTTAGTGTATATTCATTTTATTGTTAAATTGATGTTTATGAAATTCATTTATAAAATGGTTGTCGAAATGTTTCAACCGTGATTCATTAGTGAATTCTTTTGGAAATTGGTGTTCATCCTAAAGCTCTATGCTCGATCTGGGTAGGTAGGAGGAACGGACCTCCTTGAGCATTAAGCGCTATGTGGGTTCTATTCAAATCTCACTGAGCCCACCTCAAAATTTTCATCTTCTAATCATTTCTCTGAATGATTGCAGGCTATGAATGGTTCTTTTCATGAAATATTTGGGGGTTTCGATTATTTTGGTAGCATTATTTTAAAGGCCTCGAACATGGGACAGTAGTCAGAAAAAGTGTTTTTTCTTTTTCTTTTTCAGTGACACTGGAAAAGAAAATTTGTTGTACACTTGACACGATGAAAGGACCATCAAAATTGAAACCAACATCCTTGACAATTGATCAATGTCTCCCCCTGCCCGTCTCCCCCTGCCCCCCCCCCCCCCAAAAAAAAAAATTTTGAAATCCAAGAAAGCGATGAAATTGTTGCTCCTCCCTTTTTATTTCCTAGCAAAAGTGAAGAAAATGCTTTTGCATTTTTCTTTATAATCTAATTCTTTTTAGTTTATGTTATAAAATTTGGGTAGTATTAAAATAAAATTTACACACTACACACTAATAAAACTCTAATTATTCTTTGCAAAAGAATTTCTCTCTTTCTTTTCTATCACAATTTTCTCTAATATTTCTTTCACAAAAATAATGGTGTATTACAAGTTTAGAGAATAACTCTATTTATAGAGCTCTAATTAATGGAATACATCGTGGCATACATCATCTTCCACTAATATTAATTAGTGGTGTCTCCACTAAATGGTGGACATCCATAAAAATCTTCTCTAATAATTCACATAAATCCATAATTAGTGGAGCCTCCACTAATTAATGGAGCTTCCAATAATTTTAAAATATTCATAACACTCCCCCTTGGATGTCCATCCATTACATAAAGAATATGCCTCGTTAAAATCTTACTAGATAAAAACCCAGTGGGAAAAAAAATCTAGTGAAGGAAAAAGAGTACACTATTCTATATGTCTGTTTATTACTCTCCCTGATGAGATGATTCCTTTAAATCTTTAAATCGACGCATACCGATTTTATATCTCAACTTCTCAAATATTGCAGTCGGTAAAGTCTTTGTGAAAATATCTGCGAAGTTTTCACATGACCGAATTTGTAGCACATCAATTTCACCTTTCTTCTGAAGTTCATGAGTAAAGAAGAATTTTGGTGAAATATGTTTTGTTCGATCTCCTTTAATATATCCTCCTCGTAATTGAGCTATGCAATCTGCATTGTCTTCATAAAGATGAGTTGGAATATCTTTGATCGATGATAATCTACAACTTTTTTGGATATAATGAATCATTCTCTACTTGCTTCATGAATAGTTGTAATTTCAGCATAATTTGAAGAAGTAGCTGCTTGGAGATATCGAATAACTTATTTAATTCCATTCTAATGTCGTCGTGTTGGTGAAGAACTAAATCTTGCTAATAAATTGATGACAAAGGTAATATTAGATCGTGTATTGTTAGCAAGATACATCAATACACCAATTGCACTGAGATATGGTACTTCAGGACCAAGAAGTTCTTCATCCTCTTCTTGAGGTTGGAAAAGATCTTTATTCACATCTAATGACCAAACGATCATTGGAATACTCAATGGATGTGCTTTGTCTATACCAAATCTTTTTAGAACTTTTGCTGTATATGTTGAATAAATATTCTATTTGCCAAATGTTCTATTTGTAAACCAAGGCAAAGTGTAATTTTACGACCATCCTTGATGTCGAATAATCAATTGTTTCTTGAAATTCTTCATGAGTTCTAATAAGATTAATATCATCAACATATATAGCTAATATCACAAATTTAGAACCAAATTTCTTAATAAAAACACATGGACATACCTGGTCATTTTTAAATCCCGCTTTCAATAAATATTCACTAAGACGTGTGAACCACATGCGCCCAGATTACTTCAGGTCATATAATGATTTTTGCAACTTGATGGAGTAATTTTCACAAGAATAATGTTTATATGCTTCAGGCATATGAAATCCTTCGGAGATTTTCATGTAAACATCATTTTCTAATTTTTTATACAAGTAAGCAGTGACAACATCTAATAGGCACATATCTATCTTTTCATATACTGTCAAACTGATAAGATATTGGAGTGTAATAGTATCAATAATAGGAGAATAAGTGTCATTATAATCAATACCTAGTCTTTGTGAAAAACCTTTGGCTACTAATCGTACTTTATATCGTACGATTTATTTTCATTGCGTTTTCGCACAAAAATCCATTAGTAGCCAATAGGTTTTACACCTTCTGGTGTTCGGACTGCAGGTCCAAAAACTTCACGTTTTGTCAGTGCATTTAACTCCGATTGAATCGTATCTTTCCATTGCAGCCAATCTTTTCTATACCGACATTCATCAACTGATATTGGTTTAGGATCATCATTATCCTGTGTAACATCAAGAGATATATTGGATGCAAATATATTATCAATAACAATTTCTATCCGATTTCAACTTCTACCAGAAGTGGTATAATGGATAGAAATTTCAATATTACTTTCATCAACTTCTGGTTCTTTGTCATCAATATGAACATCTGGAACATTTAATCCTCTTTTCTTTCGAGGATTTTTATCTTTAGAACCAAGAGGTCGGCCACGCTTCTGGCGTGTTTTTGGCTCAGCAGCTATAGGTATAATCTTTTGTTCTGCTGGAACTTCAAGTTGAATAGGAGTATCTATAGCTGGAATATGCGATTTTATTACTCTTCTGGAGTCAACAAAAGTGTCTGGCATTTGATTTGCAATGCTTTACAAATGCATTATACTGTTGAACTTCAAGTTCACACACGCTTGTATGCGGATCAAGATAATTTCTGATATTGTCCAATCAAGATCTTTCTTATACTATTTCTGTTCTCCCCCTAATTTAGGGAATAATGATTTCATAAGAGAATAATGAAAAAGAAAAGGAAATGTAAGAACATGATGACAAGTAGGAAATGCCAAGACATTTATTATAAAAATCTCCTTTTTTTTTTCTCTTTTCCCGATACCGACTTTTCCTCTTCCTCTCTTATCTTTTCTTCTCTTCCGACCTTCTACCTACCATCTACCTCTTCTTCTTCCTCATACAGATATATATATATATATATATATATATATATATCGATATATATCGATATCATCAGTCATTAGTAAACATAAAAAATAAAAAAAATAAAAACCACAAAGTAGATATGGAGACTTGTAATTCATTTGAGACATGGTCAGATTTTGACTTGGTTTCTACAGCAGATTTTGATGTATTTTCCTTTACAAGCCAACCGCTTCCTCTTAATTCTAACGCAGAAGATTTTAATATGTTGTTCTTTCCAAGCCAACCGCTTTCTCCTAATTTCAGATGAGATACCTTTAAGGGCTCCCCCCCCTTTTTGGGTGTGCTTGATAATGAAATTAAACTATCTTTTGGTTTGTTTTGATGTAAATCAGTGAACATACTACTTGGGACCAATTTGATCTGCCCATGCAAGAGACTGCTTTTGATGCTATTCCTCTGAATGAGGATATGCTTGTGCATGATCCTTTCTACTCCTTAATGGATTTTGAACAAAGCCAAAATAAAATTCCAGGCTATCATATATTCAAACATGAATTTTGAATGGTATTATATTTACTAATATTATTTTTCTTTTTCTAGGAAAAATAATGAGTGGTATTGGTAATGAAGTCGGAGTGAGGACCCATGACATGCATAATATCAAAGTTCAAGATATTATTTCAGACGAAATTCCTATAGAGAATAAAAGGATTAATAGGCAGAGAGAGAAGAAGGGCAATAACTCCCAAACACTATCAAGAGAAACCATTTCGCGGTACTTTTACCTGTCAATCAAGAGCGCGGCTAAAGAACTGAATATTGGCATAACCCGTCTCAAGAAAAGATGTAGGGAGTTAGGAATTCGTCGATGGCCTCATAGGAAGTTGATGAGCTTAGAGACCCTAATCCAAAATGTTCAGGTTCTCACACACACACACACACACTTATAATTTGCAAGTATGAAACTATGAAAGATTTATAAGTAAATAACCGATGATATCACTTCGATTTACAGGAGATGCAAAATAAATAAGAAGGAGGACATATGACTGAGAAGAAGTTGAAAGAAGCCATTGAGATATTGAAATGTGAAAAGCAGTTGGTGGAAGAAAGTCCTGATATGCAGTTAGATAACCAAACACAGAAATGGAGATAAGTATGCTTCAATGCCAAATATAATGAGAAACTTAAGTATAATAAACTTAAAGGGATCATAAAATCCCAAGACTCATTTCACAGTAACTTCACGGCTAATTCTACTGCTAGTCTAGATGCTGGTTCAAAGGGGAAAGAAAAGGAAGAGGGTGCCGAAAAAGAGGAGCTGAAGTTCATAATTGCTAATTGTTTGTCTTCCTCTAATGTAAATATGGAAATAGAACAACTACAAACATTCACCCGAGATTTATCAGCTCTATTGAAAAAGAGCAACTACAAGCATACATCCTTAAATTCACGTGAATACCAATGGGATGAATGAAGGAAATAAAAGTGACTTATGATTTTTTTTTTTGAACTGTTAGTAGTAATGTAGTATATTGACATCCGAATGTAATATCTCAACAATTTGATGCGTATTATTACTGGAAATATCTTTTTATTACTGGACATATCATTTTCCCTTATTATCTTTTCTGTTCCACTTCAAGTGGTCAGTATTTCTTTGTGATAAGGGAAATATCGAGTGTGTCCATGACCATAACCACAGTCACTGCCACAACTACGACTAGAACGATGGCCTCTGCTAGAGCCAACAACATTCACTTCTGGGAGTGCTGTTGAGCCAATTCATTTGGCTTCATGATTGCTCAATAATAATTCATGTTAAATCTGTACACTTTGGATACTCTTTTTCTTGATATTGTTGCTGCAGGACAATATTCGATGCATGAAAAGTAGAGAATGTCTTCTCCAATATATCCTCATCAATAACTTTTTCTCCGCATAATTTTAACTGAGATGTAATTTTTTTTTTTTATACATTGCGGAGTTTTAAAATCTTGCAACTTCAGGTGCAATCATTTATACCGTGCAGTTGATAGTACCACCATCTTCAGGTGGTCAAAATTTTCTTTTCAACATTTAGATGCATTTTTGTATCGAGAACCCATAAAAAATATCAAGGGTTATAAATTTGAGTTTAGCCATAGAGATTAATAAATGCGTACTTATCATCTGATTTTAATAACGGCAGAAACTCGTGCTGATAATGTGTTATAAAATTTGGGTAGTGTTAGAATAAAATCTACACACTACACACTAATAAAACTCTAACTATTCTTTGCACAAGAATTTTTCTCTTTCTTTTCTATCACAATTTTCTCTAATCTTTATTTCACAAAAAATAATGGTGTATTATAAGCTTAGAGAATAGCTCTATTTATAAAGCTCTAATTAGTGGAATATATCATTATATCATGGCATACATAATCTTTCACTAATCTTAATTAGTGGTATCTCCACTAAATGGTGGATATCTATAAAAATCTTCTATAATAATTTATATAAATCCATAATTAGTGGAGCCTCCACTAATTAATGGAGCTTCCAATAATTTTAAGATATTCATAATAGTTTAGGATTTGTTGGGGTTTCTATAATCTCCTCGGCCAGCTTGCAGCCACGACGAGGAGGGCTCGTAACTCGGGAGCATCAAATCAATTAATAATGAATTTGATTGGTAATTTAATTAAATATTTAAAATTAATAATTAAATATTTATTGTAGTAAATATGTTTAATAATATATTAAGTAATTAATTAATTATTTTAATAATATATTTTTGTTATTAATTAATTAATTAAGACTTTTTTTTAAAATTCAGTCATAAATTGTAAGTAAATTAAAAATTATTTAATTTTGAAATTTGATTATATTAAATAGTTATTTATTTATTAATATTATTTTATATTTAATAGTATACATTATAATAAAATATAGTATGATAATAAACAATTAATTCATATTTTAAATTTAGACTTTAGATTTTATAATTCAGTTTTTACACTTTAATTTTTACATTTTAATTTTATCAAACAAATCTTTAAATTTAAATTTAATTTAATTGTTATAAAATACTTCAAATTTAACTAGTAACTTGAATATTAAGTTTAAACTTAATTTAGTTGTTATAAAATATTTCGTAGAAGTTTGAAAATAATCAGTAATTCAAGTTGTTGTTATAAAATATTTTTTTTTGGAAATTTAAGAATAATTAATCATCTGAGTTGATTATCTTAATTTAGTAATTATAAGTTTACTTTTTGACCTACATTAAAACATTTCAATTGATAAGTTATTAAAATTTTATCTTTTTATATATATGTAAAATTTTCAAATCAATGAGTTAAATAACCGAATTTAAATATGATATAGATGTAGTCCTTACAAAAGTTACATTATATATATATATATATATATATATATATATATATATATATATATATATAATTTCTCCCGGCTCGATTGAGTAAAAAATTTCTCGATTTAAATGGAGACAATACCAAGAGTAGCTTCATTTCTCAGCCTGCGAACCAGGAGGGGCCAAGGATGGGAATTGGTAATTAGAGGTGTAAACGGGTTCGGTTCGGGTCATCCCGTCCCGGATACAGGACTTGACCTGTATACATGGCGAGGTCTAGAGTAAAAAGACTCATATCTAATCCGGTAAATAACAAGTTCGGATCAGGTGATTTGAAAATTTTAAATTATAAAAATAATATTCATATGTAAAAATTTATATACAAAATATTAAAATAAGAATAATTTTAAATTTTTAAAATTTTAAATTTACAATAATAAAAAAAAAAGTTCAAGTTCATAAATAACAATATCATAAAACACATATAAATTAGAAATTAAGTATTAAATAATAATTTACAACAACAATATTAAAATATCCATAAATTTATAATTATTACATAATATAAAATATCCTCAATTCATCTATAAGAAGTTAAATAGTTAAAAACTTAAAATGTTAAGTTAAAAACTTATATCATATATATATATATATATATATATATATGTATATAAAATATTTTATATAATTTTTTTAAATTAATCAGATAAATGAGTAATTGGGTTTGAATATAATATATATATATATATATAATATTTTGTATAATTTTTTTAAATTAATCGAATAAATAAATAATCGAGTTTGAATTTATAATATTCGAATTCAAATCTAATTATATAAATTAAACGAGTAAACGAATCAAATCGGATTCGAATAACAAAATAAACGTATCAAATCTATATAAATAGATAATTGGATCGGTCGAGTCTGGGTAGACCCGATCTATTATCAGGCCTAAATTGGTAATACGTGCATATGTGAGAAAGCTAACAAAAATCCAATTTTTTATTGCAATCCAACTAAAAAAAAAGGAAAAGAAAGAAGAACTATAACAACTTGAGAAAGAAAGAAAGAAAGAAAAATAAAATATGAAAAGCCATTCCAAGTGCTTGCCAATGATTTCTTGCCACCATTCTAAGTCCACATGCAAAGAATTGAGCTCTTCTTTTCCTTTACTGCTCCCTCCTCTGTTCCTCGCCTCCTCCCTATCATCATCAGCAGAAACATCTCATCATATGCGTTCCCTTTTGCGTATCTTCTTGCTGTAAACATACCCCTACTACAACTCTCTTCTTCTACTTCTACTGCCATTGGCTTCACTGAGCTTTTCAATTCTTTGAATCGAAGTCAATTCTTGCTTTGCTTTTTCTGTTCATTTCTCGTATCAATTGCAATACCCCATTTACACACGCATTCTTTCTCTCTCTTTGGCCCTCTAAAGCAATTTTCTGTTTTTTTTTTCCCTCTCTCTTGGTCTGTACAATCGAAAATCAAATCACAAGCACAGCCGTACCCAGAACTCTATTGCTACTCCATCGCTACCATTATCGAGCCATAAAGGCGGAAAATCAAGCTGCCAAAGATTCCTGAACCCCATTTCCTAGCGCCCACATAAACATATACTGTTCAGCCATGGTTTTTCGTATTTATTTTTCACAGATCAGTAGTGGGACTTGAGAGAATCAGCGAAGAAGATGGTAGTGGCACTGCATTTTTATCTAAGAATTTGGATGATTTTTTTGGTTTCCGGTTTTCTTTATTCCTTATTAACGCCTCATTTTCTTTTCAAAGTAAAACTCATACGTTTATTCCTGCTTTGAGTCGCATTTACTTCATTTTCATCTTTAAAGCGGTAAAGTGGGTATCTTTCTATGTGGATTTTCCCGTGCATACAGATCAAGGTGGACGTCTAGCAAGAAAATTGAAGAGCAACAATTTCTGAAGTTCAAGACAACCAGTGCAAATGTCCAGGCAGCAGAGTAGGTCGATGATGGAAATGGAGGGTCTAATACCCAAGATCCGCAAAAGGGGTTGCTCAACATCATCATCGTCATCATCCAAGGTTCACAGTTACCGATTCAAGCGCACCATTTTGGTCGGCAAGAAGGCCCGAGGAGGTATCGGTCTGGGAGGTTCCAGATCCAGCACGCCAGTGCCTACTTGGAAAATGACGCCTTTGAGAAGCGCCATTGATTCCCCCAAGTACTCTCAGAAGAGTAATGGTGGTGGGAGGTCCGGGCCAGTGTCTGCTCGAAGGCTAGCGGCTACTCTATGGGAAATGAACGAAATTCCATCCCCTAGAATGAGCGAAAATTTTGGCGAGAAGAAAAAGAATAAGAATGTGCTGTTGTTGAAGAAAGAAAAATTACGGTCCTCAGTCCCATCCCATTTATCTGATCCATCTCATAGCCCTATTTCTGAGGTCTGTTTGTCACCATTCTGAATTTTGCTTTGTGTTTATGTTCCTTGATTTTCAATTCTCTTGTCCCCCCCCTTTATCTTTTGACGATTGTTACTGCCTCTAAAGTGATTTCTGATCTTAAATGATGTGGTGATGTTGTGAGATGGCTGCTTGAAAGTTGTTTTGTATTTCTTTAACGTATCCAGAAAGCTAACAGATATGGTAAAATGAAATTTTGGATTGACACAGTTAATTTAGTTGGATCCAATTATGGTTAAAGGATATGTTTATCTATTTCTCTCTCTGTGTATCTGTTAATCCGACATTCTTTTTGTTGACTTTAGAACTTCCAGTTTAGTTAATTATTATGAACTGTGCTAGACTGCTGTTTATTTCTCTGAGGAAAATGTGGTGTTCAGCATCATTACTATCGGTATTGTGTTATGCCCTAAAGAGGACTTTCTTTTGGAGGTTGAAATGCAAAGACTTTACAATCTATAATTCTTTTTCTGGTAATAAATAATACTGTAAGAAAACTGAGGAAAATATGATTTTAAGCATTCAAAATGAGAACTTGGAATTTGTGCAGATCTTGCTTATCAAAAGAGAAAAAGAGGAAAATGAAAACTGCAGATTGCCTTACTTTGTTTGGGTAGGGTGACTTTGCTTCATTGTTTGTTAGTGTTATTGCACTCTAGTTTCTGGAGAACTTTGGCAACTATGGAATGGCAAATGATACTTCTGCAACCTAGGCTTCTTTATTTCAAAATATGAATTTAGAAGCTAAAAATAAATTTAATGTGCTGTTCAGAAGGAAAAGAAAATTCTTATATCTAAAAATTGGTTAGACAATACTTGATGGTGTAATTTAAGTGATGTTAAATTATTTAGGTTCTTACACTTCTAACACTTAAGGTTGGACATTGGTAAAACCTTGAAGTGAAGTTGCAAATGGAGACTTTGGCTAATAGCATTTCTACATTGCAAAACAAGATAAATCAATATTTTAACCAAGACTTCTTTTGTTGATTGTGCAGAGGATGGATCGCTCTGCAGCAGGTAGTTACCAGAGGAGATCATCATCAACTTCCCAGAGGCTTAACCCAACAGACCACAATGCTAGGGTTTTTGATTCAATAAGCAGTGCTAGTTTAATGGAGGTGAAAACCAATTCCATTCGTTTCCAGTTTACAGGCAATATAGTCCAGTTTGAATTGCCCTCAACTTCTATAGCATTACTTATCTAACTGAAACAGAGATTTTTCCTTTTCAGACAGTAACCTTCTTTCTCTGTATTATTTTTAAAGATTCTGATATTAAATAAAGGAAATTCACATTACGAATGCTTCAGATTTCCGGTTTTGGAATGTCTTGTTCACATATTTTTGGTGCATAATCGGAGAAGTGGAACTTCTATTTTGCAGATTGAGACTAGATCAAGGGCACAGACACCAAGCGGATCTGTAGCTGGTGCAAGAAACCGTTTGAAGGATGTTAGTAATGCCTTGACAACATCCAAAGAGCTGCTGAAAATCCTCAATCGTGTTTGGGCCAATGCTGATCAACCTTCCTCTAGCATGTCTCTTGTCTCCGCTTTGCATGCTGAGCTTGAAAGGGCTCGCCTGCAGGTTAATCAGCTCATCCAAGAGCAACGGTCAGACCAAAATGAAATCAACTATCTAATGAAGTGTTTTGCTGAAGAGAAGGCTGCATGGAAAAACAAAGAGCGACAAGCTGTAGAGGCTGCAATTGATACCATTGCTGGTGAACTTGAAGTGGAGAGGAAGCTAAGGCGTCGATTTGAGAGCTTAAATAAGAAACTTGGAAAAGAACTAGCAGAAACAAAGACATCATTCATGAAAGCCGTGAAAGAACTTGAAAGTGAGAAAAGAGCTAGAGAAATAGTAGAACAAGTTTGTGATGAATTAGCTAGGGATGTTGGTGAAGATAAAGCTGCAGTGGAGGAGCTAAAGAGGGACTCAGAAAAGGTTCGTGAGGAAGTTGAAAAGGAAAGAGAAATGCTCCATTTAGCTGACATGCTACGGGAAGAGAGAGTCCAGATGAAACTCTTAGAGGCTAAACATCAATTTGAAGAGAAAGACACTGCTGTAGACAAGCTAAGGAAACAACTTGAAGCATTCCTTGGAAGAAAGAGAGGTAAAGAAAAACGAAGTGGTTCTCATAATTTTGTCACTGATGATGATATAACAGCATGCTTCAGTACCCATCAGAGCCAAGAAAAAGATCATGGGGAAGTGGAGGATGTTGTGGATGCTGAAGAAGACTCAGCAGAGAGTGAGCTTCATTCCATTGAGTTGAACATGAACAATAGCAATAGTAGGGGTTACAAATATGCTCATGCATCCACTCTCGGTCGTGAATCAAGAAGAATTTCTGTTGAAGATGAAATAAAAGGGAGGAATTCCCCTGCTGGGCAGATGCCTAGGAAAAGTAGTTCCCTCCAGAGGAGCATTTCTGAAGGAGTTGAATGGGGAATTCAATCCAGAAGTCTCCAGAACACAGCTGAGGTTTTAGATGGTGAGAGAATCAGTGAAATGGAGAAACAAGCTCAAAGAAGAAGTTCTGCTGATGAGACGCATCGAAATAAAGTTGTGAAGGGTCTTAGGGACCACTTAATATCTAGTTCTAGGACAGTATTGGCCAGTGACTTTTTGAGTCCGACCCGGCAAAGGGAGCAACCTTGGCCTTCACGAGATCCTTGCAGCATGGTTCAGGAAAGATCTACACTCATTCATGGAATTGGTTCGAAGTCGAGGCTGGGAGAAGCACGAGGAGAAGGGCAGACTGCAAGAAGATCAAAATGGTGACTTTTCATTGTAATGCTTGTGAAGTCACAGTGAAGGGCGCTAGAACAATGGAGTACTCAGATCAAGAAACATTTGAGCAGCGGAAGGATTAACATCTTGTTGATTAAAGCTTTGGAGTCCTGGAGGAGTCAGTATAATTTTGTAGAAAGTTGTATAACTGTTCCTTGTACAAAAATTTCTTAGTTTAACTGAGTTGATTCGCTACTAGTTTTTATTACTTGGTCTTGGTTTTTCTGGTGATATTTGCTTTGCCTTTGTCAATTAAGATATACAGAATCTGCTGCTGAAAGATTTAGGTTATTATGGAGTGAATGTTTGTGAGACTTGGCTGCTTGACAAAATCTTGTTATTTGTTTACTTTTCACTAATGATATTAATGCGTATTTATTAGTGGTTTAGAAGATGTGTTATTTGTATGAAAACCAGCTAATACTTATGCTATTCCAGATTTCCTTGTTCAAATGCTTTGCCCCAGCATGTGGTTTTTCTTCATCTTCCACTTTTGTTGTACATTTGTTACAGTAACTCGGAAACTTAAGAGGGTATAAGGAGAGCTCCATTAGGTCTTCATAGCGTAATTGCATTGCAGCAGGGCTGTGCCACTGACCTTGTCTCTTTGATTGTTGGAACTTTGCCTGTTATCTCTCTAACGGGTGATCTTTTGTGTAGGGGCACACTGGATCTTGTAGACACCATTGGCAGGAAAATAGGCTTTGAATAGAGTTCTCTTTAATAGAATGGCCCTGGTAACAGGATTCTCGCTGGAAATGCTTCAGGGAATCGATCTGCTGGCCTTCATCAATACAAAGAAAATGGGTTTTGTCTAAAAAATTAGCAGAGGTAAATTATGATAACTTCCAATACTATCTAATTTGAAGATTTTATCTATCAAACTGAATAGACGGGATGAAACTGAGACAATATCCTCTTATTGAATGGTAGACTAGAGGAGCAAGTTGTAGGAGTCCATTTGGAGAAGCGTTTGCATTTCAGAATCCTTCCATTTCATAGATTTCAGAGAAAGGTTAAAGCCTCTAAATTTATTCTTTTTGTCCACTTCAATGCTTATACCATTCCAGAAAACTTGAAAAGATTTCTAATAGAGTTAAGGCATTACTTTTGTAGAAGGTTTTATTTATCAATCAAGAAATCTTGAATTCAATAAACATCGATGCATATACCTTTCACCTCTTCCTCCCTTTCTAATAATAAAGATTTTCCTAAGGAAACAGAAACCTGTAGATTCAATTAGAAAGACTATACATTTCTGTCTGGATTATTAAATAGAAAATGGCAACACTTTGTTTGGAGACAGGCAGATGGCAACATTCATGGGCAACCAAAGATAAGTACTAAGATCTATTCAATGTGTGCCGATTACTTGAAGTCAATTTATTTTTCTCTTTAATGAGCAGTGATATGATTGAGGTAAACATTGAGTACGATATACTTTCATCACAACAGTCAAATTTTACATTTATTGGTTAATTACTAGGAAATGAAAAGCTATAAAAAAAATGATTTTCACGTCAAAGTCTAACAACAAAGCATGCTTTCTTATGCTGGCTAAAAAATTATATTTGTTCTCTTGTCAAAATCACCAAAAGGATGATATGATTAAAGAAATTATGCTTTGATGGTGTTGTTTTCCTATCTTTGCATTTGAGAAAGTTCTACAATTTTATTATATTCAATATCCCAACCGGGCTCTTTACTAATACCAATTATAGGGGTAATAAATCTGAATAATAAATTAACTTGGTTAGTGCTTCCATAATAAGGGATTTCGTTACCTTATTAACTTCAAATGAATTTCAAATTTATTATTCATAATTTTATTTGAGCCGAACTTAATTTAAAATTTTTATATTTTAGAGTAAGTCCACACTTTAGTTTATAAAGAAGAGGCGAGGCAGTTCCAATTCTAACCTTTCTCCTAACCTCAGGGGTAGAAAATATTCAACAAGGTCCCAACCCTAGGAAATCTCGGAATCAAATGAACCAAAATAGATCACCCTCTACATATTAGGACAAAAGGGAAATTTTTGCATCAACGGTAAATTCGTGGATCATACATATTAGAGAGTTGTATTACACAATTTTTATTATATAAAGTATTATTCTTCAATACATATAGTTTACGTGGATCGGTCCTAGCCATGCATATTTAAAGAGAAATTCTTACGTGAATCAGGTTTATGTTGACTAACTAGAAAGTTGTATCTTACAACTTATACTATATGTAGTATAACCTTTCAAAATTATTCAAAATTAAGTGGTTAGGACCATCAAACCCCGTTCTAAATTACTCAACTCCTGTACCTTTTACATGGGAAATACTTGCGCGAGCCCACTCTACCGTGGACCACAATTTTGAGTTTTGTACTATATGTAGTGAAAATTATGTATTTTTATAAAAGTGCAATACTTTAAAGCACTTGGTCCACCAGATCCACCCAAGTATTTTCCCTTTTAAATTAGTTTTTAGAAAAAAAGAAAAAAATGCGAAAAAAATAAAGAGATTAAATTTAATGTAAAATTTTAATATAGATCGAAATATAAAAAAAAACTTTGGACGGAAATTTACTATTTTTTTTTTTCAGATTATCTAAAATCCCAAAAATAATTGCGGAACCAGATCCCTTATTTTGGAAGCATAATATTCCGACTAAGCACGGAGGAGTTTGTATACCTCTAGAATGCAACCTCCTCCTCTTCTGTGATTCTTGATTCTGGTCACGGCCATAGAATTTTGCTCTCTCTCTCTGAGCAGCGTGTGCACTGATGCAGAGATTGATAATGGCGATTAGATTATTGTTTCTTACTTTTTCAATCTTGATTCTCTTATTTTCTTCTGTCTCCTTAGCCAGAATTTCTCCCAGGTTCCCTACTTCTATCACCAGGCCAGAACAACTCTCAGTCTCCGCTGAAAATAACGAGCTTTATGAGACCAAATATTTCACTCAAATACTCGATCACTTCACTTTCACTCCAGAAAGTTATCAGACGTTTCAACAGAGATATTTAATCAACGACAAATACTGGGGTGGTGCTGAGAAGAATGCTCCGATCTTCGTCTACACCGGGAACGAAGGCGATATCGAATGGTTTGCTCAAAACACCGGTTTCATGTTCGACACAGCGCCTCACTTCAAAGCCCTGCTCGTCTTCATCGAGGTAAGCAATGATTTCTATAATTGATTCTTGCTCCTTTTTCCTGTTTCATTCGCACGTGAAGAAACAGATAAGAGTCGATTTTATGGTTACGGAAACTGAATTGCAGCATAGGTTTTATGGAAAATCTATTCCTTTCGGGGGCAACAAAGACGTTGCCTATTCAAATTCAAGCACTCTTGGATACTTGACATCGACACAGGCATTGGCAGATTATGGAACTTTAATCATTGATCTGAAAAAGAATTTGACAGCCCATGATTGTCCTGTGGTGGTGTTTGGTGGTTCCTATGGTGGAAGTAAGTAGAAAGCATGGCCATGGCAGTGTCCTTTAAGCTTTGTTAACATTGTAAATGTCCATCCCTGCAAAAAACAGATATTGGTCTCGGTTCTGGAAATTCATCGAATTAATTAACTCCGACTTGGCCACTTTTGCAGTGCTTGCAGCTTGGTTCAGGCTGAAATATCCGCACGTTGCAATCGGCGCTTTGGCTTCTTCCGCACCAATCCTCAATTTTGAGAACATCACTTCTCCATACAGCTTCAACAACATCGTCACCGAAGACTTTAGGGTCCCTCTCTTACTCTTAACCCACTCACAAGCACACACTTGCATACGCAAACCCACATGGAGCATGAGTAGAGCTAGATGAACCGAGCTTGGAGAAGCCTAGACCATTTTAGTTATTCGTGAAGTCGAGTTGGGGATTATTTTGAATTCTCCCTCAACACAGATAAGGACATTAGATCAAATGAGAGGTTAAGGTCACATAATGAACAGATTTTGTTTACATCGATGAACTCTTGCATGATTTGTTCATAGAAAACAGCTAATACGACAAAGCAGATGTATGATAGAACAGTATAACAAATAAAAGCAACAAGTATGGTCTTGAATCATCTATGCATATGGTGGGGTTTCTTTCTCACACATTACTAATTATATATTGATTTTTTCCATCTGCAAGCAGAGCGAGAGCAATAACTGTTACCAAGTGATCAAGAAATCATGGCAGCAAATTGAAGACACTGCAAAACAATCTGGTGGTTTGGAGTTGCTTCGAAAGTCTTTCAGAATATGCAAGTAAGGACAATCTTTTACCAAACCCGTAGCACCTATCCTTGAATTCCAGCCAGAAATAGTATTAAGATTTTATATCTTCACGTCGAAATATAATACTTGGCCAGTGGTTCAAGAAAAGTGATGTGGTTTGGTAAACAATTTGGACAGGAATTACATAAGTGCAGATTCTCTTGAAGGTTGGTTAAGCACAGCCTTTGTTTACACGGCTATGACGGATTATCCAACTCCTTCAAATTTTCTCAACCCCTTGCCAGCCCATCCAATCAAGCAGGTAAGACTCTAAGGTCCTCTCTTATGCAGGGCCGAAATGGATTGCCCATTCGGATTGAAAGAAAGGAAAGGGGTGGAGAGGAGACGGGTAGGACAAAAATATAACATTTGGAAATATGGAAGAAAGTAAAGAATATGATTTAAATTTATATTTTTATCCGTTAATTTGATATATATTATGAATATTTTAAATAATTTAATAAAAGTTTATTAAGTGAGATTTCTTTTCTCTTTCTATTGTCTACTTTTAGACCGCAAACAAACTAAAATTTTTATACTAAATTAATCCCTCCATTTTTTTTTCATTTCTTTTTTTACATTAAAAAAAAATTAATCCGAATAACTAAAGTTCACACTTTATATTTCCTTCTCATTTCTTTTTTTTTTTTCAATCCAAATAAGCTCTAAATCGTTGTATAGTATTTTAGTTTACAAAATTTGGACACCAAATACAATCTTGGCATACTTTCTTATACACCTCAAACTCATGTAATTCTCGAACCAAGTCAAAGTTTGAGGTTGACTATGAAATTGTGGGTAGATGTGTAAGGCAATTGATGATCCAGAGAAGGGAAACAATACGTTCGAGAAGTTATATGCTGCTGCTAACATATACTACAACTATACTGGAAATGCCACGTGCTTTGATCTCAATGACAACTCAGATCCACATGGCCTAGACGAATGGTCATGGCAGGTATGTGAATATTCCCTTTGCCTACCCTTTTTTCTCTAAATTTTAAGTATATTATTGCTTTTCATATCACATGCTCGCATTAGTCAAATATATATCACATGCTTGCAAGCATTTTTCATTTTCATTTGCACTAAAATATATAAATATGGTGGGGTGACTAATCAAGATGTAGCGTAATTTCTACTGGACAATAGTTTTGATGAGTCAAATTATTAATATAATATTAATATTTATCAGAATTATAAAAGATATTTTAAAAAAATATCATAAATTAAATATATAAACTCTCTTAAATTACATGTCAAACATTTTTTTATTCAGTATTAACATGACCATCAAGGGGGGCATGTGATGGTTGCATAATTAGGGTTTGGGGTCTCCAAGGAAGGGTATTCTCTTCTCTTGATCTAGAAAGAATGGATACTTTTGATTTGAATTGGTGAAGAGAATAATGTATAGTTTGCCAGTTTTGACTAGGGAAAATCCCATCTAATGAAAGGGACAAGAAGTATCAAGGAAGATCAAGTGCTTCACAAGCAAATGTTGGGTCTTAATTAAACCTAATCTTTTCCTCAAAAAAATTAATTAAACCTAATCTTCTTTGGATCCTGCAACACCAAGAGTCATAATCTCAATTATAGCCTTTCCCTTTTGGTGATTACTAATTGGAATGTGAATCAATTAGCTGGATGAAATGATTTGATTGTTGACCAATACAAGAAAATGGAAACTTAAAACCTAGAAAAACCTTTTTTTTTAATGTAAGGTAGGAATTGTAGATAAATACAAAATATACAGATGCCTCTGAGCATTATTTGAGCTATCATCTTTACACAAAAATTAGTCAAAACAAAATTAATTTCTTTTTATAGTAACTGAGTGATCTAAATCATTGAAAACTTCTTTAATACATCAAATCATTGAAACCTTTATTAATAACAGTCTTTTATTTTTATTATTATTATTTTTTTCTTCTCTTACCCCAATAGAGATCCAAATTTGAACTTTGTTTATGAGTCAAATACACTGAATGATGATTATGATATTGAAGTTAATAAAGCTGAGAATAAATACTACTAAAAAGGGAAGATATTAATCCTGAGTCAACTTCAATGTAGAATTTGGAAACATATTGTTCAGACACGAATTCAAAAAAAAATGGCCATGTACCCCACCTTGGACTGGACTCCCCACTATCTCTCACAGCTAACATATTGGGCCTCACATAAATTGACGGAGCACTTGGACCCTTTGGGGCCCAATTTTGGTGGAACTGATTTTTAGTGCTTTCTTTTTTCTGTCATTTCCCTATTTCAATTCCTTTTTTTGTTTTGTAGTCTGCGGGTCATTTTCTTGTCTAAAATGAAGTGGATTCAAACTCTCTCTCTCTCTCTCTATATATATATATCTATATCTATATATATATATATATATATATATATATATATATATATATATATATTCTTTATGTTAGAATGACATTCGACGAATGGAATAATTTTCAGGCATGTACGGAGATGATAATGCCGACAAATGGCAACAATGCAGAGAGCATTTTCCCAGCCTCAGAATGGAACTATACGGAAAGAGTCCAATATTGTGAAAAGTATTTTAATGTCCAGCCCAGGCCCAACTGGATCATTACGGAGTTTGGAAGTCATGTGGGTATCCCCCACCCACCATTGACATTTTCCATTTTTTTTTTGTTTAATTATAAATTACGAGTCAATTTTTAGAATAATGTCTTGTTTGCTTTAATATTTGATTGTTCGTTTTGGTTAAATTATTTTGGCATGTGACAGGATATTAGTAGAGATCTAAAGCAATTCGGAAGTAATATTATCTTCTTTAACGGATTAAGAGATCCGTGGAGCGGAGGAGGGTAAGCATCTGTCTAATAACTTTTCTTATCTCTCATCTCTACATCCAGACCAACATTTTTCTCACTAATTTCCTTTTGTATTATTCCCCATGGCAGGGTGTTGAAGAGTATATCAAAGAGCCTAGTTGCTATTGTTGCTAAACAAGGTCAGGTCTTTTTACATCCAACTCTTATTTCCACTCCCAACTCACCCCTCATCTCTCTCTTAATGAACCATATTAACAACTCATATCAAACTTTATGAACTCATAAAGGTTATTGATATTTTTATTTCAAGAAAATTGATATATTTACTATTTTAAATTATTACAAACGATTAATATTTTTTTAAAAAAAATTAAATATATTATATATTATAATATAATCAAATACACTTTTTATATATTTAAATTTGATATAAAATATTTCAAGACTAATATATTTTTTATTTTTGTTATATTATAATTTTTTTTAAAAACAAAATCACGTTTTAGATCAAATACAATAGATTTCTTAGAGTCATAATTGTTAGTCTCAAGGGTGCAGTTCACTCATAGGCCACAGCCCGGTATGAAACTATTCGGGCTTAATAATGTCAGGTATTCTTGGCCCAAATAATGGTAATGGGTCAAGACATTTAACCAAAGCCCAAACTTGTTTTTGCTTTTGTTCCAGGGGCACATCACGTCGATCTCAGATTCGCAACAAGTGAAGATCCGGAATGGCTTCGACATTTGAGGGAAAAGGAGATAAAGATTATCGAGAATTGGATTTCTGAATACCAACGTTCTTTATAGCCATTCTACTCTTTTATTATAAAAAATTCTAACATGAACCGAGTAGATAACATACTTTAAAAGATTATATTTTATATAATAAAAATAATACATAGTTTATGAATATATAATTTATAAGTTTACGATTTATATAAGAACTTTTTATTGATCATAACTTACTTTCACACATGTACTATACCGTTCAAAAACTCCAATAATGGTCATCCTTTTTTAGGTCTTTAAATTACAATCAAAACAGTCTCCACTACACACACTCTCTCATATCTATTAATAAAAATTATTCGTGTATTTTAATATTAAATAAATTTACTTGACTCAAAAAATCAATCGATCGAAAGATTTAAATCATGCCCTTTTAATTAGAAATGCAATCTTGCAAATGTCTCCACTCGAATTATTTGTATTTATATTCATTCTTAATTTGAATTGAAATGACAGAATCGAGTCATTTTTTCCTTTCTTTTTGCAAGGACCCCGGGGAGAAAATAGGAAAATCAAATGCAGACATAAAATGGAAAAATGAAAAGAAGCTTAGATTATCCATCAAAAGCTTTGACCATAAGGAAACTTTTGGTATTTTAGTACATAAATATATAGAGGTAACGAAGCAAGGATCACGTCATAGCACGAGGAAAGCAATGAGATATACTAGAGGACAATGACTCTTATCTAATTTCCATAGAAAAAAAGGCAGTCAAAGACTTTATTTTAGTCCTAAATTCCCAATTAATTAATCTACACATAATATATAGCTAAATGGTGCTTCTTCTCGGTCGGTACTTGGTGTTGGCCACATAAATACAACCTTTCCATCAAGTTTCTTGTTTGCTTCCTCTTCGAAAATGACTCTTTAACTACAATAGAAAAGGAGATATTATATAGAAATGATTCTCATTAACTTATTATACCGGATAAGAAACAGGATTTCTCTTCTGAATTAATAATATATTATATGTTTAATAAGCTAATAACTCTCTTTTAAAAAAATAACATATAAAATTTAATTTATTTATATATAAAAAATGAATTCGATTTATATTTTTCATCTCTCATGCATAGAATTGGAAAATTTCATGCATGCTTTTGACGTGGAATGCTAAGGGTCATAAGTTTTTTTAAAAAAAAAAGGATAAAAAATCATTGCACATGTTACTATTATTTTTTACCAAACCTCATTTTGATTGGAAAGGCATGTACTTGAACAGATAATGTATTTGGGTCAACATAATTTTACTCATCCCATCAGTCAATATTTTTCCTTTGATAACTCTTTATTTATGAGGTGTGGCATCAAAGGGCTATATATATAGACTATATTATTTGGCAGCAGCTTCTACAAAGTCAAGAAACACAACCATGAGGAGAAAACAGGCTAGTTGGCATCCCATCTTCCAACATAGAAAAGCAAAATGGTATCAATTATGGGTTTGGAAAAATAGCACTAAATGTTGTGTTTCTTTTGACAAATGTTCTTAATTCATATCGAAAAAGACTTGCCATTTGATTCTAAAAGGCAATAGTTCAGATAAAAAAGGGTATAATCTATAGCAAAACAACCAAAAATGTTCATGGGGTTGGAGGAATGTCTGAAAAATGTTGGAAATGGTGATGCAAGGGATGAGGTGATGATGTCTTTCTTTAGCTTTACTAACTAAGATGGCTAATGGTTTTCCCCTTCAAAACTTGAAAGAAAGAAAGAATCAAAGTTAGGCCAGGTCGGTTCCTTAGTCAAAGAGAAAAAGATGATGAAAAGTGCAATATTGTTAACACGTGCAAATGACTCTTTCAAAGTCTTTGTCAACTCCAGCTAATAATATCTCCATGCTTCTCCCCTTCCAATTTCTAGATTACCATGCCTTTCTGTTCACAGCCCCCTTGGAGACGCATATATAAGGCTATCAATACTTTTCATACGTTGTGGTTTGAGGGGATTGATAAAAGTTAAATTTTTATTTAAAATACGGTGTTCGAATTCTACTGAAAAATAAATCGTAATTTATCTCTCTTACTAATATGATATCACGATAAATATTATATTAATACTATATTTAATATATTTTATTGTAATTTAAAAAATAAAAAGTATATTATATTCGTAATTTAAAAGATGAAACATGAAGTATTAATATTTACAAGTGCGGTCCTGATAGGAGAATATATAGCTCATTTTTCTCCTTGCCTTTTGGCATTTCTTGCAAGAAATTTCAAAGAAAGGGAAACAGCCATCAGAAACTTGAATAGATCGAAGTTATATAGACCACAACTTTTGCTAATTGCTCTCTCTCTCTCCTTTTTCTTTGATGTGAAGAATGATGCATTATTGGAATTGACAAATCTCAGATAATTTATAAGCTGCCGGAGCTTGTGTTTTTTGTTATATAATTTCTCTTTCGGCGTCCACTCACTGTGGAAGTCATGGCCACAAGGGACCACTCTTCAGTCTCCCCTTGCCCTCTTTATTAGTATTGCTTTGGGACCTTACCATTGTACAAGAACATATGAAGATGACTCCTCCACAAACTACTTCATATAGGAATCTATACCTTTTTGCCATAGGACAAATACATTAAAATTTTAAACCATAGTTTTCTCGACTATAAGTTAAATATTCAAATATAGAAAAGAGTCGGAAGAATCTCGACCAATTACGTGTATTTTGATATTTTATCCTAATCAATTTCAAATTATTTGATTTTTTTTTCTTTTTTTTAAGAAAGAACATAAATTTTAAAATCAAAACTTTTAATTATGAATTAAAATATTAATTTAATAATATATGACGATAATATTAAAAGAATTTACGATATACATTATAATTTATCTCCGATAGCATTTAAATCTGTCCATTCTTCCCATTCCGTGCTATACTCTCTATCCCTTTCCGATGAAGGATAAGGATGAAAAGAAGCTGCTGCTGCATGCAGATTGCAGAGAGGAGAAGATCAAGTAGGAAGGACTTTTTGGCCACAGGGCAGAGGCAGCCATAGAACTACTACTGCGCACACAGAACACACAGTGGAAGTTCAAATCCCATACATGTATGGCGCGTGACCCTGAAGCGGGCCGGGTGATTGGGGCTGGGGGTTCGTCATTGATCTGGTGGGGCCCATCCAAGAAGAAGTCCATGCACGCCTCCCCTCCCTCTGCAGAGGTCTCGCTGGTGACAAACGAAAAATGATTCCCATTTTCAATTTTAAGGACCAGTTTGGAGGCAAGGCCAGGCCGAACAGAACAGCTGGAAAAAGGCTGGACGTGGCTTTTTCTAGAGACTTATGGGCCTACCCCTTTTTAGATTGTTTATTATATATTATACTCATAATTATATTATATTATAAAATATCAAATTAATTCTAAAAAATACGTAAGTTTGGACATTCACACTGCTCTTACGACCTCAGAGGGGATAAATCAATGATGTGCAAGGATAGAAAAATCGTTTATGATATCTCCCACAAAAAGATTCGAACTCGAAACACAACTTCCTCTGGACTTATGCCCTGTGACAATATCAACTTGATTCTGAACTTTAGGCATGCATGGCAATTTGTTGGCAGCTAAAATTATTTATTATTATTATTATTTTAATTTTGACAGGCAGTCCAATTGCATGCAAGTTTGGAACTCACAATATAGTGATAGGTGGTCCTTGTTTGAATGCTAAAATTAGTAGGCCACGAGTGTTCAAAACCATGAAATTTCAAATCTCCATGAGTCATTGCGGGGGACAATATCCATCAACTATTTCATTTTAATTTAAAACGTTTAAAATACAATTAATGTAATATAAATAAAAGATATTTATTAAATAATACTTAATTCATAATTTTTTTAAAAATTACATTTTGTTTTTTCTCTCAAATAAATGTAAATTAAAATATTTTTAATTAATTCAATTATTATATACACGTGCTATAATAAATATATAACGGTCTATTTTACATTGGAAAAGGCACGAAGAGAAAACAAAACTAGACACGATTCTTGATTGGTAGAATTTGGCTAAAACCAACTTTTAACCTCTTCTACCTTATCTAGAAGGACCACATTTTAAGTAATTAAAAAATAAATACATCTGGTGGCGATAATCATGCCAGTAGAAGTACTAAGAAAATTGGTTTTTTTTTTCTTAAGAAGAATTTTTTTAAAAAAATAAAAAGAAAAAGTAGATAGATTTAGGCCCACCTAGATTTCAGAGTCCAATATAACGGCATCATGATTGTGTGTGAACGGGATCGAATGGTCCATGTGAAGACGTGTAATCCCCTTCAAGTTTTCGGTCCCCTACCCTTTCACCTCCCATGACCGGAATATTGACTTCAAAGCCCAATTTTAATTACAAAATTCTTCCTTTATCTATTTGGTACTGAAATATCAAAATCAAGAAAAGAATAATGAATTTTCATATTTCAAGTGCAACTTATAAAGATTTTTAATATAGTCAAAAGAAAATATTATTTTTTAAAAAATTAAAGAATTAAAAGGTACAAAATTATAAATACTTCTTCATATATAACAATAATTGTTTAGTTAGGTAAAATGCACTGAATTTCATTTTCTTTTGCACTTCAAATGGCCAAATCCTAGGAGGGGAGGGGAGGGAGGAAAAAGACAGAGTAGGGAGCAAGATAAGAGAAAAAATAAGACATAGTTTAGTGTCAAACTTAAAATATAATCCTCCTGTTTACTATTAATATAAATTGTTTATATATTTACCGGTTGAATTATATATCCCATTCATATCATGTAAGAAAGAATTAAAAATTATTACTACATTCGTTTCACAATATAAGTCGTTTTGAACTTGAAAAATTTTCTCACAATATAAGTTATTTTATAAAGTTTTATAAAAATTTATTATTTTTTTCTAATTCTACCCTCTCTTCAATCACTCTTGTTTCACTAATTATGACATAATTCTCTCAATTATCAAAGTAAATAAAGACTTAATTAATTATATTTTTAAAATTGTGTAAAATTTAAAATTTTTAAAATTTATATATATATTTAAAATAATTTATATTATAAAATGGAAGTAATATGATAGCACCTCAATTATAATATATGGGTTCTTCCCCATTGATATTTCGGCCTTCGAAAATGAGGAGAGACTCTATCTCACGGTTTGTGCAATCTGCGGCCATCAACACAACTACACATAGATGTCAACCCCTATACAAGCAGACAATTAATTAAACAATCTAACTACTTGTCAGGAGATTCTAATCCCATCATAACCATAATTATTTGATTATTAAATTATTATAATAACCCCCCCCCCCTCTCCCCCAGAGTATTAGTAGTAGTAATTTTAAATTAAAATCAAAGCATTCATGTAAATAAATATCATCTGCAACCTATTATTGGCTGATTCTCTGATATAATTGAGATGCGTATCAATCTCTGGATTATGGTGCATTGCTCTTAGCCTCGTAAGACTTCTTAAGACATTGTTTGGCCAACAACGTTTGTTTAGTTTCATGAACTGATCATTTGATCATACCAAATACTATATTCCTAAGTTGTCCTAAACTAATGGGTATCCTATTGACACACCACTCCAATTCTCCAACAGCTCGATAAAGAAATATTTTCTTTTTTTTTAAACAAAAACTTGGTCATAATAACGTCACGTGTATTTACGATTAATTTATAATTAAATCGTAACAATAATTTAATTATTTAATGGGTCTATGATAGGGTGTCACAGAGGGGTTTCTATTGTATAATTGAGAAGCCAGGTGGGTTTCGTGACTCGGGAACAGGGAAGAAGGTCCAGATATGGAAAAAAATTGTAGTTTGTTCTTTTACGATATCTCATCAGCTTTAAGAGAGGAAGAGTCATCACTTTCCTGAAATATCTGATGGAGGTTGTCTTGTTCTTCCGGCATTTGACAAACAAATCCTGTAGCTGTTAATTAAACTATTGCACCCCCAAAAAAAAAAAAAAACTTCTGCAAATGACATTCTAGATTCCTTATGCAACAAGTAGTTGTTTATATTATAAGTTCTCAAAGGTTTGGGGAAGAAAAAACCTGTCCATAATCAAACAAGAACATCATTTTGTAAATCACGAGCTCGGTTTGTGTGTAAGATGAAAGCTTTAATAAGAGTCGAGCAGATTCTTGACTTTTTCTTGAAACAAGGGGCGATGGGAACAAGAATCACGGTGCATGTGAATGTGAAGATGAATTTGATGAGAAGGGTAAAGAAGGTGAGGCATGAAAAATTGTTTGCATTGGAGATGTAAGCAGGAACAAATATACATATATATAAATATATATAGACACAGAGGGTGGGAAGGTGAGGGGAGGGGAAGAACCAGCTCTATTATATGCATGTCTGAAGGCAAACAACAAATAAAATAGAAACTTGATGATATGACTTATGAGATGTCATCATCCCACGTTTTGTAAGAAGAAAGGGTGTCTGTATCTACCTGGAAATTGAGGTGGGCTTAATTTGTCTGATTCTTGGAACAAAACACACAGATATTACGAGCCATTATATATGTAAGCATAGATAAGAAAGGGACACAGAGATGCCTCAAGAGTGTGTGTGTGTGAGAGATTAATGTGACACTGAGAGAAGGACGGAGATTAGTGTATGAGGAGAGAGTTCAAACACGAATGCAAGAAAAATGAGGTATGGTATTCTTATTGGCCAAATCTTATCTAAACTCAGAGTCTCTCTCTCTCTCTCTGGGCTTATTCGAAACAGAAGGGATCCCTTCCCCAACTCCAGAATTATTTCCATTGCTCATATCATGAACTATCAATGGCCAGACATCAATAATATTGCTGTCATACACGTGACCGATATTTACATTTCATCTTAATCTCCTCTTAGTTTAAACCCTCCACTTCCTGCTATATGTACATTGCCAAGTATTCATATACAAATGCTTTTGACATTAATGAACTTGAGAATCGTATATAATATAAATTATATATTATAAATTATCAAGTTAGATATTAATTTAATCACTTAATTATTTATTTTATAGAATATCGAATGATAAATTCAGAATATTTATATATTCATCAAAACGAGATGAATTATGATTAAATTTAACTGAAATAAAGTACTAATCTTGCTTGAACAATCACTTGTTCAATGATATATCATCCTTGAGCTTATCCTTAAGGCATATTAACTTAACTTTACCTTAGTAAAACGAAGTTAAATGAATCACCATTCTTAATCCCTACAATGAAAAAGAATATTGAGTTGTCAACGGAAACAAAGAATATAACTATGCAAATCGGAAGTACGACTTGATTGGTTGTTGAAAGCAATCAATCGATTGAGTTCTTCATTGCAATTATCAGCACATGTTGAGCATAATTAGTGAGTTTTTAGCAGATCAAAAATCATTATTAATCCCTTCAATCACTCCCCACAACACCATTTCTTCAATTTGGTATATTGAAGATGCATAATTTTGCAAATCGTTTGAGGTTATATTTCTATAAGAATTCCCCTTTTGGTGGTTGTAAAATTTTGCTAATTGGTAAAAGTAGGTATTCAATCCAAAACTTTTGTTTAATAGAACATATATTTTAATCAATTAAACTACTATATTTCAATATATTAACCTAAGACTAAGTTAAAGGTATCCGGGCTGATATTACATAGAGCCTGAAACATTTCTATCCTTGAATAATCTATAGGTACTTAGGTAGACTAGGATGTTGGGGGGATGGTTACTAGCTAAGAAATACTAGTAACATTTACCACAACCAAGAAGTAGTAGTAGAAATGTGGAAATGCAGAGAGAGAGAGAGAGAGAGCGAGAGACATCAAGTGCAGGGGCGGGCGCCGTTGGATGAGCACTGTGGCAGATTAGTCCCACCAATTGATCTGTTAGCCAACATAATAACATGGGGTGTGTTCCTATGGCATAATTATTCAGCTGTAGAATCTCTTTTCCTTGCTCAAGATTCATCAAAAGATACATTGTTCTGCCATTTCCAGTTAGTTCCATTTTTCAATTCTGATGCTCTCTCTATGGTCTCCTCCCTCCTTCTTCCTCTTAATACTACTAAGAATATCTCTCTCTCCATCATTTTTCCCTTCCTTTGGTGAGAAAAAAGATGAAAAAGTACACCTTAAATTGCACTGAATATAATGATTGATTTTTCTCATCACGCAAAAAGTACTATCGTACTTCTTCTTTATATATCCCTCTCCTCTTAGTTCTCCCCTCCCCTCTTCTCTCTCTCTCTCTGGGGCATACATCAAACAGTTTCCACAGTATCCACATCAATACCGTAATCATAACACGCCTCTCCTCCCAGTCCACACTCTCTCTTTCTGTCTCTGTCTCTCTCTCTCTCTCTCTCCTTCCTTTCCCACAGTTTCAACATCATCACTGCCAAAGATTATCACAAATTCATCAGAAAAGCGTAACATTCTCTCTCTCTTCCTCAGATGTCTATAAACCATTTCTCTTCAGACCTTCCAGAAGCACTCTGGTGGGCACAACACCACCACCAACAACAACCCCATCTGATGGAACACCCCACGAAAGCCCCATCTTCAAAGCATAATAGCTGCAATATTCCTAATACCACCACCGCCACCACCTTTTGGAACAATTCTCAAGAGCTTTACCATCAACAACACCCCATGTCCTGCACAAATAATTCGGCTTTCGCCTTCGACCTTAACAACGAAGACGATGAGGAAATTGAAGAACAGCTGACTGATGAGAGGGAAAATATTGTTAAAGAAGAACCCGAAGTCCATTACCAAGAGCGAGAAATACCCAAGCAACCGTTGTTCGAGAAGCCATTGACCCCCAGCGATGTCGGTAAGCTCAACCGCCTTGTGATCCCCAAGCAACACGCTGAAAAATGCTTTCCGCTCAATGGCAATGACTCGGGAGAAAAGGGTCTCCTCCTCAGTTTCGAGGACGAGTTAGGGAAGCCCTGGAGATTTCGGTACTCGTATTGGAACAGTAGCCAGAGCTATGTATTGACCAAAGGATGGAGCCGTTTCGTCAAGGAAAAGAGACTCGATGCTGGCGATGTAGTGTTGTTCGAGAGGCACCGACTGGACGCCGACCGGCTTTTCATAGGGTGGAGGAGGAGAAGCGCGTCGGCAAACCCGGGTCCCGACAGTAGTGGAGTAGCTCAGGCTCAGACGCCAGCTGCGGTGGCAGGAGGTGGAGGAGGTGGAGGGTGGACGCGTCTGTTCTTTTCTGGGCATCCTTATCCAGCGCAACCTCATGCTCATGGGCCTGCTCTCCCATACCAACCTGACTGTCTTCATGCAGGTATCATTTTCTTTTGCACTTACATTCCAAATAAAAACCCTATCTTCTTTTTGTTTTTTCTCCATTACATTAAATTCCACCGAGTTGCAATAACTCTGCAGACGCACATTGGGACGTGAAAAACACCTCCCAGTTAGCAGGAACAAATTTTTTTTTTTTACTACTGTATTCCATTTTCTTGACACTGTTGATGATAAAATGAACAAGAAATTTTTGGTTTTGTACCATTTGAACCAACTGGGCATGTGATCATATGTAGTAGTTGCAAGAAGGAGTGTCTTTGTCAGTACTAAGCTTTGTGTTTGCTTATATGCTACCTGAAAGGGAGAGATCTAGCCCAGGGGAAAAAAAAAAAACTGAAAGAGAGAGATTACCAATTGTGTTACATTGCACATGTATGTCTGAACAGCATTTTTGTACAAATTCTACTTCCTTCTTCTGCACATTTTTTGTACTGCTACTGCGTTCAGCCCCCCCCCCTCCCCCGCCCCCGGTTTTTATCCTGAATAAAATTATGGTACAAGTTGCTGAGAAAGAAAACAGGAAAATTTTCTTGAATAATTCTTGGAATATGAATGGTTGAAGCTAATTATAAGCGCACGTGTTATGATCGCAGCATCAGTTTTGCAGAGTCAGACAACACCAAATGCCAATGCCAACTCCAAGAGACTGAGGCTATTTGGTGTGAACCTGGACTTGGAATGCCAGCCGGAAGACTCTGAGCCGCCCACACCTGAGGACGGTTCGTCGGCATCGAGCCAGGGTCAGGCCCAATACCAGTATCAGTACTACACCTACCCCAAAGTTCATAACCATCATAATCACATGGTACGCCACGTATTTTAATTATAAGTACTACTAGCTTTTTACATCCAAGAAAAATAGCTCGAGTTGGGTTATTGTGGGGGGTCGTGTGTAACGTTAGAGCTATGAGGAGTCCAATTTCCTATAATGATTTTGGTGTTTCCTGTAATGAGACAGATTTGCAGACACTACAGTCAATAGAAAAATGATGTTTTTCAGAGAATGGAAAAGTCTAAAACCTACATAGTATATGTGATGTGCCTAACAAGTGGATTAGTTAAACCAGAAATGGTCACAAGAGAATGGTCTGCCTCTCTGGATGTTGTCTAGTTGAACAAGTAATGTTTATTTGGGGAAGAAATGAATGTATACAATGCAAGTGGTGAAAAGAAAAAGGAAGAAAAGGCACTTATGGGCTTGGGTTAACTTGCTGAGCTAGTGAAAACCTTGTCCTTTCCACACATATACGATCTTTCCATCAAACACTCCCATCTCTATCAGACGACAGACTAACCAACCCCCCCATTCAATCCCACCCTACACTAGTCCCCAACTATCCTCCTATGTCCAAGATGTTTCCATATGATGTGGGATTAATGTAGGGGGCCAAAGACCCACCGCCCTTTGGAATATTTTGAAATAATGCGTGGAATCGTGTGAAACTTGGACACTATTATAGGATTGCATTTATTTAGGCATACTAATTGTGGCATATCTTTAAATACCCTGAATTATCATATCAACTGGCTCTGGTTTGGTTTTGTGGTCCTAACGCCGGACTCCTCAGCAAACACTGAAATTTCTGAAAGCCCACTAACATTTAGGGAACCATAGGATTTTTGTAGTTGTAGTAGTTGTTTAGACTTTAGACTCTAGACTAGATATGATGGTCAAGGAACCGCCACCATTGGCCTATTTTGAACCAAACCAAACTCCAGTCAATTCCAAATAAGCCATAGTTGGGTGTAAAGATTCTCCCAAGTTGCAAGTGCTTTCTCAAGTCATGATTTTTCCCTTATGAACGTCCCGCGAAGGGATTCAAGAAAACCTCTTGGATTCAACCCTCGGTGGAGGATTCCATTCAGATGTTAACTAAACAAATGAAGGTTTCGGACAAAAATGCGAGCAAAAGGTCTCAATGAGAATGACTGCAAATCTAATGAACCCATATGCCTTATTATGTTGAAAATGTATTCTCTATGATAGTTCTTGAGGTAGAAATTAGAAATGAAACGTTTTTTTCAAGCCCTCAACAAATGTCAGTTCATTTGATGTACATTTCAGACCTACATATATTTAATGTCTGCAATGGAAAGGTGACATGTATTCAACCTTTAGGTATTAATCCAGGACATATCTCTATCACCAACCAAATGAGGAATGGTCCACCATACACACAATCATGAATGAATTGCAAGTTTATTCGCTTTCGACTCCTACTATTATTTTCCCTCGCAGTATACTGTATAACATTCCCTTTATACTAAGTACTGTTTTTTCATCTTTTACCGCCATCGGTGCATTTAGACAAAGTATTAACTTCTGTACCTCTGTGTGTTGGCAAACAGGATATCAATTTCTCGAGAGACATCAACCAGACGAGATATCACCAGGGATGAGATGAGATCTGTGGATGTGACGTCCAGGATTGACCATTGGGCCACTTAGAATGTCAAGAAAATATAGCAAGAAAAAAAAATTGAAAAAAGAGGATTCGGAAAAAATATATATATAATATGAAATCCCAGATTTTCTGGCGACTTTCCGAGCCCGGGGGATAAGAGCAGGAAAGGAAAGGGTAAAAGGAGAAGCGCATGCAACGGAGGTGAAAACTTGAAAGAGACTTCAGGAGGGGGTAATACCATGGACCGGATTCGACATGGGCCCCAAAAATATAGAGCTGATGTAATCAAGGCCGAAATGAAGAACGTGGGCCTTTGCAATCAAGAATCTGAAAATATTCATTTGCCTTGGGTGTTTACTTTTTTGATTTTTCTACTGTAGAGATACAGCTCCAAGATTTTTCATAGGCTTCATGATCGCGAAATATAGTAACCACCAGTATAACAACGATTGACAGATGGGGTGCACGGTGGGTAGACACATTATTGGTTTACTTTTTTTATTCATAGGATGCATTTTGCAGCAGCAGCAGCAGTTTCAATAGTTCAAGGATTGCCCCTCCTTTGATGCTAATCTGATGGGATAACTATGTAGTAAACGTGGACGAAAGCGAACTCCACATCTTGAGAGCGCATCCTAGTCAAAGATCCAGGTTTTCAATTCTACTTGTTTTGAGGATTGTTGGTGAGGAGGGCTCGTGGGGAGGGCGAGGGGTGTTTGGTTTTCAAACATTTTGATCAATGCTGTCCTTTGGTGATAAAGAATTTGACAGCAATAATACAGGTATGATTTTTCTGACACATACAAATGCAATCATCACACTTAAGAGAAAATGCAAGCGAGATTTTCCATACAATGTAACAAAGCCTGCGCAGAAATAAGTTTTGACGATCATGCGTGGACCAACTAAGTGCGATTAAGATGCAGCCACGAAATCCTCATACAAACTAGGAAAATTATGCACTTAATGTCTGTACAAAACGTCATTCAAACGTTTCCACTAGCTCATTCAATGCACGCCGCCATCTCATGCCAGAAACCCCCGTTCTTCAGCCGCTGAATCTGCAGATCCTTGTCAGCCATTGTCCTTGCTCAAGAACCACATCCAGTTGCAGACCAGTAAGAGATCATTTAGACAGAGACTCTTGATTTTTCCCTGTTGTATACCTGTTTGCGAGACCATGACAGTCAACGGCCAAATTCCCAAATTAGAGCACTAGCTGGTAAACCGACAATACTCGTAATCCCAATCAGTCTTTGACAACTTTGAGTTGGCCTAAAGAACTATTTTCTAAGAATCAGATAGGTCCTATTCTCTCCTCTGGAATCAATAATAGACGCATGTCATTGCACTATGTAGGCTGTTTCCGTGTCTGAAACTGAAAATATTTCCACCCCAACTCATTTGGCGCACTTATTCACGGCACAGCTTAATATGCATTAATGACAATCTGATTCCATAAGATCAGAAATTCTTGGACGCATTAGTCTAGTTGAGATTCTGATGGTACAGCACTAATGTTTATCTAGGTGAAAAAGGGAGAGGGGCAGAAAGGCAGAATTCGGTCCAACTATCAACTACTTACATGCCTCTGTGCCAGGAGAAAGTAAGCAGAGGGACACGCTAAGGAATATAATATGTACATCGTAAGTTCCAGGATGTCTAATATTCCCTTTTCAGCACTGTTTTTTTCTTTTAATACTGATATTATGGAAAAGACTCACCACAATTTCAATTTGCACAACTATCGCCATTGACAAAACATGGCAACTATGTAAAGCTGAGAAGAATGCAAACAAGTCTGTCATTCCCTTATCAGATTTTCTCCTTTCCCTATGTCCCTCCTGGGGATAAGGTCTTAGAGCTGAGTTCATCTGCTCATGCAAATCACCACATGAATGGTAAAAAAGAAATTATCCACAACATGTCACCACACCTTTTTTTTCCCTTTCATGTTTGGTGGAGTAATCTCATGATTATCCCTCAGTAGTTAAGACAACAAAACTTAGCAAAGGTCATACAGACATTCGGTATGATCAAACACAACCGCTGTCAGGAAGATCTGAAGTTCTCACACTCAAAAGGTAATAAAAATCAGGTATCAAAGACTTCTTGGTGTAGCTTGAATATATTACATAAAGCAAGAGTCAGTGATTGCATGCCAAACACAATTTTTAAATAGCATTCTAAAGCTAAAAAGTTGACCATTTGAACAGAAAAGGAAAATATACAAAGTTAGGATTCTAGGAACCATTGCCTTTGAAACAAGTCAACCATAGTGTCGTGATTTTCTGGACCCAAAAATATTAGGACAACAAAAGAGATATCAATTGACATTCATTGGCAGTGGTGACCGATGTTTAGTGCCTTCTGCAAGTGGAGGGTCCTCAATGGGCTTTGAGGTAGTGACCAATCACTACACTGAGAAGACTCCTCTAATGAGATCCCTACCATTCATGTCCAAAGTACATCAATAAATTTACAAAATCATGTGTCTATTTTTCATTCAATTCACTCTTCGTTTTCCATCTTTTTGCCTCTGAGCTTTCAGGCCAACCTCAACTTCCTTAGATTTTCAGCCTGTCAGAACAGAAAAGGACCACCTTCCATTATTTCAGAAGATAATGGGCAACATCAGCACTGCTGACACCAAAATGAATCTCAGAAACACAACCAATCAATAAAGAATCCCCACAGATTGGCAAGATAACAATGGACTGACAAAATTCAACAACGAATATGCAACATCTATGATATCGGACCATCTCATGATTTCACAGGATATAATCACCATAAAGGTTGAATATCCATTGAAGAGTGCAGTCCATATAATGTGAAGTGCAAGATGACTATTTCTCAACTCGGAACGAATCCTAAAGCCTTTCAATAGATGATCAAAACCCAATGCTAAAGATACTTATTTTCAAAAGATGGAAGATGCAAAACCATCATATGCTCAAATGAAGACCCATGTACTTTAACTACCTAAGCATTAAGATGCCATGAAAACGCGAACACCCACCTGTTAGAAACCCACAAACAGCACATACATGGGTCCATTGAGTACAGAAACCATTCTAAATAGTAAAGCTGTCTGATGCTTCTTAGAACTTCTAGAATCTTATATTCTATCTGCTGCTTGGAGAAAGTAACCTAACACACTGAAGAGTATCAAATCATCTATCCCAGACTCCACACATTAACAGAGGATGGAAGCTCCAAATCCATCCCCCACCCCCCTTCCCCCCCTTCCTTTTTTCTCCTCTTTCTGAAATGAATATATTTGATTGGAGTGAATGGAGGAAGTATTTGGAGAGAGGAAGAAAATATGGAGGTAAATGAAAAAAAATTCATGTTTGATTGGAAGTAAATTAAGAGGGAGGGAGCTACTCCCTCTCCATATCAGCAAATCTCCACCTCCAATTTCAGAGGGGTTGGGAAGTATATGGAAGTTTCAAAAAAAAGTGTCATTTCCTTCCCACTTTTCAATAGTTAAAATAATAAATATGTGCAATTGATATAATGGTAAATTTAACACAACGAGAAATCATGCATTTACATTCCTACCAACCCAACCAAATAAGATCGAAGCAAATGCAATTTATTTCTCCTAGTGGAAGTAAAGGTGTCAGTCCCCTCCCCTTTTGTGAACTAAATGAAGTGTTAGTTCTAATTTCCAATTTTTTATGAATGCTAAATGTCTCACTGCAAAACCAATCAATGAGCTATTTTTGGTGTCATTTCATATGTATACCCATTATTTCCAACATGCTGCTTATTATTCACAAAAATGTATGGACCTAAGGCTTCTACCGGTCAAGGTATTACAAGCCTCTAATTCTCAGAAGTTATGGTGTGAGGGACACGAGTGTGGGAAAAGGTTTGCTCCACTGCCTTTGAAGCATGAATTTATCTTTACATCAAGTCAATGTCCCCTCAGTAACATACACAGCAGCCAATAGAAATAGTGCAATGCAAACACTTTCTGGTCCAATCCTTTTCCCTAAGCTTTTTCTGTTTCACCAGAAATGCAGGGGAATTGGGGAATCTATCTAACAATTACCTTTCTTTCAGCTCAAAATTTATGAATTGTTTTTATTTCCCCCTCATTTCTGTTCAAAACAAATGGAACCTGAGGGTCCCCAAAAAAATGGATTTGAACATAACCTTCACAATTGGACTAAGACACTGTTTGCTATTTTTCATTAGGAAATAGCAATCAAACTTGATTGTTTACCAGCCTTACATACACTATACTTGTTCCTCAGGAAACAATGAAGTGATACATACAGTAAGGAAATGAAATGCAATTCTGCGGAAAAACTTGCCCAAGAAAGATTCCAAAATAATTGGACACAGTTCCTGATATCCTTTTACATGATGATGTTGCAACATCTAAAGAAAAACATTTTCACAGAAAAAGCATGAACAAAATTCTATAATTGTGCCAATCAAACATCCAAGAGAGAACTCACAATTTGCCGCTTATGGTTTGTGCCTAGGTTTTTCTGTAGTGGCCTCTCCCACCGGAGATTTAGAATCCTTCTTCTCCCTAACTTCTTGTACACCTTCTTGGTACCCTTGAATAAAACTTTTGAGTGCATCTCGATAAGCAGATGCTCTTGTCATGTAAACCCGCTGCAATGCTGGTCTTAGCGTTTCCATCCCACCTCTTGCAGCAATAGCTGTTGATAGATTAAAAAAAACACGTGCCAAAAACTTTAGATCAAAAAGTAAGGAATGAAGTACGTAGAAACTTAACAATGAAAGGCTAACCAAGAATAGGTTCACTAAGACAGAAAACTCAGTAATCATTAAGTGGAAGCTAAAAGGCATGACATATTTCAACCCAAAGTATGGACATTTATTTAAAATTAAAAGAAGTATATCAGGTCTTATGGGAACATGCAACAAACATGTACGAACTATGAAACAAAGCCAACAGAAACTAATTTTGGTAGCACAAGTATCATACTCAACAAATTATGATCTCAGCATAATTCAGCATGCAGCTTGTTTCGATACTTATTGATAGAGCTCAAAAATTGAAACATTTATATGTTCCCACAGTGCCTTACTGCATACGAATATATTGTATTTAAATTAGCTCAAGATGTACACAAAACAAGCTATAATAAAACCTAAAAAATAGAATGTATTTCATAGTGTCTAGATTCTTCTTTGTTTAAATTTCTTTAATTCTTTGCACTCCTGTTAGAAATCATTTGAATGCAATGCCCTTGGTCTTCAATCTCTAAAATCTTTCATTCACAATATTCCTGCCACCATCACCACATTAATCATAAAGTCTTTGAAAAAGGTTGGAAACTACTTGGACCACCAACAAACAAACTTTACTATAGATGCTGTTACCATGAACAGGGAATAATAATCATTTTGAACTGCCAAAAGTGATATGGGAAAAAACGTTCTTCAGCGCTAAATTCAATCCTAAGTAACAATCATTAGAAAATATATAAAAAGAGCAGGAAGTATTATGGAGATCATTCCCTAACCAACATCATGATCTTCTTTGATCCTTGGTAAGCATTGTTTCTCTTCACAAACATCATTGCATAACTAACAACAAGCGACATACCAAGATCCTCCAGTGTAGACGGCTCCCTTTTTTTATTCACATTGTTTCCTCCACCAAAGTTATCTCCATTCTCTTCCTCCTTTTTGTAGTCATTGGGCCTGAGTTCAGGACCAATGTCCCGTACCCAGCTTGCAGCATACAGTCTAGATGCTTCCTTCAAAACCTAACAACAATTTAGAAAGTCAGAAATAAACCAATTGGGAAATAGCTTATTCATTCGTACTCATTCCTTTCCAATTATTATTATTATTATTATTTTAAATTGAGTTAAGAATTTCATAAACATAGCTTTTCTACTAAGAACGGAAAAATCTCGCACAAGAATCTTAGGCAACAAAGAGGTGCACCGCCGGAAAAATCAATTAGCAATCATATAATAATAGACCCAAAAAAAGTTCCATTAAAATTTTCCTTCACTTCTTGGGAGAAAAGCTTCTCTCCCTTCAAAATCACACCCACCCCTCGTTTTTCTAATTTTGGGCAGAGAGGAGGGAGGAGGGAGTCGTGCTAGCTTCCAAAGAGATTGCTTTCGCACTAGATTAGACCACTTTTTACTCTACTACCAAGATAACAAATTAGTTCAATACATTAGCATTTAATTACTCAAAAACGCAACCCAAAGTAATTCTTGTTTTTACTCGCATGATAATCCAAAACCAAGTAAGAGCTGCTTCAAGGCTCAACTCATACAGTCATACCAAAAACTCGTCAGCTAACAATAACAATACAAAGAAACGAAGAGCAACAAGAACAATTTAACCGAAGTAGAATCAAAAGCACGGAACTTGTAATTCATCACTTCTGATAATACTAACTCACAAGATAACGCTCTTTCCAAGTGAGTTTCCGGCGCTTCTTAACATGGGGTGGATCAGGCAAAGAAGAAGGAAAAGCAATCTCCTTCAAATCATACCGGACGTAATCATAAACTTTCCTCAACACCACCCTTGGCTTTATACCCATTCTTCAGCTACCCCAACCTACTTCTCCTCTTACTCTGCGCAAAAAGAAACTACAATAGTACGAAATGCTCACACTTCTTCAAACTCCGAATTGCTGCTCGTCCATAGGCTTCTGCTTTCTTGATGGCAATTCATCAAACATTTGGAAGCCATTAGATACCACAGAGCCGGAGATACCTCAAGAGCCGGCGGGGAGTATGATCATTCTGCAGTATTTGGGTCTTCAACGTAGAGTCTAGCGTCCAACTGCAAACAAAAGTCGGATCCAAGTAATCGGGTCCATGGACGAGGATGATGATCGCTCATGGATCCAACATTTTTATTCTCTAGATTGGGCCATGGATCCAAATTGGAAGTTCGGCTGTGGCCCACTAGTCTTGGCCTGCCACTCTTTACTGGTGAGTCCTATTTAGGATGACATAATTTGACAACCCTAAATAAATCTTGGCCATTGGTCTAATTTTTGTTTATTTTATTTTTTTACCATTGATTGTATATGTAAGATTAACAATTTTTTTTTTCTGAATTTCACCTATTTCAACATTATTTGAACCCAAAAAAAAAAAAAAAAAAGAAACAAAAGGGGTTTTTGGTCAAGTGCATTGTATACATAATAAGAACAAGATGATATATAGTGAAATTTGAGACTGTACAAATATTATACACTTAAATGTTGACAAATAATCTCAAATTTGCTGAAAGTATTTGTCTCATTTGTGTAATTTTCTAATACAAATATTTTATACAAATTTTTCATACCACTGCAGAGGACATGCAATGCACGTCTAGAAATATATAGAGGATAGCACGATGAACATAATTGTTGAAAAATGCTATGTAGAATTAAAAAAACTTATTATTGTGAAAAGGGTCCAATTATTATCATTTATAATCAAGAACAGGTAAAAAGAAAGGCTGGCTATATTAACAGAAAAATCTTACTTGAAATTAACATGTTACCCTTGTAATTAAAAGAATAAATCTTTTGCAGATTTTCTTTCCATTTTCACGAGCATTCCCATCCTATCAATATTCTTTCGCTGCTTCTTTTTTCACGTTTCTTCAAACTTTCTCCTCTCTTCTCTCTTTCCTCTTTGCTTGATTCGCTGATTTCCAACTTTAAGAAGGCTTGTGGGAGTGGATGTGAGGCAAACCAAGAAATCTCAAATCCAAATTGCATTTTACTCAGAAATATTTTACTTTTCTAATAGCTTCCACACCCATTTAGGAGCTGTCACATAATTGAAATAACTTCTCTTTATACATCATCTAAAATTTTCATCTTTTACTCAATAAGAGCACATCTTCTATGTTTTGTGTAGAAGCACAAAGTATTCAATTTGTAGAAATCTAAACAAAAAAAAAAAAAAAATTGAATATGAAATAGAGATTTTGTAATGATCTTTTAGTTTCCTTGATTTTCTATTAAGGATTACGAGAGGCGAAAGAAAAATGCCAAAAATAAAGGGAGAAGAATGATAGCGGGATGACAGTGGAGAAGAAAGGCAGAAGAGGATGGAAAGATGAAGATGACCATAAGCAATGGAGTGAGAGAAGATGAGGATTGCATGTGGAAAGCAGCGGAATGGTGGGAAGGAGGAGAGTGGAGACGAAAAGGGAAGACAACCTTTTAGTTCTATCGGAGAGAAAAGCAAAGAGGACGGAGAGTAGGAAGACGGAAGACACTTGCGATGGTAATTTACTTTTAGAATTTTCATCCTTTTAGACATAAGGGTAGATTAGGTATTCTTTTAAATTCATACAACTTTATTTATACATTTCAAAAATATCGTTGGATTTAATATTCTCCGTAACTATTTTTTTATTACCCTATTTGTTCAATTATCTCTTTAAAGTTATTATACTCTTATTTTTTAAAGTTATTTAATATAAAGGTATAACAGTAAAATTAATATTAATGATACCTAATTTTTTTTAATGTTATAGATAAAAAGAAATATCAAATTTTTTATTATTTATTATAGATAAATAGGGATAAAAAAAATAATATTTAAACTATCCAATTTCAGCCCCTAAAAAATAACGTCCCTAAAAATCTCCTGTTCTTGACAAAGTTCACTCCCGCCCACAAAACTCTCCTGCCTAAGAATAGTTTCTTGCTCTCCTCTTCTCATGGATCTTCAGCCCTCTCATCATCCCTCCACTCCACCACCCTCAAAGCTCTGCTATGCTCCACTCTTCAGTAGCAGAAAAATATCCCATGCAGGAGTACTTCTCCTCATACTCATGACTTCCATCGTCTTCTACAACGCCGTGAAGCCATTTGAGCCACGATCTCTTCTTGATATTGATTTTCTGTACCAAATCCTACCCAACTCACAGAACTCAGCCTCTAAAGTCTGTGACTACTCTTACGGGAAATGGGTTTGGGACGAAAGTTACCCTCGTGGCAAGTACTCCGAGAACTGCCCGTTTTTAGATCCCGGATTCCGCTGCCAACAGAGCGGCCGGCGAGATTTAAATTACCAAAAGTGGCGGTGGAAAACACAAGGCTGTGATCTTCCAAGGTATGGTTAACGGAAACAAAGTATAGTTTCCATATTGGTACGTACGTTATTGTTTTAACGCATGGGTTATAAATATTCCATTGACTTGTTCTGCCACGTTGACTAACCGGCGTTGATTGTGGTCTGATTGAATTGGCAAATCGAGAGAGCTTTCTCAGTTGTCTCAGTGATACCGATACCATATAAAACTTTAGCAATCCTTAATTAGCATCGCAGCAATAAGCTCGGCAGTTTTCATGGCCCTGCCACAACAATATTATGCGTCATCTGCTGTCTTTGACTGTTTCTCTAGCTGCACTTACCCTCTTGGTTAATATCAAGTGTCACGTGTTTTATACTAATAGTTTAATACCATATGGTTTACTCTTACACGCATACTCCGACATTTATTTAAAAATAGAAGGAATAGTTGGAATAACCATAGGAATAAGTAATCTAACTATAGAAGAATGCGATATTATTATATATATTTTTTCTCTTGTAATAGATGAAATTTATGTTGTATCTTTTGCAGAGTTTGCTCTTCTAATGAAGCTTTTCATGTTATGTTACAATTAATTTGTGCAGATTTAATGCCACTGCCCTACTGAACCGATTCCGAAACGGGAGAATAGTTTTTGCTGGTGATTCGATTGGAAGAAACCAATGGGAATCCCTGGTCTGCTTGCTTGCTCAAGGGGTATCCAACCAGTCTACGATAGTTGAGTTAAACGGAAGCCCCATAACTAAACACAAGGGTTATCTTTTAATGCGGTTTGAAGAGTTCAACCTCACGGTTGAGTACTACAGAGTGCCTTTCCTAGTAGTCATAGATCGTCCCCCCCCAAATGCATCAGAAATAGTACGAGGTGCCATTCGGGTTGACAAGCTACATTGGTACTCCACCAAATGGGTCGGAGCAGATATTCTTGTTTTCAGTGCGGGGCACTGGTGGAATGCAGATAAGACCATAAAATCGTGCGCATCTCTTTTCCTTTTTTCTTTTTCTTTGGGCAAGCCAAGGAGAACCACAGTATAAATCTTTTTATCCTGAACTACCACTTCGAAGTAGAATATAAGTACTTACTTCGGACATATTCCTCTCAAGAGTATATTTCTTTTGATGTGTAATACCTGTAATTTCAGGGGCCACTATTTCCAGGAAGGTACGACAATGAACATGACCATGGATGTCACAGAGGCATTCAGGAGATCCTTAAACACATTGATGAAGTGGGCAGAACAAAATTTGAATCCAGAACAGAGTCAAATCATCCTCCGCAGCTACTCACCAGTACATTACAGGCAAGTTCCGTTTTAAAATTCTATTGGATCACAATTTGGAATTCTTGGCAAGATGACATGGTGAAAGTATTTGGGGCCATTCTACACTAGTTACTTTGAAATTGAAACAGAAGCTGAAATGATAAGATAATTATCTTTTTCTATATAGAATTTTCTTATATCAGGATCAGGTTACATATAGTGAGACTACAGGCTAGAAATCTTTGAAATATGGCAAAGTAACAACACCATAAGGTGAAAAATTGCAGGGATGGCGCATGGAATGAAGGTGGCCATTGTGACAGTTATGTAACGCCAGAAAAATCTCTCTCCAAGCTAGAGGCGGAGCCATTAAACAATATTGTTATTTCCGAAGTAATCAAACAAATGGATGGTGCACATTTTAAGGCGCAGTTTTTAAACATCACGTATCTGAGTGAGTTTAGGACAGATGGGCATCCTTCAAGCCACCGCGAACCAGGCACTCCACAATCTGCACCTCAAGATTGTAGCCACTGGTGCTTACCTGGGGTGCCAGACACATGGAATGAGCTCCTGTATGCACATTTATTGTCCAAATGACTTGGCACCTGGATTATATGAAGGTAAGTATTACCTTGCGGACAATCCAGGATCTGAAGGTCTGCGTGTTCTTACTTGGCCTTTTCTTCGGCATTTTCATTGGTGTTCACTTCATCTTCCATTTCCTTTACTTTCTCAAGCTGCCTCAAGAGATCTAGCCTTTCCGGTCCATAAGTCGAAGGTATCTATCAGGACGGAGAATTGTCAGAAAGACTGAGAATGGGATCCCATTGAGAAATTAAAGAAACTAAATTTCAAGATTAAAGGATACACACCAGGGATGGAACATATCTTTGAATTGCAGCCAACATAGCTGCATGCCCAACTGCGGTGACCTGAAAAATGTGCATTATGAACAAATTCCAGATTCAGAGGCAATCATATTCCAGCAGAAAACAAGGCATAAACATATTTTGTTCTTGAACCATGTATATATCTTCATCGGTTCGATTATATATAGATGCAACCATTTTTCCTGCAGAAAGAAGGGAGATTTTTTCTTTTTTTTTTCCCCCCTTTTTTAACGAAGTTGTGCATATAGTCATCAGCTTGGTTCAGGACAGAAAGAAGTGATTATTTTCCGACACCAAACCTTTGCACACCCATGAGAAAAAAGAGAACTTGTCATCAATAATAGGACCTGAATTTAGTTTGTAACCAATTCATGTGAAACAACTAAGGTTGCCAACAATCAAATCTTTTGCTAATGCAACATGGCTCTGATCTTACATAGCAGACTATAGCCTCTCAAAACTAGAAACCTTTTGGAGGAAGGAAGGATATTCATGCTCTGATTCACTTATTGGAGGGAGGAAGGATTTTAACTTCAGGCTAAAAATATATTCACTCTTGGAGGAAAAAATTGCCATACTGGAATGTTTACATTTAAATCATACAATCACTAGTTAGATTTTAAAAAATTTTCTTTTAAAAATAGCATACTTCATGCTTGTGTGAAAGAATTGTGCCATGACAGTATGTGATATTTAATTGTCTGACATATAAAAGCTATAACATATTGCAGAGGGAGGGGGAGGGGGTGGGAGGGGAATCAATTCATAGACTGCATTCAAAGACATCACAACCCACACAAGCCAGAAAGAATCCCCGGGGGGTCAAACCATAAAAAACACCATTGAACACCTAGAGAAGGCGAAATATCTTCTAGGCACTTATCATCAGTTTCATTGCAATGCAAACAAAAGCAAGCAGAACTTAAGAAAGAAAATGCTGTTAAGGCTTACAGGCAGAAGCATAAGGAAGCCAATTGGAACTACTGATGCCAAGTCAGTCAAAGTTCTTCGAAGTGCTTGTTTTTCTTTCTCTGTTAATTCGTCCCCTATTATTACCCTTCTTAGCAGCCCCATAGCAGCAGCAACATCAATAGCAAGAAGTTGAGTGCCTTGCCAAACATCCTGTGCACAGAACAAGCTTGTCACTGAGAAATTAGCAAACACAAATTATGTTGCACAAGATATCTTTAAAAATGAAGAGAATAGATTTTACATAAAAGGTTACTATTAAGCTTTATGGTTTTACTTCAGTCATTGTAGGAGTCTCACTGTTCGCATTTTCATAGATATCTTTCCAATAGTTACTATTGAGCTTTATGGTTTTATTTCAGTCAATATCCTCTTCTGAAGTATGCAGAAATGTATTAGAACATGCACAATTTAAAAAAAAAGTGGCTGATAGGTGGTGGCAGGGAAGGGTGGGCTTCTCTCTCTTCTCTTGTATTGGTCTCTGTGAAAAATCTCCGTGGATATAAGTGACAAAGCACAGCACAGGATGAAAAACACGTAAGCATCCTCAACACAACTTAAAGAAAAAGGGGGGGGGGGGAAGACCTCAGATACAGTGCCAAAAAATGCTCCCCTACAGGAGCCTCAGCTTCCCTCTCAAAAGCCAAGAAAAAGGATCATAAGTGGCAGTATAATTGATTGCAAGAGTATATAACAAAACATAGTGAATAGTGATTTCCTGATCTTAAGCAAGACATTCTTGGTTTCCTTCTTTCTGCATTATAAGCAGACTCATAACCACTTCTCACTGAACCCCAGAAACACACTAGTTTAACACTATGATTAGAGATATTTAATGACAAGATAACTGTTTCATACAGCTTGGCAGAAACAAACACATTACAGTGTCAGAGACACTTAGACCTGTATCAAGCATCATACCCTACCCTCTTGTACACATTCAGAAGATAAGGATAATACTACTAAAGTGATTGACATAGTTTCTTAATAATATTTCTTTTACATTTTCAAACAGTTACCAGTCATTTGCTATTATGTTTAAAACCTAAAAAAATTCCTTCCCCATGTGCAATGGACATGTGCCATCATGTTACATAAACAAACAGGTTGCCAGTTTAACAGTCGGGGGTTCAAAATGAATGGAGAAAGAGAACCACAGGAAATCCATTAGGTATCATACTAGAAGCAGTAGCGAGATAGAATAGGAGTAATATTGGCTAAGAAAATAAATATACCGTGCTCGTCTCCTTCAGCTTATCCAATGATTTCCCAATGATACTTTCCTTCTTAACTATTTCAGTCCCTTCACGTCCATTTCCACGAGTAGAAGTGTTATCCGTTTCCTGAATGTCATCCTGGAAGAGTGCAATAGTGAATTTTTGTACGGATTTTGCAACTAAAGAGCAAGCTCGAGGACAATATGAGATCTAACCCAACAGAGAAAAGTGAAGAAGGAAACACAAACGGTTAAGATCTAGGCAATGCAACATCCACACAACAAGGCCAAATCTCTCAATTTGAGTAAATCATGCTTATGAATCATATTTTGCAAAAAACACAAACTTTTATGCTAGCTCTTAGCTTAAGAGCAATAAGCTTCTTTCTTTCCCTAAAACGGATGCTAAGACTGGTCAAATTGACAAAGCAAGACAGATATTAAAAACTTGCAAGGTGAAAGGAAAGACATGTAAAATACGAGTACTCCTCAAATTTTGCTTATTATATCATGCATTGCTCAGACACTAAATTAAGCATGAGGATAAGTAGCAGTTAAGTATGTGTTCCAAAAATGAAGAAGAACCTATAAAATAGAAAAAACGAAAGGAACATATAGCCAACAGTATCATCAAAATCATGAGTAATACATACAATAAAAGACCTATGCAAGGTCAAAAGTACCTCTTCATATTCAGACCGATCTGCACTTTTCTGCACCCGTCTCTCCAGTTCTATTAGTTCATTCCTTAGAAGTTCAAAACGCTGGATTTCATTTGATTCTGAATCAGTTATCACTGAACCCACAGTTCCCTGTTCAAGGTGTTCATCCTCCTGCATTGTTTGGAGGGGAAGAGAAAGGAAGGGGGGAAAAAAATCTTACTTTTAACTCACATATCAAAATGAGCAAACAGTTAGACATCACTTAATTTGCATTTCTCATAGCATATCAGTCAAACTGCTCAAGAAAGACAGTAATAGTCACACAATCAGACCAAAATGAGTCCACTTCAATTTTGAAAAATAATTATCATTTCAAACCAACTAAGCAACCTATAAAACATAAGGACATACAGAGTGAAGCTATTACTACAACTACTAAATTTTTTTATTAAAGAAATGCCAATTTCAAGTTTTTCTTTGCAGCCCTCTGCCTCTACCCCCAATCAGATCAGAGTTGAGGTGCTGTCGAGATCGTGCAATTTATAGTCGCAAGAAGCTTCCAGCTTGGCATCTCGAGAGATTGAAACTAAATTTATAAATGAATAACCAGTAAAGCATTTCGTAATCTATAGTGCCAATGCAAGGCATACACTTCTGTCGATATTTGATGCCCCAGGGTCACTTGATTTGCTTGGATGACGTACCAGGAAGCTCCATAATCCATGAAGATTGCTTGCCCTAGATTAATAGAAGTTCACAGTAAGAAATAGGTTTTAGGAAGTCAATAAGAAGTAAGTTTTAGAAATCAATCATTTAAATGCCAAATTAACATGAAGATGAGAAACTCAGAACTGCATAAAATTGTTTTACCTGCTGCTTCTGTCTATATTTTCACCAGCACTCTTGGTCTCTTTGCCCCCAGCATATTGCCTCTTGCTGCTAGCGGAGGAAGGGGAACTACTAGCAACACCTTCCTATCCCACAGAAAAGACCATATGACATAAAAACAGACTTGATAAAATATTATCTAGAAACAAGGATCATCAAGATGAACATGAAATGAAAACATGGATATAAACGGTGCTATATGTAATTCAAAATGACAGAGCAATCATAATAGAATAAAGGTCTAAGACAACCCTGTAACTCAGTAACATTTACAGACTACAACGCCTGACATTCCCCAAAAAAGTACAAAGGAAAGTAGTTTAAACCTGTTGCAATGAAGCCTCCTTGGCCCTGAAAGATGCCTCAAGAAATTCAGCCTCTTTCTTAAGTCTTCTTATCTTCTCAAGGTCAGAACAAGCAGCTTTTAGATGCTCCTTTCCAGAACTGGAGCTTGACACATGAAGCTCCTTAAGCAATCCCTCTAGTCTAATCAGAGCTTCTTCAACACTCTCCAATGCCTAAGTTAAGATACTGCATCAGGCTCTGGTCTAAGAAAAATTTATAACTTCTTGCACAAAGGGATGGCAATGGAGACGTCACAAATGACATCCATGTTTACACATAGACCCTTATCCATTAATGCATTTGATTGCATAAAGTCCTGTATTTTCTAGAGAGGTTCATTGTCTTCCTAAAACTTTCCCAAGATAAACCATGTGGTGGTCTAGAGAAACAACCGGCAGAATCTTCTATCTTTTACCAATTGCCAAATAGGTTCCTGGTTTCTTTTTCTGTTTGTCAAATGTAACAAGTATGTACACTAGAAATCAATGGAATTGACTCACTTTTTTGGTGATTGCACAATCTACAGAAGAATGAAAGGGAATAGTGAAAGAAATACTTTTGTTAGTTTTTAAGTGTGAAATGTATAAATTACAGTCAACTCTATGACTCTAACAGCTTAAGCTTTTAGCTGGTGGCAATTAACATGGTATCAAAGCAAGAGATCCTGTGTTCACATGTCATCTCAACCCATTGGTTAAGAGGATGAAGTGTGCATGTGTTGGGACCGTAGGAAAATGTGCATCAAGCCCATACAAGATGGAGCATGTTAAGTTTTCAAAGAATGAAGTCCAGTCCTCTCTAACAGCTCAAGTAATCAGGGGAAGCCTAACAGTTGCATTCATTTCCAGTCAAAGATTATCAAAGGAGTTAGTTCCCAAAACATTTACAAAAATGAAAAAAACCAAAGGCTCAGAAAAGAGGCTTTATGTATACAAGAATAAAGTACCTTATCAAAAGAATCAGGCTCATTCTCAGCCACTGAATCAGCTCCAGATGCAGCCCTGTCCATAGATTTCATAGTACTTATAATCATACAAATAGAAAATATTCTTCCTTATTAGACCCTTATTCTCTAAACATACAACTGCATCAGCAACATTGAACTGAAGGAATTCATCTTTAATTTAAACAATCTTATTAACATACGGGTCAAACATGTGTATTATACGATATACACTAGACTATTGCTCATTTTGAGAATTAAAAGACTAGAGTCCTATCCTTATGAGTCAGAAAATACCATGTTATTTGAGACTGCAAATTTTCAAACAATAGAATAAAGAGAAGATCAGGACAGCTACTATGGTCTCATTCCTATTTCTACTTTCCTGTAAGTAGTTGCCATTCTCTTTATTATTCAGATTTATACTACAACATAAATCAATGGCATAGAGTACTATGCCAACCCCAAAACTTTCTCCATATTATCAGATGCATGAAATTTGAAAAGTCGATGTACATGCAAAGATAAAACAAAAGAGAATTGTGCCAAAATTACAATTCTCTCATCCTCCCACATGTAAATTTGGCCTGTGCAACACACAAAGGCAGAGAAGACTAAAGGTTGCCTCCTTTCACTTACTTTTGTATCCCTAGTTCTTCAAGACACACCTTCAATTTCTTGTGCCTGAAACAACAAACAGAAAAACACATTGCTTAGATTAATTATTTCAGATTCATCTAATGATTTCACATATTGAAGAGCTTAGATACCCTGTAGAAAGAAATCTAGCAGCCTTGATGTGTGAAGGGTTTTCAAGCCATTTACTGTATTTGATAAAACTTGTGATCCAGTAAGAGCACACATCTAATGCAAGGGGGATAGCTTCAGGATTCAGAGGAACTTCTTCCTTTTTCCTATGTCCAACATTACGTCTAAAGGTGCCACTACTTCCTGGAAAAAATGGAAGCCAGCCTAGCTCTTCACAGACAACCTACAACATACCAAAGCCTCTCAGTTTTATATTAACCATAAACATAGTTATTACTCACATTCTTCAAAATCCTAACCTCCACATACAGTTGATAAGAACTTATTGATGACAGTTGAGGATAACATAACACACTGCCACCAATGAGATACCTGTTTCAAAGGGACGATAAAAGATTTTAAACAACACAATACTTATAAAGCAGAAACCAATTCATATGAAAAAGCAAAAATTCATTAAATGGAAACCGAACCTTATGAGTCCCTCAACAGGTTCATTGATGGAGTTGAAGCCATTTGCAGAAAGAAAGGATTTTGTGCTTCTTCCTAAGGCAATGAAGAACCCAAATATGGCCAAATCCTTCTCTAATACCTAAAAGAAATTTGCAACAACTTAAACAAAAGCCCTTTCTTTCATTGTTAAGAAGTAACCTAAGAGAAACAGTATTAAACATATCTTGTAGAAACCAATCAAATTAGTCTTTTATATATACGGACAATTTCCCATCAGCGTCAATTGGCATGATGAAACATTAACATGCTCTTATTTATTCTGATGCAGTAGTACAGTACCCTTTCACCAATATCAGATAGGGCCATAAAAGAATGTCTAAAATACCCTGATGAAGTATAATTTGTACCAGTTTCACCTAGTCACGCCCTAAATTTGAAGAGCAGAAACTTAATTGTGCATGGTCATCTTTCCTATTCCAAGAACACAAACACAAACCTTGGTTGCAACACTCAAGCCCTTCATGATGATAGCTAAAATTGGAGGATAATACCAATCTGTTTCAATAAATTTCCTATTTTTAATGTTAAAGCTATCTGTTTTCTATGACAAACTCAAATTCCTGTGCGTGAAAGACCAGGAAAAGGAAAGTCAAGGAATAGCATCTGGCTGGAAATCTGTACTGCAATTACCAGTACAAAGTTTACAGATGGTCATTCATTTGTTCTAAAATAGGATGAAGCAGCAAATGCAGAATTGAAAATTCCACATCCCTAACCTCAATACTTTCAGATGTGGTGAGCCTGGACCATATTCTCTCCCTATCAATTGCTTTCTGTAGTTGCTTCTGTACAAGACCCACCCAAAATAATACTTCTTCAGTGCTTCGGTCATTTTTCACTCTACTCGCTGCTGCTCGAGGACCAAAATGAACAAGAAACTCTCTGTGCAGACCAATCTCCTTCATGGAACGATAAGCTTGACGGATAGGCATAAATTCAACCAACATATCCATCAATCTACCTGTTGAGTCTGGAATGATGGAGAAGAACTGTGCACAAGATAGCTTTGTAGGACCAAGTTTCATAATTGCTGCAAGGCAACTTAGTGCAAGCATGAGAAGCGACAAGTCACTTGTACTGCCAGAAGCTGAGGATTGTCCGTGCCCACACCTAAAGAAGGAAGAATCAAAACAATGTTATCAAATGAGTAGTTCATATATATAATTGGGCTCTTTCTTACGCAGCCAACAACTTACACTCCAGTAGCAGCTGCAAAGCGTTGGTCCTTTTCAAAAAAATTCACAAAACTGGTCACAACTGCAGGAACTTGCTCCGACCAAAACCATTCATAAGCTTCAGGTTGCTTGGCTGATAATTTGTCTGCGATCACAGCCTCCAAAGAAGAAGATTGCCATGACAAGCTACATTCATGCAACAGCAAAATCACCATGAAAACATCAAGCAAAGGACAGTTTCAAGAAAATATGGAAGTGATTGTTGGGATAATAAATACATTATCTCCTCCCAAAAACTTTTAGATCACTTCCTTGTTTGGATTAAAGCTTTCCATTTTCTGATTCTCCTTTTTTTATGTTTAATTAATGTGAAAAGTTAGGCACCCCAGAAGATATCCATCTTGAAAGCTCTGTCACAACATGATGAGTACATACTTAACAAAAGACTTTGTTCCTGTCGCGAATTACTATGGGAAGATAACACCAGTAAGTTGCTTAGGCCTTTTTTTGAATAGTTGTCAAAAGTAGGAGTTGACCTAATTGAACTAAGCAGCTAGTACTGAAGGGAAAAAAACAAAAAAAGTCTACAATAAATATGTTCATGACATTGATGCATTTCTAACACTTGGCATGATCAATATTTTACAAGACTCTACACAATGTTGTAATCCTATACCTTCTTTGAACAAAAACATGAATATCTCTATCTCTTCCATCTCCTTGAGATGAAATCTCCCTTGCCGCTTCAAGTAGAGAATACACGGATGCCTGAGGAAATCCAAAAGACTTTAACCTAATGATGACGAGAAAATTGAAGCAAAGTAAATATTGATGAATATTAACAGAGACAATATCCCAACGAGACATTATCAAATCAAATTCGATGCACTACTGGAATATACATGTGTATATACACTTTTTTATATATCAAATTAATAGATATCATCCTCTGCCTAATCAATATCCTAAGCAAGCTAGTGCCTATTAAATTTCAGTATATTTTAAACCTGTGTATACCAGATATTTGCCCATCAGCCCCTTCCTAACCATATATATGATGAAAAAGATTCTATTGTCAAAAGTGAAAAATGGGTCCAACTTGTTACCAGTTATGACATAATCCACTTGCATCATTGCAATCAAATTCTAAGTTTCCAGATACTTAAAAATGATACAAAATATTCCGAAGATTTTTTTTTTTTTTTTTAAGAATTGAAGGGTGGGGGAGGGGGACAAGGAGCGGGGAAGGAGATAGGGAAAAGGATGGGATGTAACCCGGTGTCGAATTTGCAATTACAATGTCAACTAAACCACCACCAAAATCTCTACATGCCACAAGAGAACAACAATGTTCTATAAATCACCTGATAAGATAGTGCCTTTATCCAAGCATTTTTGTCAACACCAAGCCAGGCAGTTGAGAACCACGATAGTTTTGACGAGCTCTGCTCTCTAATTGCAAGCTCAAGCACCCTAGCAGCATCATGTAGTGATTGGACAAGTCCAGTGCTGTAGTCTTCACCTTGGAATGACTGATCAAGTATAACTCTCATTTCCTCAACATTATTGCTTGTACGTGCACGAGGACTCCCATTAACTGTCACCCCATCATCAGCAGAAGCAAATGACAATGGCAGACTCCTCCTGCTTCTTGATCTGCACAAGTTTACACACTGTTTCCTGGAATCTGGAAATCTGTAACCTAGGCTGAGATTATCGTGCTTCAATAAGGAAAGCCTTATACAGCATCTCTTCTTTCTGTAATACCAATAAAATGGCAGGTAATTGAAGGTGACTATTTTCTTGCTGATTGTATAGTTTGTAGCTGCTTTAGCTGAAAGCCATGGATCTGAAGAGCTACAAATTGGAAAAGCTAGGAATGAGCTGCACGCATTATTAGTTGAAATGAGCTCCACAAATGAGGGGATTTCAAAAATTAGACGGAATGAAGCACGGTGCAATTCTAACATGCATTAGCTCAATGCGTCTGTAAGATAGTTAACCCATTAGCCTATCCATGATGCATAAATTTGTGCCAAACTAAAGACAATATCTAAGAAGATTACTCTTGCCAACAATCCTCCCAAGTCCCTTGATCGCAGTATGCTATTTTTATACATTGATATCACATTATGTTGAATAGTGCTAACTGATTTCTACATTGGAAAACCTTATAGATTGCACATTGTATCATTCCGTTTTGGTCCTAGACAACCACTACATAATGTTGGTATTTTTACCAGGAAGAAGATAAATACATTATTCAGCAAAAGTATTACTACCTTCAAAATTTCAACTAACTCTATGAAATTTAAACAGATAGTACAAATATATGCAATTCTTATCATGCTAAATAACAAAACTGTGTTCAAATTAAAAAGTGAATGGATAAATGCCGTTGGCATAGAATACCCATTTTGACCTCAATCTCAAAAGAAAAACCAAAAGTAAATAGATCCTCATAACAAGGAATATTGGCTTCAGCAGAAGGAAATTCTCAAACAGCTCAAAGCATCAATTTCAGTAAAAGCTCTAAGTAAATCAACAGAATCTGCAAATAGTTATTTAAAGTGGCTAAATATGTATCAACTAATTAAACCTAGATGTTACAAACCAAAAACAGGGAAATAAAAAAAAGCAGCAGTACACAAAATTCCACCTTTTAATCAAATGCTAGTCAATCTAACAAATGCAGAGGTTATATCACCAGGAGAAATTCCCTCAACTGATAATCACTCACTGCTGAAAGTGAACTATGCAGTTCACAAACTAATTCCAAAAAACAGAAATTTTAGGAAATTTGCCAGGTTGAAAACCACTACACTATAAGCATTTTCTCCGTTATTTATCATCGTCGGTCACTGGACGGCTTCAGATAATTCAAACAACTACAAACTACAATCACAAATGACGAAAATTTTTCACACAGAAAAACTGAAAAACTCATAGCTATATGGAGCACACGAATTAGAAACCATAGACAACCTGGATGATACAAGGTGCCGGTGCTGCAACTCGAGCGACATCTATCGGACAACGCAATGGCAGAGGAAAATATGATCAGCTGAATTGAGCCTTGCAATGGAGAAATTGGTCGGGAATAAATTCTCTGGGACAAGGAGGGAGGAAAATTCTGTGAGCGAAAATGAATGCTGACGTGGCACCGAAGGGGTTTATCCGGAGACGTGGGGGAACGATCTACTCACAAAACTGGAAATTGTCAGCAGTCCTTCACGTGAAGAGTAACATTCGTTTTGGAAGGAAAATTCTAGATGCCTTTTTTTTTCTTTTTTTTCTTTTTTTTTTTTTTGGTTATGTGGTAAAGAGTCCTCCGAGTCCTTCAACCGGAGAACATAAAAGCTGAACGGAGGTCACGTCCTTGAATTTTTGTCATTTTTTATTTTGCCTCTCAAGAGTTGAAATTGTTGCAATCTTACCCTTCTTTTTACTGAATTTTCAATATTACCCTTCTAGACAGTATATTAATTTCAACCCCGATACATTTTGACGATCGAAACTTCAGTTGACTATTGCTAGGGAGCTGATTGAAAACAACTAAAACTACGAGGATCTTTGAGCTTTTTTTTTTTTTTTTTTGAGGTTTTTCTTCTTCTTCTTCCTCCTCTTTTCCGGTGAGGCGAACAGCGGAGGCATAGTTGCAAATCACTGAACAAAATGAAATCGTTTTCTCGGCTACAAGGCAAATCTGTGGTTATATAGAATCATTTTCTCTTCAAAATCCCCCTAAAAGATCAACATTCAAAACTTCCCTTTCTTGTGGTTTGTTCCTAAAATCACCAGGTTTGCAGATGATGTTGACGGCTTCTCCTTGAACATTTCAAAATTGCTCAAACAAATCCGTAATCTTAACAAGTAAACTTCATCTGAACAAAATGGAAGTCACTGGCCAACATATCAAGCTCAAGAACAATTCGCTCAACCTGCGTCGTGGCTGTGGCTGAGCACCAAAACCCCTTCCAACTCTCCCTACTGGCACTATTCCCCCTCAACCGCCGCGGATGATTTCATATCTATCTGTAATGTCTTTCATGGCTTTGGTTCTTTGGATTTTGATGAGGAGGAAGATGGGAAGCAGAAGAAAAGAAGAGGAATAGGGGGAAACAGTTTTCTACGGTAGTGAAGTGGACACAGGGAAAAAAGGACGCTCCACGCGATGATTGTAACCGCCGTTCTTCGCCGGAAATGCTAGTGACCTAAGGAAGGGGGAAGTAGGAGGGACAAAGTAAATATTTATAAACACCTTAAAAAAAAAAACTCATGCATAGATAAATATTCCTTCTATTACATATATGCAATTAAATACTTTGATTGTTATAAAATTATGGTAGTGTTAGAATAAAATCTACACACTACACACTAAGAAAATTCTAACTATTCTTTGCACAAGAATTTCTCTTCAAACTTCTTTCTTTCTTTCTCTCACAATTCTTTCTCCAATCTTTCTTTCACTAATCTTTCTTTCACAAAATGATGGTGTATTACAAGCTTAGAGAATAACTCTATTTATAGAGCTCTAATTAGTGAAATACATCATGGCATACATCATCTTCAACTAATCTCAATTAATGGTGTCTCCACTAAATGGTGGACATCCATAAAAATCTTCTAATAATTCACATAAATCCATAATTAGTGGAGCCTCCACTAATTAATGGAGATTCCAATAATTCATAACACTCCCCCTTGGATGTCCATCCATACATAAAGAATATGCCTCGTTAAAACCTTACTAGATAAAAACCCGAGTGGGAAAAAAAATCTAGTGAAGGAAAAAGAGTACACTATTCTATATGTTTGTTTATTACTCCCCCTGATGAGATGATTCCTTTAAATCTTTAAACCGACGCATACCGATTTTATATCTCAACTTCTCAAATGTTGCAGTCGGTAAAGTATTCGTAAAAATATTTGCGAGGTTATCACATGACCGAATTTGTAGCACATCAATTTCACATTTCTTCTGGAGTTCATGAGTAAAGAAGAATTTTGGTGAAATATGTTTTGTCCGATCTCCTTTAATATATCCTCCTCGTAATTGAGTTATGCAAGCTGCATTGTCTTCATAAAGAGGAGTTGGAATATCTTTGATTGATGATAATCCACAACTTTCTCGGATATAATGAATCATGGATCTTAGCCATACACATTCTCGACTTGCTTCATGAATGGCTATAATTTCAAGCATGATTTGAAGAAGTAGTCTGCTATAGATTGTTTCGTAGAAACGCCATGATATAGCAGACATTTCCACATGTAAATAGATAACCCGTTTGAGAACGTGCTTTATGTGGATCAGATAAATAACCAGACATCCGCATAACCTATCAATGTTGGATTGGTTTTATTTGAATAAAATAATCCGAGATCAATTGTACCTTGGAGATATCGAATGACTTGTTTAATTCCATTCCAATGTCGTCGTGTTGGTGAAGAACTAAATCTTGCTAATAATTTGACAGCAAAAGCAATATCGAGTCGTGTATTATTAGCAAGATACATCAATGCACCAATTGCACTCGAGATATGGTACTTCAGGACCAAGGAGTTCTTCATCATTTTCTTGAGGTCGGAAAGGATCTTTATCCACATTTAATGATCGGACGATCATTGGAATACTCAATGGATGTGCTTTGTCCATGTAAAATCTTTTTAGCACTTTTGCTGTATATGTTGATTGATGAATAAATGTTCCACTCTCCAAATGTTCAATTTGTAAACCAAGGCAAAATTTGGTTTTACCAAAATCCTTGATTTCGAATTCTCTTTTTAAATAATCAATTGTTTCTTGGAGCTCTTCAGGAGTTCCAATAAGATTAATATCATCAACATATATAGCTAATATCACAAATTTAGAATCAAATTTTTTTAATAAAAACACATGGACATACTTGGTCATTTTTAAATCTCGCTTTCAATCAATATTCACTAAGATAATTGAACCACATGCGCCCAGATAGCTTCAGGCCATGTAATGATTTCTACAACTCGATGGAGTAATTTTCACGAGGATAATGTTTATATGCTTCAGGCATATGAAATCCTTCGGGGATTTTCATGTAAACATCATTTTCTAAATTTCTATACAAGTAAGCAGTGACAACATCTAATAGGCGCATATATATCTTTTCATGTACTGCCAAACTAATAAGATATCGGAGTGTAATAGCATCAACAATAGGAGAATCAATACCTGGTCTTTGTGAAAAACCTTGGGCTACTAATCGCGCTTTATATCGAACGATTTCACTCTTTTCATTGCGCTTTCGCACAAATATCCATTTGTAGCCAACAGGTTTTACACCTTCTGGTGTTCGGACTGCAGTCCGAAGACTTCACGTTTTGTCGAGTGCATTTAACTCCGATTGAATCGCATTTTTCCATTACAACCAATCTTTTCTATGCACGACATTCATCAAGCGATATTGGTTCGGGATCATCATTATCCGTGTAACATCAAGAGATATATTGTATGCAAATATATTATCAATAACGAGTTTCTATCCGATTCCAACTTCTACGGAAGTGGTATAATTGATAGAAATTTCGGTGTTACTTTCATCAACTTACGGTTCTTTGTCATCAGTTCTCTCTTGGTCTTTATCATTCTTTTCTTCAATATGATCTTCTGGATCATTTAATCCTCTTTTCTTTCGAGGATTTTTATCTTTAGAACCAAGAGGTCGGCCATGCTTCTAGCATGCTTTTGGCTCAGCAGCTATATGTAAAATCTTTTGTTCTGTTGGAACTTCAATTAGAATAGGAGCATTTATAGATGGCATATGCGATTTTGTTACTCTTCTAGAGTCAACAAAAGCATCTGCCATTTGATTTGCAGTGCTTTACAAATGAATTATCTTTTGAACTTTAAGTTCAAACGCGCTTGTATGCGGATCAAGATAATTTAATGATGTTGTCCAATCACGATCTTTCTTGTACTGTTTCTGTTCTCCCCCTAATTTAGGGAATAATGATTTCACAAGAGAATAAGAAAAGAAATATAAGAAAAGGATGACAAACAGGAAATGCCAAGAAAAATATCTCCTTTTTTTTTTTTACTCTTCTCGGTACCGACTTTTCCTCTTCCTCTATTGTCTTTTCTTCTCCTCCGACCCTCTACCTACCATCTACATCTTCTTCTTCCTCATACAGATATATATATATATATATATATATATATATGTATCGATATATATCTCAGTCATCAGTCATTAGTAAATATCAAAAACAAAAATCACAAAGCAGATATGGAGACTCGTAATTTATTTGAGACATGGTCAAATTTTGACTCGGTTTCTGCAGCAGATTTTGATGTATTTTCCTTTCCAAACCAACCGCTTCTGCCTAATTCGAACGCAGAAGATTTTGATATGTTTTACTTTCCAAACCAACCGCTTCCTCCTAATTTCAGGTGAGATACCTTTGAGGGCTTCCATTTGTTTTTAGTGTGCTTGATAATGAAATTAAACTCTCTTTTGGTTTGTTTTTTATATAAATCAGTGGAAGTTTTGAACATACTGCTTTGGACCAAGTTGATCTGCCCATACAAAAGACTGCTTTTGATACTGTTCCTCTTGATGCTATTCCTTTGAATGAGGATATGCTTGTGCATGATCCTTTCTATTCTCTAATAGATTTTGAACAAAGTCAGAATATAATTTCAGGTTATTATACATTTAAACATGGATTTTGAATGGTATTACCTTTACTGATATTATTTTTTTTTTAGGAGAAATAATGAGTGGTCTTGGCAACGAAGTCGGAGTAAGTACTCATGAAATGCATAATATCGAAGTTCAAGATATTATTGCAGACAAAATTCCTGGGGAGAAGAAAATGATTAAGAGGCAGAGAGAGAAGAAGGGTAATAACTCCCAAACACTATCAAGAGAAACAATTTTGCAATACTTTTACCTACCAATCAAGAGCGCAGTCAAAGAACTGAATATTGGCATAACCCGTCTCAAGAAAAGATGTAGGGAGTTAGGAATTCGTCGATGGCCTCACAGGAAGTTGGTGAGCTTGGAGACCATAATTAAGAATGTTCAGGTTCTCTCTCATACATACTTATAATTTGCAAGTATGAAACTATGAAAGATTTATAAATAAATAACCGATGATATCACTTCGATTTACAGGAGATGCAAAATAAAGAAGAAGGAGGACATATGGCTGAGAAGAAGTTGAAAGAAGCCATTACGATACTGGAATGTGAAAAACAGTTGGTGGAAGAAAGTCCTAATACGCAGTTAGAGGACCAAACACAGAAATTGAGACAAGCATGCTTCAAGGCCAAATATAATAAGAAATATAATAAACTTAAGGAGATCATAAAATCTCAAGACTCATTTCGCAGTAATTTTACGGCTAATTCTGCTGCTAGTCTCGATGCTGGCTCAAAGGGGAAAGAAAAGGAGGAGGATGTCGAAAAAGAGGAGCTGAAGTCCATAATTACTAATTGTTTGTCGTCCTCTAATGTAAATATTGAAAAAGAACAATTACAAACCTTCATCTTACATTTGTCAGCTCAATTACAAAAGAGCAACTATAAGCATGTATCATCAAGTTCATATGAACACTAGTGATATGAATAAAATATGTGATGCTTATTATTAATGGAAATATCTTTTTTTCCTTATTATCTTTTCTGTTCCACTTCAGGTGGCCAGTATTTCTCTGTGATAAGAGAAATATCGAGTGTGTCCATGACCATAACCACGGCCACTGCCACAACTACGACTATAACGATGGCTTCTGCTGGAGCCAACAACATTCACTTCTGGGAGTGCTGTTGAGCCAGTTCATCTGGCTTCATGATTTCTCAATAATAACTCATGTTAAATTTGTCAATTTTGGATACCATTTTTCTCGATATTGTTACTGCAGGACAATATTCGAGGTATAAAAAGTAGAGAATGTCTTCTCCAATATAACTTCATCGGTAACTTTTTCTCCGCAAAATTTTTAACTAAGATGTAGTTTTATACATTACGGAGTTCACGGTTTTACAATCTTGCAACTTCAGGTGCAATCATTCATACCGTGCAGTGGGCAGTACGACCATCTTCAGGTGGTCAAATTTTTCTTTTTATCCACATGACATATGGATCTCATTTTTTTAGCATTTAGATGCATTTCTGTATGACATATAAATTTTTTTTTTCAGAAATATCAATGGCTACAAATTCGAATTTAGCGAGATCAATAAATGCGTACCTGTCTTCTGGCTTTAATAACGGCAGAGACTCGTGCTGATAACGTGTTATAAAATTAGGGTAGTGTTAGAATAAAATCTACACACTACACACTAAGAAAATTCTAACTATTCTTTGCACAAGAATTTCTCTTCAAACTTCTTTCTTTCTTTCTCTCACAATTCTTTCTCCAATCTTTCTTTCACTAATCTTTCTTTCACAAAATGATGGTGTATTACAAGCTTAGAGAATAGCTCTATTTATAGAGCTCTAATTAGTGAAATACATCTGGCATACATCATCTTCAACTAATCTCAATTAATGGTGTCTCCACTAAATGGTGGACATCCATAAAAATCTTCTAATAATTCACATAAATCCATAATTAGTGGAGCCTCCACTAATTAATGGAGATTCCAATAATTCATAACATTGATAAATTTCTCCTTACCTTATCCATCTACTCCATTGAGCATTAAAAAATTAGAATCAGGCCGTGCAAGTTTTGTACTGTAATTTATATTGTAATTTTATGATCCAAATTAAAAAATTGTAAAAAATTGACGTTTAGCACGTAAAAAAATTTAAATATTTATGTAATTATGTGAAATATTTATGAAAACGTATGAATTATTCAAATTGCCAAACAAATTTAGTACCTCCAGCTTGCACGGTTCAAAATCCAAATTTAAAATTCATGAACCCTGCTTACTTATTCTTAGCTTCTTTTCTATTCAATTTTAAATTATATCAATACTTGCCTAATAAAGATATATAAAAAAAAAGCACCTAAAATGGATCCAAAATCGTACAGTTTGGCATTCTCAAATTGCTCGACAATTTATTTATAAAGGTCACAAAAATTATGTACAAAAGAGTTCAAGATTTATACGCGAAATTAAGTTTAAAAAATAATAAAAAAACAAATAAAATTTCACATAAGTCAAAGTAGGTTAAAACATCTTCTATTGTTGGATTTTTTTGCCAAAACTACTAAAGTTTTACCATCAAATTTGATTATTGACCATATTCAAAAGTAAATTTTGAATAATAATATGAGACTCGTTTTATATATATGCTAGATGGCAATGTAAATTTTTTTTTTAGAAAACAGTTAAACTTGGATTACAACTCATTTGAAAATAATTTATTTACATTGAAAAAGAATTTGAATTATGAAAAAATGTGAGTTAATAAGAGAGAATTGTTATAAAATTAGGGTAGTGTTAGAATAAAATCTTCACACTACACACTAATAAAACTCTAACTATTTTGCACAAGAATTTCTCTCTTCAAACTTCTCTCTTTCTTTCTCTCACAATTCTTTCTCTAATCTTTCTTTCACTAATCTTTCTTTCACAAAATGATGGTGTATTACAAGCTTAGAGAATAGCTCTATTTAGAGAGCTCTAATTAGTGAAATATATCATGGCATACATCATCTTCAACTAATCTCAATTAATGATGTCTCCACTAAATGGTGGACATCCATAAAAATCTTCTAATAATTCACATAAATCCATAATTAGTGGAGCATCTACTAATTAATGGAGATTCCAATAATTCATAACACTCCCCCTTGGATGTCCATCCATACATAAAGAATATGCCTCGTTAAAACCTTACTAGATAAAAACCCAGTGGGAAAAAAAATCTAGTGAAGGAAAAAGAGTACACTATTCTATATGTCCATTTATTACTCCCACGATAAGATGATTCTTTTAAATCTTTAAACCGACGCATACCGATTTTATATCTCAACTTCTCAAATGTTGCAGTCGGTAAAGTCTTCGTGAAAATATCTGCGAGGTTGTCACATGACCGAATTTGTAGCACATCAATTTCACCTTTCTTCTGGAGTTCATAAGTAAAGAAGAATTTTGGTGAAATATGTTTTGTCCGATCTCCTTTAATATATCCTCCTCGTAATTGAGCTATGCAAGCTGCATTGTCTTCATAAAGAGGAGTTGGAATACCTTTGATTGATGATAATCCACAACTTTCTCGGATATAATGAATCATGGATCTTAGCCATACATATTCTCGACTTGCTTCATGAATGGCTATAATTTCAGCATGATTTGAAGAAGTAGCTGCTATAGATTGTTTCGTAGAACGCCATGATATAGCAGTATTTCCACATGTAAATAGATAGCCCGTTTGAGAACGTGCTTTATGTGGATCAGATAAATAACCAGCATCTGCATAACCTATCAATGTTGGACTGGTTTTATTTGAATAAAATAATCCGAGATCAATTGTACCTTGGAGATATCGAATGACTTGTTTAATTCCATTCCAATGTCGTCGTGTTGGTGAAGAACTAAATCTTGCTAATAATTTGACAGCAAAAGAAATATTAGGTCGTGTATTATTAGCAAGATACATCAATGCACCAATTGCACTGAGATATGGTACTTCAGGACTAAGGAGTTCTTCATCATTTTCTTGAGGTCGGAAAGGATCTTTATCCACATTTAATGATCAGACGATCATTGGAATACTCAATGGATGTGCTTTGTCCATGTAAAATCTTTTTAGCACTTTTGCTGTATATGTTGATTGATGAATAAATGTTCCACTCTCCAAATGTTCAATTTGTAAACCAAGGCAAAATTTGGTTTTACCAAAATCCTTGATTTCAAATTCTCTTTTTAAATAATCAATTGTTTCTTGGAGCTCTTCAGGAGTTCCAATAAGATTAATATCATCAACATATATAGCTAATATCACAAATTTAGAACCAGATTTCTTAATAAAAACACATGGACATACCTGGTCATTTTTAAATCCCGCTTTCAATAAATATTCACTAAGACGTGTGAACCACATACGCCCAGATTTCTTCAGGCCATATAATGATTTCTGCAACTTGATGGAGTAATTTTCACGAGGATAATGTTTATATGCTTCAGGCATATGAAATCCTTCGGGGATTTTCATGTAAACATCATTTTCTAAATTTCTATACAAGTAAGCGAGTGACAACATCTAATAGGCGCATATCTATCTTTTCATGTACTGCCAAACTGATAAGATATCGGAGTGTAATAGCATCAACAATAGGAGAATCAAGACCTGGTCTTTGTGAAAAACCTTGGGCTACTAATCGCGCTTTATATCGAACGATTTCACTCTTTTCATTGCGCTTTCGCACAAATATCCATTTGTAGCCAACATGTTTTACACCTTCTGGTGTTCGGACTGCAGGTCCGAAGACTTCACGCTTTGTCAGTGCATTTAACTCCGATTGAATCGCATCTTTCCATTACAACCAATCTTTTCTATGCCGACATTCATCAACTGATATTGGTTCAGGATCATCATTATCCTGTGTAACATCAAGAGATATATTGTATGCAAATATATTATCAATAACAGTTTCTATCCGATTCCAACTTCTACCGGAAGTGGTATAATTGATAGAAATTTCGGTGTTACTTTCATCAACTTCGGTTCTTTGTCATCGGTTCTCTCTTGGTCTTTATCATTCTTTTCTTCAATATGATCTTACGGATCATTTAATCCTCTTTTCTTTCGAGGATTTTTATCTTTAGAACCAAGAGGTCGGCCACGCTTCGGCATGTTTTTAACTCAGCGACTATAAGTATAATATTTTGTTCTGCTGGAACTTCAATTCGAATAGGAGCATTTATAGGCTGGAATATGCGATTTTGTAACTCTTCCGGAGTCAACAAAAGCGTACGGCATTTGATTTGCAATACTTTGCAAATGAATTATCTTTTGAACTTCAAGTTCACATGCGCTTGTGCGCGGATCAAGATAATTTAATGATGTTGTCCAAGCAAGATCCTTTTTATCTTGTTTTAGTTCTCCCCTAATTTAGGGAATAATGATTCATCAAAATGACAATCGACAAATCTTGCTTGTGAATACATCTCTTGTCGGGGGTTCAACATACACGATAATAGAGGGAGAATCATATCCAACGTATATCCCCTTTCTTCTTTGAGGACCCATCTTTGTACGTTGGTTTGGTGCAATTGGAATATATACAAGACACCCAAAAAATTTTAAATGAGCAATATTTGGTTCGACCTAAAAGCCAATTGCAAAGGAGAGAATTTATGATAACTAGCTGGTCTTATACGTACAAGTGTTGCGGCATGTAGAATAGCATGTCCCCGAGCGAGATGTTGGGAGATTTGTTTTCATTAATAATGGTCTAGCAATTAATTGTAATCGTTTAATCAAAGATTCAGCAAGACCATTTTGTGTGTGAATATGAGCTACAGGATGTTCAACATTAATCCCAATTGACATGCAATATGCATCAAAAGCATGTGATGAAAATTCACCAGCATTATCCAAACGGATATTTTTAATGTGATGGTCCGGAAATTGTGCTCGTAATTTAATTATTTGAGCAAGTAATCTCGCAAACGCCAGGTTGCGAGTAGATAATAAATTTTTTTTTTCAGAAATATCAATGGCTACAAATTCGAATTTAGCGAGATCAATAAATGCGTACCTGTCTTCTGGCTTTAATAACGGCAGAGACTCGTGCTTAGTCTTCTGGCTTTTGTACCGGTAGAGACTCGTGCTGATAACGTGTTATAAAATTAGGGTAGTGTTAGAATAAAATCTTCACACTACACACTAATAAAACTCTAACTATTTTGCACAAGAATTTCTCTCTTCAAACTTCTCTCTTTCTTTCTCTCACAATTCTTTCTCTAATATTTCTTTCACAAAATGATGGTGTATTACAAGCTTAGAGAATAGCTCTATTTATAGAGCTCTAATTAGTGAAATACATCATGGCATACATCATCTTCAACTAATCTCAATTAATGATGTCTCCACTAAATGGTGGACATCCATAAAAATTTTCTAATAATTCACATAAATCCATAATTAGTGGAGCCTCCACTAATTAATGGAGATTCCAATAATTCATAACAAGAATATAATATTTTGTGAGTAAATGATAATTTTCAAAAAATAATTTTTTTTAATTCATAAATTTGTAATTAAATTAAGTTTTCAATTGAATTGGATTGCTATCCAATTCTAACCTAATTGTATATATGTAATGGAAGAAATATTTATCTATGCATAAGTTTTTTTTTTAAATTTGTGGATGTATTCATTATTACAACAAAAAAAAGTACATCAATGGAAAAATGTTTGAAATAAATTAATAAGTCTAAAACCCTACTAAGTTTTGGGATTTCTAAAATTATTACATATTAATGGAAGATAGTTAAAGATACACATAGTACATTATAAGAATATAGTATGTGTTAACAGGGTTCGGGCCCACCCAATTGATTGGGTACAGCGCGTTGGCTCTCAAGTCGCGTGTTTGACTCTCAACAAGAGGGATTTATTGGCCTTCTGGAGAGTCAATTATTCAGATCTTACTTAAATTAGTTTATCACCATATAACTCTTTACCGGTTAGAGTTACGCAACAGGTTTCGCCCGATGCGCACCTATAATAGCAGCTGTAGTCTTCTCCTGACCCCAAAAGAATATGTGTTAACATAAAACATAATCATCAGGACATTATACATTGCATGATTTTTTGAATTTTGAATCTTTTTCTCATTTTCCCTAAAAAAGTTATAATTTGTATAATCATATCTATATTATTATCTAACTCTCAATTTTGCCCTTCTAAATATAGAATTTAAAATTCAATGGTGAGATTGAGAATTGATAAAATATCAATGGGGTAAAGACAAATTTGCTATAAAAACTTCGATGCAAATTTGCCCTCGCTAGTTCTTTCCCGCCTTCTTCTCCATTGTCACCTCTTCAGAACCGCCCAGCTATTCTCTGTAAGCAAATACCTACCGAGTTCGACTGTGCACGTTCAAGATTTTTCCACCCCTGAATTCTCATTTAGAAATTGTTCTGTTTCCCGATAGCTGGAAACTTTCTACGGCGAAATGTCTTGTAGCATATACCTCCTGTTTGTTGAAATGTCTCTTAGAACATTGCACCGCTTCAAACATTTGAAACTGCATTGGGAATTCTAGGATTTGTGTTTTTTTTTCTTCTTACGAAGATTCATAACAAATGAACTTTCTGCGAGTACAAAATGCGGTGGTTTGTGGGCTTGCCCAGTGTATACAGAATCTCCCTTGGGTACCGTAGTGTTCTGCTGCAAAGAATGCACTTTTCTCTCACCAGTCATGAATTTTCTGCTTCAAGAAAAGGTAAATTTTTAACCCTCAAGGTGATTTTCAACTTTATAGAAGTGTTAATTCATGTATATAAATGTGGTAAATTGTTACAGGGAGACAATTTAATGCGGGACCTTTTGGTGAAATGAAATTTCAAACAACAGTTCAGCGATTGGCTAGAGATGATGAGGAGGGCAAAGGGGAAAAGACACTAGCTATGAGCTTAGCCTGCTTAGTCGAGGAATCTTGTAATAAGGAGATAAAACCTCGGAGACGAGTGGAGCTCAAGAGGTTTCTTGAACTCCGTATCAAGAGGAGGGTCAAGGAACAATACATGAATGGGAAGTTTCAAGACCTTATGTTGAAAGTGATTGCCAATTCAGAGACTCTCAAGGATGCTTATGATATTATTAGGGTGAACTCTAATGTTGACTTGAAACTGGAAAGGGATAATTTGCCCTTTGAGTCCATGGCAGAAGAACTCTCTTGTGGAAACTTTGATGTGAGTTCTAATACATATTCCATAGCAACAAGGGGTCCAGACAAGGAAGTTCTAGTTCTCCCAAATCTTAAGTTGAGGATAATACAAGAAGCCATAAGAATAGTACTGGAAGTTGTTTACAGACCTCACTTTTCAAAGATTTCACATGGTGGTCGAAATGGTAGAGATCACTTGTCCGCTTTAAGATACATAAAAAAAGAGATATCTGATTCTAACTGGTGGTTTACATTGCTCCTTAACCAAAGAGTGGATGCTTGCATCCTTAATAAGCTTTTATCTACTATGGAGAATAAGATTGAAGATCCAGGTCTATACGCAATAATCAAAAGCATGTTTCATGCACAGGTGCTGAATTTTGAGTTTGGGGGCTTCTCTAAAGGGCACGGTCTTCCACAAGAAGGAGTGTTGTCTCCAATCTTGATGAATATTTATCTTGACCTTTTCGACTGTGAAGTATACAGGATGTCCATGAGATATGAAGCTCTTGATATGGAGGGGCCAACTGAGGATGATGCGACTCTCTCAAAACTGCGTTCTTGGTTTAGGAGACAAATCCGTGGCAATAATGTCCAGCAATGCAATATTAAGGAGATTTCTGGGGTCAGAATACACTGTTGTCGTTTTATGGATGAAATTTTAGTTGCCATTTCAGGTTCTAAAGAAGTTGCTGTTGCTTCCAAGTTAGACATGGAAAATTACCTGAAGAATTCTCTGCACATAGAGGTTGATAATCAAGTAGATGTTCTGCCATGTGATGGGCCCCATGGTGTTCGGTTCCTTGGAACATTGATTAAAAGAAGCCTGAAAGAGGGTCCAGCAGTAAGAGTTGTTCATAAATTGAAGGAAAAAGTTAAGTTATTTTCTCTGCAGAAACAAGAGTCTTGGAATGCAGGGACTGTTAAAATTGGAAAGAAATGGCTAGCTCATGGATTGAAGAAGGTCAAAGAATCAGAGATTAAGCATCTAGCTGATAGCAATTCTACTCTAAGCAGAATTTCTTGTTTCCGTAAAGCTGGGATGGAAACTGATCACTGGTACAAGGTCATGCTAAAGGTATGGATGCAAACCATCAAAGATAAATATGCAGAGAGTGAGGAGCTTATCTTGTCTAAGCATATTGCAGAACCAGCTCTTCCGCCAGAACTAGTAGATTCCTATTATGAGTTTCAAAAGCGTATTGGGGATTATATTTCTTCAGAGACAACTGCTACTCTTGCTCTTTTGCCAAGCACTAGCTCTTCAATTGAATCTCACTCTGTCACACAGATAATAGCCCCAGTTAATGCAATAAAGAAACGCCTCCAACGATATGGATTGATGAATTCTGGAGGGTTCCCTCAGACATGTCATATGATAATTTTACAAGATGACAATCACATCATTGATTGGTTTTCAGGAATTGTTGGCCGGTTGCTTAGATGGTATAATGAGTGTGACAACTTCGATGATGTGAAGCTCATGATTTCTGATCAATTAAGGCTTTCCTGCATCCGGACACTAGCAGCAAAACATAGAGTACATGAGAGTGAGATAGAGAAAAGATTCGATTTACAACTGTGCAGAATCCCCTCAACCCAAGAGATAGAACAGGAAACAAGTGATGAAGTTCTTAACAATGAAGATGCCTTATTTTATGGAATATCTTATAGTGGCTCGTGTTTACTATCTTTAGCAAGAATGGTAAGCCAATCAAGGCCTTGTAACTGCTTTGCTATGGGATGCGCAGCTGCAGCTCCTTGTGTTTACACTCTTCATGTGATGGAAAAGCAAAAGTTTCCAGGGTGGAAGACAGGATTTTCAAGCTGTATCCATCCCAGTTTAAATAAAAGGCGAGTTGGTCTCTGTAAACAGCATTTAAGAGATTTATTTCTTGGCCGTATATCACTTCAATCTATTAATTTTGGTGCTTGGAGATGAAAATCCTGGCGCAGTATCTTCTCAACAGTAGTGAAGCCTCCAGCCTGCAGTTCTTGAGGAAAATCTCCAAAGCTTTAACACTTCTGGTATCAACACTAAAAGTTTTGCAGGTCATGCTGATGGAACCATATGAAAGCACCTCCACAATGGAGGAGAATACAATACGATTGCCAAGGGTTTTTATGTATAAAATGCTGCAAAAGCACGATGAATTTATCATGAACAGGTTGGTGATTTTGGACCTTTTCCTGTAGTTCATCAAAACAGGAGTAATTGAACAATTAGGTTGCATTCTTTCTGCACATAAAATATCAAGACCAATTGATGAGTCTATTATAACTGTTGTATGCAGAGTATATTACCCATAATGAGCCAAAGTTGGGGGCTTTAGTTAATGGTTCTTTAAGATGCAAAAAATGGAAAGAAATAATTATTTTAATGCTACCCAAAGTTTTCAAGACAAGCCTAAACAAGCCAGCAAGGGAGGCAAAACCAGAGACATTCTCATTTAGCCACCCTAGTATGGTTCTGCTTGTTGATTTTCCTAGCAATATTTAGGTAGACCTCCCCTATGCAGGATTAAAGAATGTTCCTGAAACAAAAGCCACCATTTCCACATCAAACAAACGTCATTAGATAAGACTGGCTGTAGTTGGAGGCTCTTCTTCTCCTTCTCCCCTCCCCTCCTCTGCTTTTTGGACCATTCTTCTACCCATGAGTTAAATATAGAACTACTGTCTAGTTTATTAGATTTCCATAGGAACCTTTGTTTGCCCACCGGAGTGTAGAAAAAGCGAGAGAGTGAGAATCGTGATTAGTTGGGATTTGGGACTGCATAATTTGGCAGTCCAAAGTATTTAATAATTTGTGTACAAACAAACAAAAAATTAAGCTTTAATAGCAAGAAATTTAGGATTTGATACATGAACTCATGCAGCATTATATATAATCATTCACATAATTCCTCTTACTCTACTTTTTATTTACCGTCAAATTTTCATCCAATCCAACAAAGACATCTCATCTAATTACTTTCCTCTATATCATCTTAGACGTGTTTCTACCTCTATCTAATTTATCTTGCTCCATCCATCAATTCTCCTAACAGTAACATCCTTCGATTTTTTCTTTATATGTCTAAACTAAGGCAAGCGATTTTCTATCATCTTATTTAGATTTACTTACTTTTTTTCTGAATTGTTTAGTTTCTTACTCTATCTTTTCTAATATATCCGCATATTTACCGTAACATATACATCTTACCTACCTTTATTTTATAAATATGATATATTTTAATTGTCTAACATTTTATGTAATAATTTGTGTATAAAAGTAAAAAAATATGTACAAAAGATGCAAAAATTTGTACTTCCTCGATCCCATAGGCTTACTTTTCCCTTTTGTTTGTTTCAAAATTATAGATTGGTTTCCTTTTTTTTTTTTTTGGTACGGCAACTACTTTATCTTTTTATATTTTAATAAAAGAAGCACATAGAGGTTGAATTCTTGACGTCAATATGAAAATTCCAACACTAATTATCGTAGCTAGTTCAATGAACTATTTTATTAGTTTTTTAATACACTTTCACATATTTACAACAAATATTTTGTTTGCTAAAAAAAGAATATAATTAATTAATTATTTTAATTGAAAAATGAAATTAAGTAAAAGAGTTAAAATTACATGGTTTAAATGTATATTTTATATTTTCATGACCTCATATATTAAAATTTCAAAAATAATTAATTTAAAGAATAATTTAGTAACAAGAGTTATTTAATTTTAACGGAGTAATAAGTCATCTATATTGTGAATTTGATTCAAAATAGAATCAGTAAATATAAAACTACAAAATAAAGATACTAGAAGAAGAGATGAAAGAAAGAATCACTTAGATACAATTTTATTGATTATTCGTTTGTTTACATATGACCCCTATTTATAGATATTTTAATACATCATCTGAAAGAATAAGGAATAAATTTAATAAATGCTATCTGATCTTATCCATTAATAACCTTAGAAAAAAGAATAGTCACATTATCTTCAAGATAAATAGATAGAATGAAGAAAATGAACAGTCACTTAATATTTTCATAATACTCCCTCTTGAATGTTCATTTTCAATCACTTCGAAAAATGCTTCGTTAAAAACCTTCATAGGAAAAACCCTGTGGGACAAAAACCTAGTGAAGGAAAAGAGTACACTTTCTGTTCTAGGAAGAATACTGGCTCATTAAAAACCTGATTAAGAAAAAACTCAGTAGAAAAAAATCTTAGTTAGGAAAAAATAGTATAATATGCATACTCTCCCTCTTAATAACATCTTCAAGATGACTTTATATCTTTCGACCGACGTATTCTAATTTTATGTACTAATTTTTCAAATGAAGCAGTCGGCAATGCTTTAGTGAATAAATCTGCCAGATTATCACATGATCAAATCTGTTGCACATCTATTTCACCTCTCTTCTGGAGTTTGTGGATAAAGAAAAATTTTGGTGAAATATGTTTTGTCCTATTTCCTTTAATATATCCACCTCTTAATTGAGTTATACAAGTTGCACTATATTCATCAAAAGGTATTGAAATTTCCTTTTCAAAAGGTAATTCACAATTTTCTCGGATATAATGGATCATTGATCTCAACCATACACATTATCGGCTTGCCTCGTGAATAGTTATAATTTCAGCATGATTAGAAGAAATAGCTACTATAGATTGTTTTGTAGAGTGCCATGATATAACAGTACCATCGCATGTAAATAAATAATCAGTTTGAGAACGTGTTTTATGTGGATTGGATAGATAACCAGTATCAGCATATCCAATCAACATTGAACTGGTTCTATTTGAATAAAAAAAATCCAAGATTCATTGTCCATTGGAGATATTTTAGGATATGTTTAATCCCATTCCAATGTCGTCGTGTTGGGAAAAAACTGAATCTTGCTAATAAATTCACAAAAAATACTATATCAAGTCTAGTATTATTAGCAAGGTACATTAATGCACCAATTGTGCTAAGATATGGTACTTCAGGACCAAGTAATTCTTCATTATCTTTTCGAGATCGAAAATGATCTTTATTTATATTTAACGACCTCATGACCATTGGAGAACTTAATGGATGTGCTTTGTTTATGTAAAACCTTTTAAGAACTTTTGTTATATATGTTGATTGATGAATAAAAATACCATCTTCTAGATGTTTAATTTGTAAACCAAGACAAAACTTGGTTCTGCCAAAATCTTTGATTTCAAATTCTTGCTTTAAGTTATTTCTTACCTTTTAAAGTTTTTCTGGAGTTCCAATAAGGTTAATATTATCAACATATATCGCAAGTATCACAAATCCAAATCCAGATTTCTTAATAAAAATACATGGACATAATGGATCATTTGTAAATCCTGATTTCAATAAATATTCACTAAGACGATTATACCACATGCGTCCAGATTGCTTTAAGCCATATAATGACTTTTGTAATTGAATGGAATAATTTTCACGAGAGTTATAATTATATGCTTCAGGCATATTAAATCCTTTTGGGATTTTTATATAAATATCATTATCAAGGTTTCCATATAAATAAGTAGTCACAACATCCATTAGACGCATGTCAATCTTTTTACGTACTATTAGACTCACAAGGTATCGGAGTGTAATTACATATACCACAAGTGAATACGTTTCATCGTAATCAATATCCGTTTTTTGCGAAAACCCTTATACCACAAGTCGTGTTTTATATTGTACGACTTCATTATTTTCATTTCGCTTTCGTACAAATACTCATTTATAACCAATTAGTTTTACACCTTCTGATGTTCGGACTACAGATCTAAAAACCTCACGCTTTGCAAATGAGTTTAACTCCGATTGAATCGCATTTTTCTATTTTGGCCAATCATTTTTATGACGACATTCATCAACCGATATTGGTTCAAGACGCTCATTATCTTTTAACACTTCAAGTGCTTATTCTATGTAAAAATATCATCAACAGTTATTTCTGTTCGATTCCAACTTTTGCCAGAAGTTATATAATTAATGGACATCTCATTATTATGTTCACTATTTTCAAATATTTGGATCTTTTCATCAGTTTCCACTTGATCCCTTTTTCCTAATTTTTCAATTGGATCATTCTGATCATTTAAGCTTCTTTTCTTTCGAGAATTTTTATCTTTTGAATCAATGAGTCGTCCACGTTTCTGATGTGCTTTTGATTCAATAGTTATATGAATTGTATTTTGTTCTGTTGGGACTTCTATCCGAATAGGAGCATTTATAATTAGAATATACGATTTAGTTACCTTTGTAGAGTCAGCAAAAGAATCTTACAGTTAATTTGCAAGTCTTTGCAAATGAATGATCTTTTAAACTTCTAATTCATTTGCGTTTGTGCGCGGATCTAAATAATTCAATAATGTTGTCCAGGCAAGTTCCTTTTTATGTGGTTTATTTTCTCCCCTTAATTTAGAAAACAAAGTTTCATCAAAATGACAATCAGCAAATCTTGCTGTGAATGTATCACCTGTCAATGGTTCAACGTATCTAGTTATAGATGGAGAAACATATCCAACATATATCCCCAACCTTCTTTGAGGACCTATTTTGGTACGTTGATTTAGCGTTATTGGTACATACACAACACACCCAAAAATTTTCAAATGAGCAATATTTGACTCGGAACCAAAAGTCAATTGTGAGGGAGAAAATTTGTGATAACTTGTTGACCTTATACGCACAAATGTTGCAGCATGCAAAATAACATGTCCCTAAATAGTTGTAGGGAGATTTGTTCTCATTAATAACGGTCTAGCAATTAATTGTAACCGTTTAATATATGATTCAGTTAGACCATTCTGAGTATGAACATGAGTTATTGGATGTTCAATAGTAATGCCAATTGACATGCAATAAGTATCAAAGGTTTGGAAGGAATATTTTTCAATATTATCTAGATGGATCCTTTTGATAAAATAATTTGAAAATTGCGCTCTTAAGCGAATTATTTAGGCAAGCAATCTCGCAAACGCCAAGTTGCGAGTTGATAATAAACTAACATGCGACCATTGGGTCAATGCATCAATTAAAATCATAAAGTATCTGAATTGCCCACATGGTGGATTAATTGGTCTACATATATCATCATGAATTTTTTTTAGAAATACTGGAGGCTCAAACTTCACTTTTGTTAGAGATAGTTTAATAACCAATTTCCCTTGAGAACATGCAGCACATGAAAATTTATCAAATGTCAAAATCTTTTGACTTTTCAAAGGATGACCATGCGTATTTTCAATTATCTTTCGCATCATAATAGCTCCTGGATAACCTAAACAGTCATGCCAAAGGATAAATGTAGCAGAATTAGTAAACTTTTGATTTACTGAATAATGCACTTCAATTGCATGAATTTTTGTGTTGTATAGGCCAGATGAAAGAGATGGTAGCTTTTCTAATAAATACTTCTTACTCGACATTATTTGAGTAATACAGAGATACTCAAAATTATTTTCTTCCATTGTTTCAATATGATATCCATTTCGGCGAATATCTTTAAAACTTAATAAATTTCTTCGAGATTTTGAAGAAAATAACATTTTAGGAATAACAACATTTGTTCCTACGGGTAATATAATATTAGCTCTTCCAGAGCCTTCAATCAACTTTACACTACCACTTATAGTATTAACATTTATTTCTCTCATTTGTAGATAAGAGAAATATTTTCTATCTTTCAATATGGTGTGTGTTGTACCACTATCAATTAGGCATATATTTTCAATGCCACTTGTGTATCCAGTAAGCGGAATAATAACCATCTGAGCATAACAAAACATTTATAAATTTAAATACTCAAACAATAAAAACTTTAAACGCTAATTACTATTACAATGCCAAAAATATAGAACATAAAAGAAACATATTAAAAGTAAACTTTTAATTTCTCTGGGCACTTCCATCACCAATCAAATGCTCAATTCTTCCTTCAGGATGCTTAAAGAAATCAACCACGTACAAATGCGTTACATCAACATCAACGTCGTCAAGGTTGGTAACATCGTCATCATGAAGAGAATGTTGTGGAGTAAAATTTGCTTAAGCATTTTTGCCTTTCTTCTCAATAGACGCTTGATATAAATCAACAAGGTGTTTTGCAGTACGACAAATACGAGACCAATGACCTTTCATACCACAGCGATAACATTTATCTTCATAATTTTTAAGAACAACATCATTTCCTTTTCCTTACTCGTTAGTTTTTTGCCACTTCTGAGGGTTGTTATTATTTCTCGTAACTTTGTTATGACTATTGCGATCATAATAAATATTTTTATCACGACCATATATTCGTCCACAGCTACGGCCATATCCACAACCACGACCACAACCTCTTTCAGAGCCAAAATTATGAGTTCTAACATTATTCACTTTTGAGAATAGAGTAGAACCTATTGGTCGAGTTTCATGATTTTTCATTAATAACTCATTATTTTGCTCAGTTACGAGAAAAAAAGATATCAATTCTGCATACTTCTTAAATCCCTTTTTTTAATATTGTTGTTGCAGGAGCATATTCGAGGCATAAAAAGTAGAGAAAGTTTTTTTTAACATATCCTCATCAGTAATATTTTCTCCACACAGTTTTAGTTACGTGTTAATGTTAAAAATAGTAGAATTATACTCACTAACGAATTTAAAATCTTGTAATTGCAAGTGCATCCAGTCATACCGTGCCTTTGGAAGGACGACTATCTTCTGGTGATCAAATCTTTCTTTCAAATTAGTCCACAAAATAAGCGAATTTTTCACGGTAAGGTATTCAACCTTTAAGTCATCATGAAGATGATGGCGGAGAAAAATCATAACTTTAACATCATTTTGTGATGATGATGGATTTCCTTCTACAATGGTATCTGCCAAACCCATTGCAACTAAATGCATTTCAGCATCTAGTGTCCAAGATAAATAGTTTTTCCTAATAAAATTAAGAGTTGCAAACTCAAGTTTGGTGAGATTTGCCATGTGAATACAAAATTAAATAGAAAAAGTACATACCTTCCTCTTTTGTTCTAAAAATCTTTTTAAAAAATCAGACTTCTTGATTGCATAGATCGAGAGAGAACTTCGATGGTGTTGGCTTGGTTATCACCTTCAATAGAACAATTTCAATAGTGTTACCGTGATTATAACCTTCAGTAAAACAATTTCGTTAGAGTCTCGTGTTGATAACGTATTATAAATTTGATTCAAAATAAAATCAATAAATTAATAATGTGTAAAGTTGAGAGGTAAAGTGATGTGGGTTTGACAAGTCAGCATATTTAGGTTAATAGGTCATTTTTTCGTTGACTTCTTGATGGCTTTACCAGAAAAGTATCTGTGAAGTATTTTGTAGTATTCCTTTAGGTTTTTTCTTAGGTTTATTAACTAGGTATGGATCTTGGTTTTAGAATTTTGGGTTTACTTCATAGGTTTCGTTTGATTCTTATTGTCTTTGGAGTAGATTTTTTATGAGAATGAAATGGAATATTTATAAGATCTTGGGTTCCTCGGTTTCATTTCTTCAGAGTTAGTGCTATAATTATAGTAGATGCTTCAAATTCCTTACATTGTTTGGGATTCATCGCTAAACTTTGTTTGTTTTGGTGCTTCAAATTCATTACCGAATTATTAAAATCGATCCGCAACTGCAATAGTTAGGGATTCAATTTGTATCTTTTTTATTTTTGGGTTTCATGTGATTGAAGTTGCGATTTAATTGTTGGGCTCTGATATATAGGTTTTGCTCACTGTCCGCGTAAAGAGGGTTAGTTTTGTTGGTTCCGATGCAGCGGTGAATGATGTTGGTTTTTGGTGCTTCGAAATCATTACCCAATTTCATTTCTGCGATATTGAAATCGACCCGCAGCTGCAATAGTTAGGGATTTATTTCGTGTCTTTTTGTTTTCTTGGTTTCATTTTATTGAACTATTATCATTTCTCAGTGTCCGCCTAAAGAGGGTTTGTTTTCTTGGTTTCGATGCAGCGGTGAAGTCTCTTGGTTTTTGTGCTTGGAAATCATTGACCAACATTAGATTTGATTTGGTGCCTCTTAGTTTCTTGCCAAATTTGCTTCCTTTTGCATTTAAAGAACAAGAATTTTTTTTCCCCTGTATGTTTAAAATCGTCATGTGTGAAATTTCAGAAAATTTCTTCGTATTCTAGAATGGATTGATTGTGGCATATTAAAGGTTTTCCCCTGCATGTTTATATATAATGGTTCTTTCTTTGAGTTGTGAAGTAGTTTCTTCTTTCCTCTTTGGAGTTATATAACAAGATGACTGGTAGTAAGGTGAACTTTGTGATGTTCGAGGATATTGGTCGGCAACATCAAAAGAATCGAATTCAATTTCGTGTAGATAGGATATAGGAAGCCTTTAATGCACAAAAAGGTGGCGAATTCATGAGCATAGAATTTCTTGCAATTGACGAGCAAGTAATGTTTAATCTATTAATTATGCTGTTGAATTCTTTTTTCATTCTCCTGTCTATATCATAATGGACTAATGTGTAGGAAACTGTCATGCATATGATCATTAGGAGTAAGGTTGCAGATAAATTCCGTGGTACAATTGAAGAAGGAAAGTATTATGTCCTAAAAAAATTCAGTGTCCTGGAAATATAAAGCTAAATATAAAATGTGTGAGCAAAATTTTTTTATACAATTCCATTCTGAAACCACTTTGGATGAAATGATTGATAAATTACCTAGAATTCCAAGGTATAAATTTATGCTCATTCTTTTTAACCAACATGAAAAACGAGCTGATCAAGGTGGATTTTTAATTGGTAAGTGTTCCTTTGTGTCAAGTTTGAAATTTGTAATGTATGGGAATGGTTGAATATTGTTTTTTGCTATGTAGATTTAGCAGGCCGTCTATGTGGATTATTTGAGAAAATTGAAAAACAAGTACAGACGCAAAGAATTGCAATGCAGTATGTTAATTTAGAAGATCTACAGTTAAGTTTTGAATATGCTTCTGTACATGATCCAGTAATGCCTATCAATTGAACAGGAGATATTTTATTGTTCGAGATGTTTTTATTTTAGGCAACGAAAAGTCCGTGTTACCCTGTGAGAATCATTTGCTAAGATGTTGAATCGTGTTGAATTGGACATAACAAAGGAACTATATGTAGTCATTATCACATCCACAATCATGCGACGTTTCCAGGGTAATAGAATATTGAGTTGCTCTGATTTATTAAATTGTACTGAAATTTGACACTGAATCGTTTCTGTAGGTCGTATTCAGTAATATCAAGCAGTGCAACAAAGATTTCTGTTAATCTCGATTATCCTGATGTGAAGTTGATGCGCTAAAGGTATGTACTGTTAAAATATGATGCCAGAGAACTTGAAAATTAGGGTATTAACTAAGCTCTTATATTGACAGACGAGAGTCTTGCTTGTATACATCTGTTACACATCTGTACGCATGTTTCACTCATATACACTTGAGGAAACGTAAAAAAGAGACAGTTATTTGATTTGCCTGAACAAGTAGATGTTTTTGCAGTTCCCAATTTCTATTAATATATCAAAAAGAAGGGGTTCCAGAGCACTTTATCGTGCCTTTACTGACAATCCCTATGGAGAAAAAAAAAAAATAGCCCAAGAATTCTGATGTTGTTCTCCCAGCATTTATATTGAAACTGCCTTTTCTAATGCTGTTCTTTGATCATTTTTATTAAAACTGCCTTTTATTGGTGCAACTTTAGTCGTAGCGATATGATTCCTATAAAGCATATCCAAGTGATGAACAATGTCATAAGTAGTGAAGAGATAGAGTCCAATAAGAAGACTATCAGTGATATGAAGCTCCTACTGGAACAACCTGAAGATATGGTAACAATTATATTTTTTTCCTTCGTGAAGGAAAAAAAAATGAGTGAGAGGGATGGACTAGGAGCCTGGATTGTGGAGTGCTATAATTGCAGGCAGAAATGGCTTCTGGAAGGATTCAAATGATTAGTGCTTTTGTTATTTTTAAATAGAAATATGATCATTATATGTGTTTTGTATACAGGAAAAGCCTTTTTATTGCTATGGAACAATTTCTTCAATTGATGAAACATGTGGATGGCGCTTTAATTCTTGCTCAAAATGCCATCACAAGCTGAAATTAGTGGATGACGAGTTTTTTTATGATATCTGCCATCGAGTAGAAAAATCACCTTTAATAAGGTATGAAGAATTTCGATTAAGATACAATATATTTAAAAATTGATTTGCTTTGAAATTTTCTAAAGTTTTAAATATGATTGTATTTGGTGAAGGTATCGTGTGGAAATGGAAATTATTGACCATATCGGAAAGGTAAGATTCACAATGTTTGATAAGGATGTTGAAAAATTAACCAATATTGCTGCATCAAATCTTGCTGAAAAAGAAATAGATGTAAGTTAATAGTGTCGTTTTGAGAAATTATGCTAGCCATAATTTGCAGATTTTTCTATAATTTAACATTATTGTGATTTGAATATAGGATGATACGGGAGAACCCCATCCTCAAGTGATTGAACGCATTATTGGTGGTTCATATGTTTTCCAAGCAAACGTGAATATGTTCAACTTAGGAACACAGAATGAGGATTTTACAGTCATAAGATTGTACTTACCAAGCGAAATGAAGAGTGTAAGAAAAGAAAAGGTAAAGGATTCTACTTTAATATACTTCAAATGACATAATTACAGGAAGGAATTGAACAAGGCAATGCTATCGATATTGCACTTGATATTGCAACTGTAACGCCACCAATAAAAGACAAACTAAGACAGAAAAATCCAAATTCTGAAGGGGATGGAGAAGGAAATTCTATTGATAAGAGAAGCGCTTCAAAAAAAATAAGAATTGACTGATCTTGATTTGCTAAATTAATGTTAGTTGAACAAAACAAACCTTATATGTTCCTACTTTTGATAATTCCAGATTCTGGTTTTTCCATCCAGTTGTTTTAGAATCAATTTTTCAATTGAAATGCATTTTATAATATTGGAGAAAATATATTAGTATGACAATGGCATTTTACAAATACTGTTAGTATTAATTTTGAAGCATTTCAGATTGACACAAGCATTTGGCGTTTGATCAACTGTTGTTTGATAGATAGTTACATATACTGCTCTAATAATATTGTTGCTGAAAAGCTATATTGGCGTTCTACGTATCCATATGGATGAGGGTGATTAGTAGAAGATTTCTACTGTTGATGTTGAAAGTGTAACATCACTAATGAAGGAAATGCTACGATAGAAGAAAGCAAATTCTCAAAATAATTAGTCCTGTTGTGCTCATACTGCTGATGTTGTGATTGTTGATGCTCATGGCATATATTGTCATTTGTTATAATTTGTTAAGTTTTGGTAGGGTTTAAGAACATATTTGTTATAGTTTGTTCAGTTTTGATGGTCTGGTAGATTTTTTTGCCAATGGATATTAGTATGCTTTGTTGTTTTAGTTTTTTTAATTTCTGATTGGCAGTTTGGTTTTAACTCATAATGTTTCTTCCTTCCATGCTACTTCATTTATTTTGCATACTGCTGTAGCTGATATTGAAGAGTACAGAGTGTTTGATTAATAAATTGTATTTAAGCTTATAATTTTACACAGCAAAAACTAAAAATACAAAAATGTAATTCCAGGAAACTCTATTCCTGAAAAATACTCCTATAGGAAAGTCTATTACTACTCCTCTGCTTCTGTATGGAATTTGTTGTCACAGAGATAAAGAGATGCATTAATTGGCTTGAAGGGCTCAAAGTCAATAGTCACCTTCTTCTCCTTCCCATCTTCAATCACGATGGTGCCAGTATAAAGCACAAGACCATTAGGGGGGACTTTATTGTAGAGTTTGAGTGTCTGTTGAGCAAATGTGATAGCAACCATCACAGATTGACGATTCACCTTGCTCTTAATGTGAGATGCAGTACCGAATTCATCTCCGAGCATCTTAGTGACTCGGGAAGTTTGATGACCTGGAGGCATTATAACCCTAATCTGAAAGACAGACGAAAGAATACAGAAAATTTATTTGGGCGTATTCATTTTTATGAGCAGCTCTTTTTTTATTTTTTTCATAGTTAAAAACAACTACCCTCTTCTTTTATCTTTTTCTAAGTATCTAAGTGAATTTCTTCTTCAGTGCATTAATAAGACCTCCTATTTGAAATAGCAAAAGAAAAGGCCTAGACCTAGGTTCTTGAAAACATCTGCAAATCGAAGTCGTTCAAACATTAAACACAAGGACGTATTCGATCTCATGGAATGAAAAAAAATAATTAGTGGAGAGAGCAAAAGAGATATATGACACTTATCACAATGGTTCATTAATCTACATTCAACAACTGCTAGGTGCCCACTATGTTTCATTTCGGAAATTGTAATTGCAGAAGATAGTTTTGCAAACTCAGTGTTCGACTCCATTAACTCAAAGATAGCAAACTCGGAGTTGTACTCATATCATTGGAAGCAGTGACAACTAAAAATGCAATTTAACTACGCTGGAAAGGAAAATTAGAATGTTTGGCCACTGTTCTCTCTCCCTAATTTTACTCCCCGAAAAACCAGTGACAATTCATATTTTATTCACAAAAAAACTAAAGGCACCAAAAAGGGAGAAAATCATGTGAAATTGATGCAACGTACAGCAAAATTCTTAGCAACATGGAAAAACAAAAGGTTCCAAAGAACATTAGTTGCTTTTGGGGCATCAAATTATGTACAAAGTGTTCAAAAGATCTTTCATAGAGAGGCAAGAACACCAAAATGAACATTATCATTGCTACGAAGTAGAAATAGAAACAGGGACAGGTGATTTTTTGTAAAATGAATATCAATCCCGATTTGGTGTTTTCTTAGTTCCATTAAACCAAAATGCATCATTCCTTCTTATTTTATTAGCAATGATGGGTATAGATGTGTACCAGATCCTTTATTGTTATGCTATTAATTTTGACAATTCAATAAAGCAAAATCCACTCCTTACCATCAAAACACTTCTATTTTATAGCACCAATCTCTATACCAAAGTAAAGTTACTGTTTAAATAACTGAAAAGATCTTCACATGTTCAATACCCAAGAGTATTAACAGCATTTAAATTTAACAACACTTTAAACTTTAAGCAAAAAACAAAGTTTTAACTATCTATTAAAGATATAAACACCTCTTACATTTTCCAATACATTTCAAAAAGATTTAAATGTTCTCTTTATTAAAGCTAAAAAACTTTTTAGATCTTCTAAAAAATTCTTTTAAATACATAAGAAATTGCTTCGTAAATTAAAAGAAACCTTTCAAGTTATTATACAGTATACCTATATAATACTGCCAGATGAATTGACCTTATAGACGAAGCTGAAATACATACACATCAATTTTACAAGAAACTTCCAGAATAGATCAAGAACATCTCTGCAAAAGATGAATCCAGATACAAACAGATATTAGTCTCTAATTGTATTTACTATTTTAATAACTATATGTGAAACTAAATAGTTTTTCTTTGAAATTGTTTAGTAGTAGAATTTAGTGCTTCAAAACAAGCCCGGTTACACAGAAAAAATGTTCTCAGATATCAAAGACAATTGAAATTCCAGACTACTTCAAAACAAGCACAGTTACGCAGAAGAAATATTCTGAAACAACAAAGAGAATTGAAGTTACAAACATTGGCGCCGCATTCACAACATCATAACCGTGCAGGCCACCTGAATGTCACATAAAAAATAAATCAGAATAAGAAAAGAAAAAGAAAGGAACAACAGAAAAACAGAGAAGATGCCAATTCAATTTCTCGAAGTCATAAAAAGCAAAAGATAAAGCTTCTTGCAGAAGGTAAATCTAAACTCTTCCTTAATTCATTAAATTCTTAATTGACATATAAATTTACTATTTTTGTAGAAGATACAATGTTTGTGATGTCATAGTATGAGGAACCAAATTACACCTGTAAGCATTGTGGTGCTATTTTTTGGTGTGAGGAAAGACTCAAAAGCCAAAAAGATTACCTATATCCAAAGTTTGCAATATGCTGCAGGCACGGTAAAGTTAAAATCCCAGTCAACAAGGAATGGCCTTAACCACTAAAAAGTCTGCTTCTTTGCAATAATAACAGCACCAATCAGAAGTTATTTAAGAATATTCGAGCTTATAACTCCATGTTTACCATGACTTCAACTAGCGGTTATATTGATCAAAGCATCAATACAAAATCCACTCCATATATATTCCGAATTTGTGGACAAAACCATCATCGAATTGGCATGCTTCTTCCTGAGATAGGGAAAAAATCAAGTTTTTGTCAATTATATGTCCATGACACTGATAATGAGGTTCAAAATCGCTTAGATGCTGTCAATAAAAAACAGTGTAATGATGCATTGGACAGGCAACTTATTGAGTCTTTCATTCAAATGTTTGATCTTAATAACAGATTAACGCAAGCATTTCGAATGGCAAGAGAATGATTCAAGGATTCTGATATTGAAAACTTGACGTTAAAAATAAAAGGTCAATTTTCAAAGAAGAAGAGAGAATACAATGAGGTTCAATGCAATGAAGTTGCAGGTTTGATAATAGGAGATTTTGAACATAAGTCAATGGATCGAGATATTATTGTTCAAGGAAGAAATGGTTCATTAAAAAGAATCAGCTATTTGCACCCTTCATTTATGGCTTTGCAGTATCCATTGCTATTTCTATATGGAGAAGATGGTTTCTAGACGGAAATCAAATATACAGAAAATAGATAGAAGAATCGAACAAAAAGGAAGTTTGTAACAATGAATGAGTTTTACGCCTATGTTATCCAAGACAGAGTGGATATAGAATGTAATGTTACACTGGCAGGTCGACTTTTCCAACAATTTGTAGTGGATTGTTATACTGCGATTGAGCAACAAAGATTGAACTAGATCAGAAGAAATCAAGGAAAATTGAGAAGTGATTTCTATCAGAATATACAAGATGCAGTAGACAAAGGTGATACTGATTCAACGAAAATTGGAAAGCGAATAATTTTGCCATTAACATTTGCAGGGAGTCCACGCTATATGATTCAGAATTACCAACATGCAATGGCAATTTGCAGAACATATGGAAACCCAGATTTGTTTATTACATTTACAGCTAACCCAAATTGGCATGAAATTCAATTTTACTTGAACCAAAAAGGAGTTCAAAAGGCAGAAAATCGTCCAGATGTTGAAACACGGATTTTCAAGATGAAGCTAGATGAAATGATGAAAGATATCATGAAGAAGAAAATTTTTGGGCCAGTTGAAGCAGGTTTGTAGTATTTCTGAACTTCATTCAAAATTAATCAATTTTGTTACATTTTTAATCAATCTATTTTAATTAAGAATGTTTTTTTTATACCATTATAGTTGTATACATAATTGAATTCCAAAAGCGAGGATTACCACACTCTCATATGCTACTTTGGTTAGACAACACAATGAAGATAAATAACAAAGAAGATATAGATAAAATCATCAGTGCAGAAATACCTGATCCAATCAGTGATCATCATTGTTATGAAGCAGTGTCAAATTTCATGATGTATGGCCCATGTGGTTTAGCAAATCCAAATTCGCCATGCATGAGTAATGGTATGTTTTATTTGTCTCCTGATTATCAAATAAATACAACATTTTGTTAAATATCAACTATTGTTTGATGAAACAGAAATAATTTTATAGATACATATTCAAAGCACTTTCCAAAAAATTTCCAGTGTGAAACAAGCATTGACAGTATTGGTTATTGCTTATACAAACGAAGATGCAATAACAAGTTTGTGGAAAAGCGAGGAATCAAATTGGACAATAGGTATGTTGTCCTTTACAACAGAATTTTATTGCTTAAGTATCAAAGCCATATCAATGTTGAAGCTTGCAATCAACCAAAAGCAATTAAGTATATGTTCAAGTACATTACAAAAGGGTTTGATCGAATTGAAGATGTGATTGTAACTAATCCATCAAATCCCACAGTAATTGAAAACAATCCAAAAGTACCAAAGGATGAAATCTGAGTATTTTTGGACTGTCGATATTTATCTCCATGTAAAGCTTGCTGGCGGATTTTTGATTTTGATATACATTTTAGAGTACCAGCAGTAGAAAGACTGTGTGTACATCTAGATGGTGAACAACTCCTCATATTCAAAGATGATGATCTATTGCCACACATTGTTAGTAGAGAAAATGCCAGAAAAACTATGCTGACTGAATGGTTTCAAAAAAATGCTACTAATGTAGAAGTAAGACAGTTAGGTTATATAGAATTCCCAAGTAAATATACGTGGAATAGACAAGAAAAATCATGGAAAAAAAGAAAAACAAAGAGATGTAATGAAAGAATTACGTATGTGCCTCCAAGCTATGGCGAGAGGTATTTTCTACGGATGTTACTGAATGTTGTAAAAGGTCCTACATCATTTGAAAATATCTGCACAATAAATGGTGTCACATATTCATCATTTAAGGATACCTGTTATTGTCTAGGTCTACTACAAGATGACAAAGAAGAGTAGAACGATGCAATTGAAGAAGCAGCACATTGGGCTACAGGAAGAAAGCTCATAGAATTGTTTGTTTTGATACTTACATTCTGTGAAGTTTCAAATATAGGACAATTCTGGGAAAAGAATTGGTCAAAAATAGGTGATGATATACTACATAAGTAATGAAAGATGTTAAAGTCACCAACATTGAGGCTAAGTGAAGAACAGTTGAAAATTTTCACTCTTTGCAACATCCAAAAAATGTTACTTGGATATGGCAAATCATTGAGTGACTTTCAGGGGTTACCAATGATCGATGAAGGAATGGTGCATGATTTTAACAAGAAATTACTGAGGGAAGAGATTTCATTTGATATAAATGAACTAGAAGAAGAACATCAGAGTATGTTTCATCAGCTTAATGTTGAATAAAGAAGTGTTTATGAAAAAGTGGTGAATGCAGTGATAAGGAATGAGTCTAAGCTGTTTTTTCTTTATGGATATGGTGGAACAAGCAAAACATTCATTTACAAAACAATCATTACAAGGCTAAGGTCAGAATAAAAAATTGTCTTAGCTGTTGCATCATCAGGTAAAACAAAAGAACGCACTATTCCATTAAATTTATATTCCTACTAGATGATAATTTTTTCCTTCTTGATAAATAACAGGAATAGCAGCTCTTTTGTTACCTGGTGGAAGAACAACTCATAGCAGATTCAAAATCCCATTAAAGTGCAGCGGAGATACTACATGTTTAATAAAACAAGGAACTCAGTTAGCAGAATTGATATAGAGATGCTCATTAATTATATGGGATGAAGCACCAATGAATGATAAAAATGTTTTTGAGAAAGTAGACAGGACAATGAATGATATACTTAGTGGATCCCCAGGTTTCAAAGAAGAACATTCTTTTGGTGACAAAATAGTTTTACTTGAAGGTGATTTTAGACAAATACTCCAAGTAATACCAAAAGGTACAAGGTCAGAAATTGTTAACTTGGCAATAAACAATTCAGAGATTTGGAGTAACTGTGAGGTAAATTTAGCATTACAAATTAGATTAAAACATATATTTACTTCATTACACTTAATGTTTTCTTATTTTCCATATGTTGATAGGTGTTAACATTAAACACAAATATGCGTCTCTAAAATTCTTCATCAGAAGCTGAAGAAGAGCAAACACTCAAAGATTTATCAGATTGGATTCTAAGAATTGGAAATGGTACTGAGCATTCAATTTCAAGAACAATTGATGAAGAAGCATGTTGGATCAGAGAAATATACAGTGCAGGAAACAGGAAATCCAATCAAAGTAAATTTTAATGTAGTTTATGAGGGAATTAATGCTCTAAGATGTGATAAGAAATATATAATTAACAGAGCAATACTAACACCAAGGAATGAAATAGTTGATTAGACCAATGCCTTTATAATGCAAATGATTCCTGAGGAGTTGCAGCAGTACAAGAGCTCAGATGTCATTGATAAATCAACTGGACATGTTGCAGGAGAAGATGTTTTGTATCCAACAGAATTCTTAAACAGCTTACAATTTCCAGGAATTCCAGATCATAACCTTGAACTCAAAGTAGGAGTTCCAATCATGCTGTTACGGAATCTAGATCAAAGTGAAGGAATGTGCAATGGAACAAGGCTCATCATAACACAGACAGGTAAATTTGTAATTGAGGAAGAAATCATTTCAGGATCACATATTGGGCTACGCAAATTCATCCTGTGAATTGATATGTCTCCAACGGAAAGCAAATTGCCATTTATAATGCGATGAAGACAATTCCCAACAAAAATATGCTATGCAATAACAATCAATAAAAGTCAAGGACAAACTTTAGAACATGTTGGATTGTACTTACCAAAGCCTGTTTTTAGTCATGGCCAACTCTATGTTGCTGTTTTAAGAGTAAAGAATTCAAATGGATTGAAGATCCTAGCATTGGAAGATGATGCAGAATTCAAACATACACAAAAAATATTGTGTATCCATAAGCATTTCACAATCTACCATCATGTGAGTATCTTTCAATTTCACATTCCTGTGTTCAATTTTTACAATCTAACTCTTTCTTTTTCCATTGATTCTTATTATACGGGAAAGTTTACTTTTCGAAAATAATGCGAACTAGAAAGGAATGTCAATACTAACGTTTAATACATTCGATTCTTCATTTATTGTGTATTTTTAATACATGATTATTGTACCTATTCTGTAATTTCAAATTGCCTTTTGAAAACAACATTGTACATTTTGTTGTGCATTATATGTGTACTTCTAATACTATTAGAAAACACCTATTGGTTTGCTATTCATGTGTGTATAAACAATCAAATAAATCCATAAGAACAATCTGTTTTGTACAAAACAAAGTTTTGATAACTTGGTAAAAACCAAAATTAGAAAATAAATTCAATTTTCATATTGTATTTTTCATTAAAAATGCTATATTATGTTGTGCATCATACGTGGGCCTTTCATGGTAAATCATCATCGGAAAAACAATTAACATAAAATATGATATTTTTACAAGAAAATAAAAAGTATGAGAAAATGCTTTTACAAGGAAGATTGTATATTATGTATTTCATAGAAAATGGAAGATTGTATTCTAGATCATATATCAGCATCTTACAGTAAACCAAGAAATCACACCAGTACCTTCACTCCATATTTTTCTACTTTGTTATATAATGCACAGATAAATGTTGAATGATGTTAGATTTGTTTACTACCAAATTCTCTGTAATCTTCAATATCAACTAAAATAGAGAAAAAAACGAAAAAATTGTGACGCTTCTTATCAAGACCATTTTCTAAAAACAAAAAATAGCACATAAACTCATTTTCTCTGTATTGTGCATCATAAACTAACGTGAAAGACGATATTTTTATAAGAAAATAAAAGGTTTGAGAAAATGAATTTTCAGTAATATATATATAGTTATTTCACTGTGCATCATACGTGGGCTTCTGATAGTGAACCATCGTCGCAAAACACCGATTGGTTTCCCAATCATGTTTATATAGACACCCAATATACTTAGCATATTATTAAAACAACTAACCTAAAAGACAATATTTTTATAACAAAATAAAAGTCATGAAAAAAATGCTTTTTCAATACTTTATATACACTTAATTTATTTTGCATCATACGTGAGCTTCTGATGGTGAACCATGATCGCAAAACACCGATTGGTTTCTCAATCATGTTTATATAGACACCCAATATACTTACCACATAATTCAAATAATTAGTTTCATTAATACATTATGTTTTCACTGATTTAGTTTATATAAAAATGCAAAGATGAACAACTTTCAGTCCGAATATTTCCCTAATTAGATACTACTGTTAAAGCTGAAGATTGACTATGTTAGCATACTAGAAAGAATTCCAATGCATGGTGAAACAATAATTACATACTATAAACAATTTCATACTGCAATTATTCTGTGTAGAATTTCAAACTATCATTATTCTGTGCATGACTTTTTAAAACTCATAAACTTTGTCAAACTCATATCATAATTTGAGATTGTCATTATCCACTGCACAGTTCATATGAATTAGCTATCTTAACTATTCTATGACAAGCATTATAATAAATAAATAAATAATCACCATGAACCATCAGCATACTCACTAACAAACCAAGAATGAAAATTATATAAAACCAACAACCACAAACACATCCATAACTATACTTTGTTTTCTTCAAAATAACATTTCATAATTTAGTAAAAACTGAAAATACCAATCCATATTTTTCAATCACACCAGTACATTCAATCCATATTTTTCTATTTTCTTATATAATGCACAGAAAAATGCTGAATGATGGTAAATTTGTTTACTACCAAATACTCTATAATCTTCAATATCAACTAAAATAGAGAAAATACAAAAAAAATTGGCACGCTTCTTATCAGGACCATTTTCTAAAAACAAAAAATAGCACATAAACTCATTTTCTCTGTATTTTTCATAGAAAATGCTAAATTGTATTGTGCATCATAGTGGGCCTCTGATGGTAAATCATCGTTGCAAAACATCGATTAGTTTTCCAATCATGTCTATATAGACACCCAATATACTTAGCACATTATTAAAAAAACTAGGGTAAAAGACGATATTTTTATAAGAAAATAAAAGGTTTGAGAAAATGAACTTTCAGTAATAAATATATAGTTATTTCACTGTACATCATACGTGGGCTTCTGATGGTGAACCATCGTCGCAAAGCACCAATTGGTTTCCCAATTATGTTTATATAGACACCCAATATACTTAACACATTATTAAAATAACTAACCTAAAAGACAATATTTTTATTACAAAATAAAATGCTTGAAAAAGGCTTTTTCAATACTTTATATACACTTAATTTATTGTGCATCATACGTGGGCTTCGATGGTAAACCATCGTCGCAAAACACCAATTAGTTTCCCAATCATGTTTATATAGACACCCAATATACTTAGCACATAATTCAAATAATTAGTTTCATTAATACATTATGTTTTCACTAATTCAGTTTATATAAAATACAAAGATGAATAACTTTTAGTCTGAATATTTCTCTAATTAGATACTACTTTCAAAGTTGAAGATTGACTATGTCAGCATACTAGAAAGAATTCCAATGCATGGTGAAACAATAATTACATACTACAAACAATTTCAGACTGCAATTATTCTATGCAGAATTTCAAACTATCATTATTCTGTGCATGACTTTTTAAAACTCATAGATTTTGTCAAACTCATATCATAATTTCAGATTCTCATTATCCACTGCACAATTCATATAAATTAGCTATCCTAACTATACTATGACAAGCATTATATAATGAATAAAAAAAAATCACCATGAACCATCAACATACTCACTAACAAACCAAGAATGAAAATTATATAAAACAAACAACCACAAACACATCCATAACAATATTTTGTTTTCTTCAAAATAACAATTCATAATTTGGTAAAAACTAAAAGTAGCAAATACCTTATGTTTTCAAAGATGCAAAGATGCACTACTTTCAATCCAAATGTTTCTGGAATTAGATATTACTGTCAAAGCTGAAATACTCTTCCACTCATTATTTGACAATCTATAAACGTTATCTATTAAAACATACTCTCTCATGGTCTGCACAAGCTGAAGATTAAAAATCTGAGCATGCTAGAAACAATTCCAATGCATTCTAAAAACTTTTGTGCATCATACGTGGGCTTCTGATGGTGAACCATCGTCGCAAAACACTGATTGGTTTCTCAATCATGTTTATATAGACACCCAATATACTTAGCACATAATTCAAATAATTAGTTTCATTAATACATTATGTTTTCACTTATTCAGTTTATATAAAATGCAAAGATGAACAACTTTCAATCCGAATATTTCTCTAATGAAGATTGACACAGCATACTAGAAAGAATTCCAATCTCAAATTATGATATGAGTTTGACAAAGTCTATGAGTTTGACAACACAAATATTCTGTCCACAATTTCAAACTATCATTATTCTCTGCATAAATTTTTTAAAACTCATAGATTTTGTCAAACTCATCACAATTTTAAATTGTCATTACTCTTTGCACACTTCATATGAATTAGCTATGTTCACTATACTCTGCCAAGCATTATAATGAATGAAAGACAATCACCATGAACCGTCAACGTATTCACCAACAAACCAAGAATGACAATTATATAAAACCAACAACCACAAACACAACGATAAGTACATTCTATTTTTTTCAAAACAAGGATTTCATAAATTGGCAAAAACTAAAAATAGGAAATAAATTGAAATTTTATATTGTGTATTTCATAGAAAATTGAAGATTGTATTCTAGATCACATGTCAACATCTACAGTAAACCAAGAAATCGCACCAGTACATTCAATCTATATTTTTCTATTTTCTTATACAATGCATAGAAAAATGCTGAATGGTGCTAGATTTGTTTACTACCAAATACTCTGTAATCTTCAATATCAACTAAAATAGAGAAAATACGAAAAAATTGGCACGCTTCTTATCAAGACCATTTTCTAAAAACAAAAAATAGCACATAAACTCATTTTCTCTGTATTTTTCATAAAAAATGCTAGATTATATTGTGCATCATACATGGGTTTCTGATGGTAAACCATCGTTGCAAAACACTGATTAGTTTCCCAATCATGTCTATGTAGACACCCCATATGCTTAGCACATTATTAAAAAAACTAAGGTAAAAGACGATATTTTTATAAGAAAGTAAAAGGTTTAGAAAATGAACTTTCAGTAACAGATATACAGTTATTTTACTGTGCATTATACGTGGGCTTCTGATAATGAACCATCATGGTTTTCCAATTATGTTTATATAGACACACAATATATTTAACATATTATTAAAACAACTAACCTAAAAGATAATATTTTTATAACAAAATAAAAGGCTTGAAAAAAATGCTTTTTCAATAATTTATATACATTTAATTTATTGTGCATCATACGTGGGCTTCTAATGGTGAACTATCGTTGCAAAACACCGATTGGTTTCCCAGTCATATTTATATAGACACCCAATTACTTAGCACATAATTCAAATAATTAGTTTCATTAATACATTATGTTTTCACTGATTCAGTTTATATAAAATGCAAAGATGAACAACTTTCAGTCAAAATATTTGTCTAATTAGATACACTGTCAAAGCTTAAGATTGAAAATGTCAGCATACTAGAAAACATTCCAATGCATGGTGAAACAATAATTACATACTACAAATAATTTCAGACTACAATTATAAACTGAATCACTGTCAAAATCATATCAATGTTGAAGCTTGCAATCAATCAAAAACAATTAAGTATCTGTTCAAGTACATTACAAAAGGATTTGATCGAATTGAAGCTGTGATTGTAACTAATCCATCAAATCCCACAGTAATTGAAAACAATCTAGAAGTACCAAAGGATGAAATCAGAGTATTTTTGGACTGTCGATATTTATCTCCATGTAAAGCTTGCTGGTGGATTTTTGATTTTGATATACATTTTAGAGTACCAGCAGTAGAAAAACTGTGTGTACATCTAGATGGTGAACAACTCCTCATATTCAAAGATGATGATCTATTGCCACACATTGTTAGTAGAGAAAATGCCAGAAAAACTATGCTGACTGAATGGTTTCGAAAAAATGCTACTGATGTAGAAGCAAGACAGTTAGGTTATGTAGAATTTCCAAGCAAATACACGTGGAATAGACAAGAAAAATTATGGAATAGTTCAGACTGCAATTTCAGATTGCAATTATTCTGTGCAGAATTTCAAACTATCATTATTCTGTGCATGACTTTTTAAAACTCATAGATTTTGTCAAACTCATATCATAATTTCAGATTCTCATTATCCATTGCACAGTTCATATAAATTAGCTATCCTAACTATACTATGACAAGCATTATATAATGAATAAAAAAAAATCACCATGAACCATCAACATACTCACTAACAAACTAAGAATGAAAATTATATAAAACAAACAACCACAAACACATCCATAACAATATTTTGTTTTCTTCAAAATAACAATTCATAATTTGGTAAAAACTAAAAGTAGCAAATACCTTATGTTTTCAGTGATTTAGTTTATATAAAATGCAAAGATAAACTACTTTCAGTCCAAATGTTTCTATAATTACATACTACTGTCAAAGCTGAAATACTCTTCCACTCATTATTTGACAATCTATAAACGTTATCTATTAAAACATACTCTCTCATGGTCTGCACAAGCTGAAGATTAAAAATCTAAGCATGCTACAAACAATTCCAATGCATTCTAAAAACAATAAGTACATCCTACAAATAATTTCACAACGCAAATATTCTGTCCACAATTTCAAACTACCATTATTCTCTGCATAAACTTTTTAAAACTCACAGATTTTGGTAAAAGACGATATTTTTATAAGAAAGTAAAAGGTTTTAGAAAATGAACTTTCAGTAACAAATATACAGTTATTTCACTGTACATCATACGTGGGCTTCTGATGGTGAATCATCATCGCAAAACACCGATTGGTTTCCCAATCATTTTTATATAGACACCTAATATACTTAGCACATTATTAAAATAACTAACCTAAAAGACAATATTTTTATAACAAAATAAAAGGCTTGAAAAAATGCTTTTTCAATACTTTATATACGCTTAATTTATTGTGCATCATACGTGGGCTTCTGATGGTGAACCATCGTCACAAAACACCGATTGGTTTCTCAATCATGTTTATATAGACACCTAATATACTTAGCACATAATTCAAATAATTAGTTTCATTAATACATTATGTTTTCACTGATTCAGTTTATATAAAATGCAAAGATGAACAACTTTCAGTCCGAATATTTGTCTAATTAGATACACTGTTAAAGCTCAAGATTGAAAATGTCAACACACTAGAAAAAATTCCAATGCATGGTGAAACAATAATTACATACTACAAACAATTTCAGACTGCAATTATAAACTGAATCACTGTCAAAGCCATATCAATGTTGAAGCTTGCAATCAATCAAAAGCAATTAAGTATCTGTTCAAGTACATTACAAAAGGATTTGATTGAATTGAAGCTGTGATTGTAACCAATCCATCAAATTCCACAGTAATTGAAAACAATCCAGAAGTACCAAAGGATGAAATCGGAGCATTTTTGGACTGTCGATATTTATCTCCATGTGAAGTTTGCTGGTGGATTTTTTATTTTGATATACATTTTAGAATACCAGCAGTAGAAAGACTGTGTGTACATCTAGATGGTGAACAACTCCTCATATTCAAAGATGATGATCCATTGCCACACATTGTTAATAGAGAAAATGCCGGGAAAAATATGCTAAAAAATGCTACTGATGTAGAAGCAAGACAGTTACGTTATGTAGAATTCCTAAGCAAATACACGTGGAATAGACAAGAAAAATCATGGAATAGTTCAAATTGCAATTATTCTGTGTAGAATTTCAAACTATCATTATTCTGTGCATGACTTTTTAAAACTCATAGACTTTGTCAAACTCATATCATAATTTCAGATTCTCATTATCCATTGCTCAGTTCATATGAATTAGCTATCTTAACTATACTATGACAAGCATTATAATGAATAAAAAAAAATTACCATGAACCATCAACATACTCACTAACAAACCAAGAATGAAAATTATATAAAACAAACAACCACAAACACATCCATAACTATATTTTGTTTTCTTCAAAATAACAATTCATAATTTGGTAAAAACTAAAAATAGCAAATACCTTATGTTTTCAGTGATTCAGTTTATATAAAATGCAAAGATTCACTACTTTCAGTCCAAATGTTTTTGTAATTACATACTACTGTCAAAGCTAAAATACTCTTCCACTCATTATTTGACAATCTATAAACGTTATCTATTAAAACATACTCTCTCATGGTCTGTACAAGCTGAGTATTAAAAATTTGACCATGCTACAAACACTTCCAATGCATTCTAAAAACAATAAGTACATCCTACAAATAATTTCACAACGCAAATATTTTGTCCACAATTTCAAACTACCATTATTCTCTGCATTAATTTTTTAAAATTCATAGATTTTGTCAAACTCATCACAATTTTAAATTGTCATTACTTTCAGCGCACTTCATATAATTTAGCTATGTTCACTATATTCTACCAAGCATTATAATGAATGAAAGACAATCACCATGAACCATCAACATATTCACCAACAAACCAAGAATGACAATTATATAAAACCAACAACCACAAACACAATGATAAGTACATTTTGTTTTTTTCAAAACAAGATTTTCATAAATTGGCAAAAACTAAAAATAAGAAATAAATTAAAATTTTATATTATGCATTTCATAGAAAATTGAAGATTGTATTCTAGATCACATGTCAGCATATACAGTAAACCAAGAAATCGCACCAGTACATTCAATCCATATTTTTCTATTTTCTATATATAATGCACAGAAAAAAGCTGAATGGTGCTAGATTTGTTTACTACCAAATATTCTGTAATCTTCAATATCAACTAAAATAGATACAATACGAAAAAATTGGCATACTTCTTATCAAAACCATTTTCTAAAAACAAAAAATAGCACATAAATTCATTTTCTTTGTATTTTTCATTGAAAATGCTAGATTGTATTGTGCATCATACGTGGGCCTCTGATGGTAAACCATCGTCGCAAAACACCGATTAGTTTTCCAATCATGTCTATGTAGACACCCAATATACTTAGCACATTATTAAAAAAACTAAGGCAAAAGACGATAATTTTATAAGAAAATAAAAGGTTTTAGAAAATGAACTTTTAGTAACAAATATACAGTTATTTCACTGTGCATCATACATGGGCTTTTGATGGTGAACCATTGTCACAAAACACCGATTGGTTTCCCAATCATGTTTGCATAGACACCCAATATACTTAGCATATTATTAAAACAACTAACCTAAAAGATAATATTTTTATAACAAAATAAAAGGCTTGAAAGAATGCTTTTTCAATACTTTATATACACTTACTTTATTTTGCATCATACGTGGGCTTCTGATGGTGAACCATCATCTCAAAATACCAATTGGTTTTTCAATCATATTTATATAGACATCCAATATACTTAGCACATAATTCAAATAATTAGTTTCATTAATACATTATGTTTTCACTGATTCAGTTTATATAAAATGCAAAGATGAACAACTTTCAGTCCGAATATTTGTCTAATTAGATACAATGTTAAAGCTCAAGATTGAAAATGTCAGCATACTAGAAAAAATTCCAATGCATGGTGAAACAATAATTACATACTACAAACAATTTCAAACTGAAATTATTCTGTGCAGAATTACAAACTATAATTATTCTGTGGAGAATTTCAAAACTATCATTATCCTCTGCACAGTTCATATGAATTAGCTACCTTTTTGTTTGAAGGTGAAACAAAAACATCAAACATCTGAATCCTTGAATCTATAAACGTTATCTATTAAAACTTACTCTCTCATGGTCTGCACAAACAGAAGATAAAAAATCTGAGCATGCTAGAAACAATTCCAATGCATTCTAAAAACAATAACTGCATCCTACAAACAATTTCAGAACGCAATTATTCTGTCCACATAAGTATTCTCTCTCATTTATACATTATGTTTTCAGTGATTCAGTTTATATAAAATGCAAAGATGCAGTACTTTCCCTCCAAATGTTTGTCTAATTAAATACTAATGTCAAAGCTCAAGATTGAAAATATCAAAATTCTATAACCAATTCCAATGCATGGTAGAAACAATAACTACATACTATAAATAATTTCAGACTGCAATTATTCTATGCAGAATTTCAAACTATCATTATTTTGTGCATAGACATTTTAAAACTCATAGACTTTGCAATTTCAGAATACAAGGATTCTCTGCAGAATTTCAAATAACCATTATTCTGTGCATAAACTTTTTAAAGCTTATAGATTTTGTTAAAAACTCATCAGAATTTCAAATTGTCATTATTTTCTCCACGCTTGATATGAATTAGCTACTTCACTATACTCTGACAAGCATAATAATGAATGAAAGACAATCAGCATGAACCATGAACATACACACCAACAAACACATCGATAAGCACATTCTGTTTTTTTCAAAACAAGGTTTTCATCATTCACCATTTTCCAAAACAAGCTTTTTTTCAGTATATCATAAATATGGTAACAAAATATGGAAACAATTCACTGCATATTTCTCTTCAGTATGTCATAAATACTGAAGAGATAGAGTCCAACAAAAAAAATATCATTGATATGAAGCTCCTACTGGATCAACCTAAAAATATGGTAACAATTACATATTTCTCCTTCTTCAAGGAAAAAAAAATGAGTGAGAGAGATGGATTGGGAGTTTGAACTCTCGAGTGCTGCAACTGCAAGTAGAAATGGCATCTTGAAGGATTCAAATAATTAATGCTTCTGCTATTTTGAAATAGAAATATGATTATTATATGTGTTTTATATATAACAAAAGCTTTTTTATTGCTATCGAACAATTTCTTCAATTGATGAAACATGTCAATGGCATTTTAATTCTTGCTACTTAGATACTCCTGCAAAATCTACAATACTCTTTCAATCATTATTTCATCAACTCTTGTCAGATCTATTAATGGCATTTTACAGAGCATGATCGAAACAATTCCCATGCATGGTAGAAACAACAAGTACATAGGACAAACAATTTCAGGCTGCAATTATTCTAAGTTATTTATATATACTTCTTTTATTGTGCATCATACGTAGGCTTCTGATAGTAAACCATCGTGGCAAAACACCTATTGGTTTTCCAATCATGTTTATATAGACACCCGATATACTCAGCACATTATTAAAACAACTAACCTAATAGCATATTTAAATAAGCAGTTAGGTCATTTAACATTGGCTCATTTTTATGAAACAACAAAGACCTTGAGAAAATGATTTTTCAATATACTATATAAACTTCCTTTATTGTGCATCATACGTGGACTTCTGATGGTGAACCATCGTCGCAAAACACCGATTGGTTTCCCAATCATATTTATATAGACACCCAATATACTTAGCACAAAATCACCACAAAGTATCAACCCATTCAATCACAAATAAACAATAAAAATTATATAAAACGAACAACAACAAACACATCCATGACTACACTCAGTAATATACATTTAATTTAACTGGTCATGTTCAAAGTGTAACATCACTAGGTGATTTCAACACATCCATGACTACACTCAGTAAACTTTTTAAACTTAGAATATCTACATGATAAAAACAATTCTGAAATATTCCTCTTTAATTCAACATTCAAATAAAGAAACACTTACAAATAAAAAACCCACTCCAATGACAACATCTTTCATCTTCCTGAAAAAAACCAGCACAAAAATTATACCTTGCAATTCAAAATAACAAAAAAAAAAAAACCACATTATCAGACTACCATAATAACAATACAAAGCAAATAACAAATTAATCAACTGACATAAAAAATTATATTAAAAATCCAAGCAGAAAATACATTTAACAAATACAAAAAAAAATTAAAATAGAAAACAGATGAATTTACCATTATGTTCCCATATCAATTGACCAACAAAATCAATAATCATTGTGCATTTCACCACCAATTCAATCACCTGATTCCAATAAAATCAACAAAATTTCAATACAAAAGTCAAATTAGCAACATTACACAAAAATATGAAAACTGTATAGAAACCAAGACCATAAAAAAGTCAATTTTCTGCCAAAATATAAACAAACAATTTTCCCTGGGTTGGGTACCTACAAGCACTAACATACCACAACAGATAGTCAGAGTGATTCAATTTACCTTACAATAAGAGAAAGCCAATAATTAAGGACAACTGAAATCCACCTCCCCACAATGAAGAGTAACTGCAAGTCCTTGGTGTTTAGCAAATGCCAGAGCAGGCAAAAATGTTTGCCTAAAATTGAAAGAGAATCTGAACATTAGACGTTAGTATCCACAATTGACTACATGGACATAAAACGTATCAGAGAAGTAACACAAATTTACCATTCACCAATAGTTGGATTGCCAGAAAGGTCAATTCCTACAACTCCAAACTATTTCATCTGCAGAGCAAGCTTAACCTTCAGAAATTAATTTTTCCATTACCAATTCACAAAAAAGGAAATCAATTCTCAATTGCAACAATACACTAAAAAATTCTTATACAAATAAAAAAACCTGGACCATTTTTTCAAAATCAAATTTATTTTTCTTGCTTTGTCATTGTTCTGCACCAACTTTGCTTTCCAAATCTTCTCCATCATAATGATACAAAATCATATAAATTACTCTTTTTATTACTAAACTTTCTGTTTCTATTCAATAATTATAAAAGAAAATATCATTTCCTATAAATCAACAACATCAATCCTCATATTTTTAATTCTCTCAATTTAACCAAACAACATTACATAAATTACATGTCTATCTCATTCACAAAATTACCAACATTAAAATCTATTATATTTGATAACTACAACTTCATCAAATATCACACTATTGCACTTCCATTTAATATACAGCTATGGAAATTCCATCTTCCTTTGAAACTCATAATAACCCCAAATCAGTTTTGGATATAAATCAAATTTCATATAAAGCTGCACCAATAAAAGGCAGTTTAAATATAAATCCTCATAAAGTCACCTTTTTTATTAAGCTAATTACTAGAAAATATATTATGTTTTCAGTGATTCAATTTATATAAAATACAAAGATGCACTACTTTTAGTCCAAATAAAACATAAACAGCAGCCATAGTAATCATTAACGAGAATCAAATTTCATATTCATACTAACTATTACATATCAGTCATGGTACACTGAAACTTCACTACACAATAACTAAATTTCTAATTAAAAAACAACATCATAACATAACACTACTACAAGAAAAACCATATGCATTTCTTTCCTCTAAAACAACTTCAGTTTATACGCGAACATTCACCTTCCTCCAAACGAAGCCTCTTCTTCACCTTTGCCTTATCCTTATGCAACACACTGCTACCAGATAAACGCATCACATCAACAATGGTTTTCCTTTCAACAAAACGAATATGCAGCAAAACTTTATTTGTATCATAATACAAATATATCACATTCTGACAACCCGCCCCAACTTGAAGTTTATAAAACCTAGAAATTTTTTTAAAAAGATCCACATGTAACCCTAACTTAACAGCAAATTCAACTACACCAACAACAAATGGCTCATAAAACTCAACAAAAGATGACATCTTTCTCTCAGTATCACTAGCAGCTAAATAATCTTTACTTAAGAACATGATACTTAGAGGAAATTCCATCAAACCACGCCTTTCAACCCAACCATGTGTCTCAACCCACAAATTCTCATACAAAGCAACACCACAACCGCTAACAGTAGATACGGGTAACAGTATCTCCAAATATGCAGAAACATCACTTGAAGATTCATTCAAAATTAAACGAACAGAATCAGCTCTTTTATCTGTGATAGCATAATGGACTTTCGCAGTATGTAAATCTTCACTGCTCAACACAACAGATTTGGACATAAAAGGATAAAAGATAGGCTTTCCAACTAACTGGTATTTAGCTAAAAAATTATTATATAATTCCATCGAAACACAAACACACTGATATTATCAAGATATGAAACGAATAATACAAAGAACAAATTAACAACAAAAACAAAACACATATATATAACAAAAAAATTACCTTGAAAAACTTCAAATAATTTAATTTCGAAATCCATCAAAAACACACAAGAATTAAAACACACTAACATCCAAATAAAAACGTCGTTCAAAAAAATATCTTAAAAAACCAAACGACAAACAGAAATTAAAAAGAGAAAAAGCTCATTCACTTCAATCGAGTGTTTGCTTTGAGGATTTAGAGTGATCTGAAGAGACTTTCTCCATATTCAATGCTTCGGCAAAACCAACGCAGCTTCATTTGCATTCGAACATCCAAAGTCGAGACGAAAACCCTAATGAACCCTAAAACTCCTTGAACAAAACACGGCGGCACAAAGACTACCCTCGAAATACACAGACAAAGAATAAGAAACCCTAATAACAAATAAAACCTAGGCCAAATAAACAAAATGGAAAAGAAATATACGGCCCATTCTTTTGACTATATAAAATGCCATTCTATTGTCCATTGTCTTTGAATCAAATATATACCTGGGCTTTTCCTATTTAATTCTTTGAATTGAATAATTATGCGGCATTTTCTTGTTTCTTTACCAAAATTTAATTTGTAATTTTTAATCCAAACCATTTTTTTAAAACAAAACTCATGGAAAAATAATTTATAATAAAACATAAATTTCATAAAAAAAAATTCAATTTTTAAAAAAAAATCATAACAAATATTTCATATACAAAATTTATTCAAATCTAATAATATAAAACTTCAAATTAAATCAACAATTTATAAAATCTTTCACAAAACTATACAATCAAAAAATTCATTACCAACTACATTTAAACAATAAAAATTTTCATAAAAATTAAACTAATTTTTCCATACCAAATTTACAAAATAAACTCATAAATAAAAATAAACAAAAATTATAAAATTTTAAATCGTGCGGAGCACGAGCATCCAAACTAGTATAAAACTGTAAAGTAAATATATTAGAAAAAGAGAGAATCATTTGAATACGATTTCATTAATTGTTCGTTTATTTACATATGATCCCTATTTATAAAGGTTTCGATATATCATCTGAAAGGATAAAAAATAAATTTAATAAATACTATTTTATCTCATCCATTAATAACCTTAGAAAAATGAACAGTCATATTATCTTCAAAATAAATGGATATAATGAAGAAAATGAACAGTCACTTAATATTTTCATAACAATCTAATATTAATAGAGGAATATATGATAAAGACACTAAACAAAAACAATTATATTTCTTAAATTATATGAAAATATAAATAATTTTATTTTTTTATACGAAAAGAGTACAAACTCAAAAAAAAAAAAAAAATGCCGAAACAAATAATTCAGCAAAAAATCGAAAGTAGATCATGATTCTGGCCGTGGATCTGACCAAGATAACATATTGAGCAATTGTGCATCCCCAAATCTGATTAGCTGTTGCTAGTGGATTCTTAAGGTGTTTGATAAACCGAATTGACTTGCAATTAATACTCCCTTCGTCCCATAATATAAATTGTTAAACATTATTTTTACTATATCAAATTATAAGTCGTTGGATACTTTTTAAGAAGGGTTTAAAATTATTTTTATATTTTTATCCTTATTTATTATTATCTTTCTCTCTTCTTTTGTTTTCAAGACATTTAAATAGGGATGTTTTAAGAAGAAAAAATATAAAGTCACCTTATTTTTAAGAATCTTAATATATATAAAATTAAATCAAACGACTTATATTATGGAACAAAATGAATCGTTAATACCTTGATTAATCAATGTTTGTGAAGTTAGAACTTAGAATTATGGCCATAGATGGTTTTTTTTTTAAAAAAAAAAAGAAATTAAATTTATCTTTAAAATTTTCAAAATTTAATTTTTTTTGAATTTTTATATTTCGTCTTCCAAAATTTTTCAAAAGTTTGAATAGTATTTCTTTAGTGTAACTTTGCCCCTAACTTTAGTTCTTGGTTCCGTCCCTGATTATGGTAGCAACTGATCACAGAGTGAGATTAAATTACCAAAACCATTTTGACTACATTCTCATTTTTTGGCTGGGGGTTACAAATAATAATAGTGAAATAAAAGCGTGCTTAACTTGCCGTCATCACGAGATTCCTAAATTAATTTTTCTCCTAGTCATTATATGGATCCCGGATTAAACTAATTGCCATATGAACATCAAAGGCAATATTCTCAGTATTCCCTTTCATGTTGCTTCACGGATACATCGGATTAGTCTCGCATAAACATCATCCGTAATGTGCATATATATATATATACACCCGCGCGCGAGTGATTGGAATGTAAAATTATTATTAGGCTTTAATATTTTAGTTGGATCTCTCAGGTTTGGTAGTGTAGGCTTAAACCCTGTACAATGTAACACAGATTCTAGTTTGAATCCCAACTTATACCCACCGAGGAGGGTTGTTTAGTGGCTCTGAACTTGCTCTCATGTGGTTTGGCATATTGAGATCAAATCTTGACCAGTGCTGTCTTTTTCAAGAAGTACTAGTTTCTTAACGCTGCTATTCTGGCAGGACCAATATTTGTACTGGTAGTGGTTGTTAATGCATTGGGATAGTAGAAGTTATACTAATTTGGTTTCTTAGTGCTTCTATTCTGGTAGGATCAGTACTTATACTGATTGTTAATGTGTTGGGATAGTAGAGGTTATACTAGGTTCTTAGTTGTTTATTTGTTGGGCTAATAGAAGTTATACTAGTTTGGTTGTTACTGTGTTGGGGTCCTGCTATTCTGGCAGGACTAGTACAATTCATCCCAACATTTGATATGTGCTAGGATCAGTTGTTCAATTCATTTCAATATCTGATATGTATTGGGATAGTAAGAGGTGTTTTGGTCATCATAATTAACACTTTAAAAAAAAAAAAAAGAATTTTTGTTTTACTAGTTGCGTCACCCTATAGGGTACTAATCTCTATTTTTATAATTTACTGAGTGTAATGATAGATTTTGAGAGTTTGTTTTTAAAAAAAGTTCTTTAGTTAAAAAATAAATGACATCAATGTAAGACTAAATGAGCTATTTGATGTACACCCGGATCATTTTCATTTCTCTTTAAAAATTAAATGGTGATGGTAGTAGTAGTTGGTTTGAGGTTGCGCCTGGGGCTGCTAATTCACATTTTAGTGTCAAAATTATTAGTATTTCGACTGGGATAGGTTGTTGGGTCATTTCTTTCTTTGTCTCTTACTCACAACTAATGCCTAAATTTTCAACATCTTCATGTGACTTGTACATCTCATGCTATGCTTTGAGACCACTCACTTCCGTAACTAGAAGAAGTGCACAGTAACTATTAGAAATGTGAGTGAAGTCTGTCGCGTAATTTAGTTAGCAAAAAGAATTACGTAAAGTTAAATCAGTTTAGACAAGTCTTGACTCATCGATTTTTCAAAAAGTTAATAGGTCTTTTCTTTACGGGGACTCAAACTCAAGAACTTACGATTATCGCGCTAATACTCGACCAATTGGGTAAGACTGAACCCCGACCACTCACTTCTTACTTTGTTAAATGCTAATTTATTTTATAAGTGTCAAGAGAATAGAAGTATCAATTGAACCAATAAGAAGAAATTTGTAAGATTTGGATATTTATGTCCACAATTTCTTTTCTTTACATAATTTTAACTTAATCAATAGTACCGATTGATTAATAGGCTTTGATGTAATTTATATATTTTTTTATCTATCTATTATATCAGATAATCAGTATGGTGTTCAATAAAATAAAAAAAGAATTTAAAAATTATAAAAATAATAATCAAGAAAAAATAATAATTAGACGTTTCTCTTACCAAATAAATAATACTATGTCGTCAACTAACGGCAATACTCTAAATGCAAGTAGCAAAAATGAAAAGCAAACCATGGAAGGAGGATATTAGTCAGTATCACAATAACTCTCTTTCCATTGTACTACCAAAGTTCTTTAAAAAAAGTAATATAGCAGTATTAACATAATTAAGACAAATAAATAAATAATATTTTTTCTGTCACAATCATTAGAATATTACAACTATGATGTTTAAAATTAAAAAAGAAAAGAAAAGAAAGAATATCGTGACTATTATGAATTTTAAAAAATTTATATTTATGCTCATATTATTATATTAATTAAATTTTGTCTTTTTATCAATTTACCAGTAGTCAATTCTCATTTTCTTTAACAACATAGCATGCATATAATATCTTTAAAAAATTTAAATCATTTTATAACATCAACTCTCTTTATAGCTACCGTCACTGATCTAAATTAAAATAAAATGACCTAAATATTCTTAGACCATTTTAAGGGGGAAAATTTAAATATATTAATTAATTACGTGTAATTAGAAATTTTTTAAATCGAAATTTATATCGAAAAAGAGAATTAAAAACTATAAATTTTATTAAAAATTATAATAAAAAATTATTAAAAATAAAAATATTACAAATTTCAGTTCCAATTAATTTTTCAAAAAAGAATTTACGATTCATCAAAACTATTTATCCTTAAAAGAATCAAGTTCAGACAGAGATGAGTTCCAGATTATGCAGATAATTTTAATGGATGACTGGCAAGAGGGCAAGAATACAAGGTTAGGGTTAAATAGCCGGATATTATTATATTATTAAAATAAAGCCAGCTCTTCCATTTTTTTTTTAGTTTAAAAAATTCCGAAAATAGTAGTAACTCCGTCACGCTAATTTCTCTGATCAGTGTCTTTTTTTGAAAGTCGACCTCCGTGAAAGCTACCTCAATCTTTTTATAATATTATTTTACTATCATCAAATTTTTTATTTTAAAAAAATTATTTTAAGCTACTAAATCAAATCTTCATTTTAAAAACATTATTTTAAATTACTGAAATCATTAAACGAGTCAATAAATTACAATAACTTTGTTTCTAATTATTTAAAATAATTTATTTTCAATTTTCTTAACGTATAAGATATTTCAAGATATTCTTGACCCTTTTTTTTTTATGTATCCTTAAATTTAAAAAAAATTCAAATAAATTATTTTAGAGGTGTTTTTAAAACTGTTTTTTAAATTAATAAAAATAAAAGTATTATAGTAGGTTATAACCTATTTTTTTGTGCATCTTTTTCAGTCGCATATAAAAGTATTTATAATTGAAAATTGATATATATCTCATTCAAGCGGTGGATTATTGATGGAATAAGTAGGAAGGGAAAGAAAATGAAAGGAATTGAACATTATTTTCTTAGGTCAACTTCAACTTAAAGCTATGCAAACATAACCCTAGACCATTGCATTAGGCTATTAGTCCATATCAGTTGAAAGAGACCCTAACGGGAAATATTTGGGTGGACTTGATCCACCGTGAATCAATGCATAAATATATTGTATCTTTCTAGAAGTGTATAATTTTCACTGCATATTATACAATATTTGATGCATTGATCCACGATGAATCGGGTCCACCCAAATATATCCCGACACTAAGGGGAGAGAAAAAAGAGTACCTTATTTTAAGGCGTCAGGAAGTAATAGTGATTAAAGGGTTTTAGTCGTTGTCTTCTTTTCCTCTAGGGAGGGCAAAGTATTATGCTTTGACCATGTACTGGCTTGGTTTGGTACCTCGATTTTAAATTAAATATTTTTAATTTTATTTTAAATTATTTTAAAATAAAATTCTATATTTTGATATAAATGCATTGTAAATTAATTTTATGGGTGCTCGTAAGTTGGTTTTGTTTCTTTTTTTTTTTAGTGGTTACATACTTCCATGTAGTATTATATGTGGGAATAAGGAAAAGAATAGTCAGACATATTCGAATAAGTATTTGAATTTAATATATCTTAATTAGATAATAAGTGTTTTATTTGAGTGTAAGTAGATATGATTTAGATTAAAATTAATTTATTTAAATATAATAAAAATTACTATTTTTATTTCATAATATAAATCGTTTTAAATTTAAAATTTTTTACGTCTTTTTACAAAATTTTATACAAATTTATTATTTTTTTTCAATTCTATCCATCTCTGCAATATCTCTTTTTTCATTAATTTTGACTCAACTCTCTTCAATTATTAAAATGGATAAAAACTTAATTATGAGTATTTTTAAAAATTTAGTTTTAGAAGTGTTTGAAATTTAGAACCTTTAATTATGTATGCAAGCTTAAAACGACTTATATTATGAAATGAATATAATATTGAATATGTGAGATTAATATAAAATCATGTAAAGGTGATTAAAGAATAAAAATAATATAATATATCATAAATATATAATAATGTTAATTTTTTTTTAAAAAAAAGTAATCTTCACTCATATATGGGGTGCGTGTCATCCCGTTTTCCTTCCTATTTATTAAAAGAGGAAAAAACAGCGGGCGTGTCAGACGGCTTGGGGCTAGCCTTAGTCAACGACTAAGGGAAAGTGCCCTCACTGTAATTAAAGAAAAGAGCAAGGGCAAATGGTAGCGAGACCATTAACACAGCTCTATCCCAGGACGCCAGTATATATTGGCCCTCTTTCCAAAACCGCAGGCCCCTTTACCCTAAAACATACATACCGCACGCAATCCGACCACCTGAGGAGAGGAGCTCAGTAAAAAACAAAGCCAGATGAATTCCTCTTTCAAAGATACACTACCTCCCACCACCGCCACGGCGAAGCATGGTGGTGTTGAGGCAGAGTTTTCTTTGTTGCATCCCGACATCATTGAAGCTCACATTCTTACTCGCCTCGATGGCCCGACTCTTGCCTCAGCTAGCAGCTCCTCCACCACACTCCACCATCTTTCCTCCCAAGACCGCTTGTGGTCTAAGGTTTGCCAATCGACGTGGCCCTCTACTGCTACGTTACGTGTCAGCCGAGTCATGTCTGCATTCCCCTGCGGCGGTCCCCGAGCTTTTTTCGCCCATTCCTTTCCGCTTCCTCTCCTGGAGCCCGCTACCGCTTCATCATCCCATCAAGGCCGTTCGCTTCCGCCAACAGAGTTGATTTCAGCCGTAGATATACATTACAAGGACAAACTACTCTTCACTAAGGTGCAAGAGACAGAAACTGTGAGCGGATGGTTCCGGTGCTCACCTTTCAGAATTGACCTGCTGGAACCGAAGGACGTGGTTCCCACACCGATTAAACACCCGGAAGGAGGTGACACCTGTTTGGCTCTGATTGCAGACATGACTCTCAGCTGGATTTTGATCGACCCAATGGGAAGGCAAGCGGTAAATTTGTCCTCTCACGGGCCCGTTTCTGTGCAACGCCACTGGTTGAGTGGAGAGGTGCACGTGCGGTTTTCTTCTGTCCTCGCCGCCGATGAGAAGGGGCCCGCATCGGGTCTTGTGCAGTGCGGAATAGTGGTGACTTGTGGGCGATCGGAAGGAGGGGAGATGCAGGTGAGAGAAGTAAGCATGGCGATGGCGGACATGAACGGAACGCATTTGAATGGGAAGGAGAGTTTGGTAATTTTGCAGAGGGCTTTGGAGGGCAAGAAGGGAAATGCAGTGAACAGAGAAGATGAAGGGAGGAGGAGGTACAAAAAGTATATGGAAATGAAAAAAGAAAGAGAAGAAAGAAAACAAAGGACAGAGGGGGCATTAGATATATTGTTTGTGGCATTTGGGGTATCAATTTTTGTGTCATTTTGGATGTTTGTTTGGTGTAAAATGTAAAATGCAGCTTGAATGGGATGAAAATGGAGGAATACACATCAATAATTACACATTTTAGGATATAGAATTAAAGTATTAGATATGGAAAATTAAAAAAATGAACAAAATCATATTTACTAGTATTATTTTTTGTGTATAGTTTGCAGTTTGAAAAGGAGATATTTTTTATTTATTTGAATAGTAGCTTGTAAGAAGGTACTTCTTTTTTTTTTTTTTGGGACAATCAAGTGATAGATATACTTTTTAAGACGTAATAAATCAAAATAAGGGAAAAGTTAATATTACATATTTTTATTTTTTATTAAAAATTTTGTCATTTTTTTACAAATACTTTTTCTGTCTCGACTAAGATAATTGTGATTGACTTGATATTAAATTTTATATAAAAGTAATATTATAATACAATAATAATAGTATGGCATAATTAACGTTTTTGTCATTTCTTCAACAACTATGTAAGTGATAAGAGATATGTGAAGCGGTTAAAGGATTTGGGACTCTTCGCAGCTTATGCAATGCATTGATGGTGACAAAGGGAAAAGATACAAATTATTTATATAAGTCACCTAATGTGATTATTTTTTTAGTAAAATAAGATAATTTTGAATGCATATATGTAATTATGTGATTGTATTTAATGTACATACAATCATGATGATTATATATTGTATTTAATGTACATACAATCATGATGATTATATATATATATATATATATATATATTATTGTGTATTGTAAATGTGTACTTTCTTCATTTTAAAATATGTGTTACATTTACATATTTTTTAATTTTCAAATTATATATTATTTTAAAAAAATATTGTATTTATTATTTTTTTCTAATTGTATCTTCATTATTTATTACTTTATTAAATTATAGTTAATTTTTTTAATTCTAAAATAATGCTACAATTTTCAATAAAAATAATTTAGTATTTTTCTCTAAAATTTTTATAAATATTATTTTTTTTAATTTTGTAAATTTTATAATAATAACAGATATTATAAAATAGATAGAATAATTAAATACTCAGTACCCTTCCCCTAGAATTATTAATAGAGAAGAATTAAATAGTAAGTTGAATCTATGGTAAAAAGGGTAAAGAGAACCAAGGGAAAAATGTTTAGAAGGCTTTTCTGAATTGTATAAGAAGTTGGCTCATCCTCAACTCTCTAGTAATTCTCCTTTTTTTTTAGGTTTTTCAGGGGGGCAATTTGGATAAGCTAGCATATGCATATATTTACTCTTCATACTAAATTTAGACAACTTGGTACTAAGATGCTATTCTTAAATTGAGTTATCATTTGGATAAGTTCTTATATGTATGCTATAGTTATCTTTATATAGACAATCTTTGTGCAATCTAATCTCAAAAGATCTATTTTCTATGGCTAGCGATATTCTCAGAACAATTTTTGTTCGAATGACTAATTTAATCTTCTTTTGTCAATCTAATAATATTTTTCAAATATCTCTTTTTTTCTTAATTCTACCGCATTTTCCTCTTCTTTTTTACTCCTACTCATAGTAATTTTTTCTTCTGTCGTTACAAATATTCGCTCTCCTCTCTTTTTTTCTACCTTCTCGTACGGTTCCTCTTTCTTCTCTCTCCTCTCTCTCTTCAGGGAATTGATCATAATGGTCCAAAATGAGGCTATTAGTCTTCAACTAGCCCCTGCGAAGATGATAGGTTCTAAAATGGTCTTGATGCATTCATTGATAGTGTCCTCGTTAAATTAGGACGCTATCAAAAAAAGTGTCCTATTATCCTCGGTGCAGGAGCTAGTTAAAGACGAATAAATTATGACGCTATCAAGGAATGCGTCCTATTATAAGACGCTTTTTAGGAGAGCGTCCTATTTTAGGACGCTTTCTATAAGAGCGTTTTAATTTATTTTTTTACATAATAAACAGACGCATTTGCAAATGCATTTGTTGACATATGGTTTTGAAACATATATATGTTTTTTAAATAAAAAATTTTGGCATATGATGCATTTTAGAACGGATTTTAGTGATTAAGTTATATACACAATTTCTCATCCTTTATGTTGCTTAAATTGTTTGTATTAACATATGAAATTGTATTAAGTTTAAAAAATATAACAAAAGTGTATGTAGTTAATAGATAAATAAAAAATGGGACAAAGTCAATTGCGAAATGAATTATTTATCATTAAATAAATTTATTACAGTACAAGTGAATTCAGTCTAATTTATTCTCCAGGTTCCAATCTAGCGCTGTTACAATTTTGCTTGTTATGTCTCGCTTGATGACAATTTCCACATATTGGGAGAGACCCTTCATTTCGATAGTCCATCTCTCTTCGAAAATATGCAGTACGCCTCCACCCAAGTCTATTACCTTTAAGTGCAGACGTGTAGTCCTCCAACAAAAAGTCGGCATTACACCATAAATTTTCATTGTTGACTAGATAGAAGTCATTATTGTAAGCCGCAATGTATTTGTCCAAAGAGTAAATAGGCAGTACAAAATCAGAAGGTTACCAACCAAGGTGTCAACAGACTGCGAATATGTGCATGCACGGCAAATAAAAAATATTCTATTTCATGCAACTGCAGTCCCGTGAAGACATTTTTACCCATATAAACATTGTTTCTTTTCCCTTCAACTCTTGCGGATCTCCTAACACTAAAAATTCCAACTCTTTCACTATATTGCACAACCATGTAACTTCTTGCTTTCTGCGAAGCTGCTTGGAATGTATTCTATATCAACGGAGGAAATAATTTGTTACAGTGTGTGGCCTCGGACCGGTACAGATTAAAATATTTGACAATCTTTGTGAATGTTGCATCAACAAGGGCTTTGATTGATAATGCCTGTGTTTTTTTAAGACACTATTCAACGATTGAGATAAATTCGTTGTCATACATTCGTATCGATTTCCACCATTGTGTAAAAGTGACCACCTTTTCGGGCCGATACGCATCAACCAGATGTACACTTCTTGATTGTATTCTCTTATTTTGTTCATTACAGATTCGAACTTGGATTTTTTTCTCTCTGTTCCGGCATTGGACATGAGTCGCTTCAACTCGGTGTTCTTGAATTTTTTATTAAAATTGACACGAATATGGCGTAGACAGTACCTGTGAACTCCCATTGGCTCTGCCCACTCAGGCTGTCTCCTCGTAGCTGCCAATATTCCAACGTGCCTCTCGGACACAATATAAACATATCTTTCGCGCACTACATGTCTCTGGAATAGTTTAAGAAACCATCCCCAACTCTCAATTGATTCATTATCGACAATAACAAAAGTCAAGAAAAAACGTGATTATTAGCATCCCAAGTACTTGCAATTAACATGATACCCTTATATGCCCCTCTTAAATGGGTGCCGTCGATTAAAATCATAGGACGACAATGCCTAAATCCGTCAATTGATAGTTTGAAAACCCAAAATACGAACTTGAATATATTTGTATCTCTAGCATTGATGTCGTGGTGTTTCTAATGTGCTATTGTACTGGAATTTGAATCCTATAATGCCAACATATACGCTGGTAGTACTCTGAAAGTAGAAGACCATGTTCCATACAGAAACTTGTCTCGGGGTCATCTCTAATAAGATGTAATATGTGTTGTGTAATAAATTTGTGGGATAAATTTCTATTGTTATTGTTTATGACCCTTTGGAAATAAGTGTGCTCGCAATTATAAACTGAAATTTCCCATCATCTAGTATTAGCTTTTTTAATGATTCGAACGTACCAAGCACATGGATTCTGTTCATTGTTATTCCTACAAGAGGCAGTCCATATCGTACTCTTACTTTTGATAACCGTGAACTCGCAGCCCTTCTTTCAACAAACAATGCCAAAACCAATTTCGCAAAAGCCACGACAATTCCCCCATTCCACCTCAACACACAGTCACCATCACCACCGATTCTCACAAAACAAAATTCATACTACAAATCGTCGTTCAACCAAACAAAATTCACATATCAAACCCATCAATCATCACAAACCAATGCTAGTTGATTTATAAAAAAAGTTCAGAATTTAGACAAAATACCTCGCCTACCCGCAAAATACTGAGCACAGGTGTCTTTCGCTGGAGGAAACTCGTAGGAACTGTGTCGGAGAGTCTGGATAACAGCCAAAAATCCATTGGAAAATTGTGGTCCTTTGCAACGAAAATTGATGAAAGGGTGGAGAGGTGATCAATGGAGGTTGTTTGCAAAGAAAATCATTTGAGAGGATGAAGAAACCCGAGGAAGGAAAACGCGATTCGAACTATAAGCGATACACTTACGCAAAAATGAAAAATGTAAAAACGGGAGAGAACGGATAGGATGCATCTTGTCATAAGGTCTTAATTAAATTAGGACGCTCTTCGTAATAACATCATAATATAATAAAAATGAACATTACATTCAAAGCAACGCACATAAAATATTTTTTAACTACATAAATCGAACCACTAAAGTCTTAGGTTTCGAGTCATTTCCATCCAACCGGGATTGCATATCGAATTGAGCTTTCTAATTTGGTGCATGCAATTGCAAGCTCCAAACACTTCCCTCATTGGTAACATTTTTTTTTTTTAAATTCAAATGCTTCAACCACTTATATATATATATATATATATATATATATATATATATATATATATATATATATATATATATAATAGCCTTGTTCTTATAGTTTATCTAAGTAGTTTGTGACACTATTTGCAAGTATTTTAATGTTTGGATTGCTTCATCACTTGTTATTCATATTAAGTTATAGGGTTCGGTGCTTGAGTAAGTTTCTTGACCAATAATGCAACTTCATTTGTAATTGAAGTTTGAAGAAAATTTGCACTTAATCCTTTCAAATAGATAAAGATCATTGAATCATTTGTTTTGGAGTAAAAAATTTTTTTAGAAGAGATGTTATTATCATTAAGCAGGTAGGCAAGGATCATTGATACTGTATTTGTTTGTTAATCCATTAATGCATATACAAGTTATTGCTAATTGTATATTTCTCATACAAATTTATTTACTTATAAAATAAGATACTGAAATCATAATAGGTGAAAAGTATTTGTTTAACAACTTTTTTTCCAATTTAGAAAAAAAAAACAAAAAATGAATTTAATATAAATAACTTGTATATGTGAGATATTAATAATTTTATTCTTCACTCTAAATAAATTACTCCCTTCGTCCTAATCAAATTGATTTACTTACTATTTTAAAATGTTTTAAAAGAATTGATACTTTTTTAAAATAAAATTTTTTAATATATTATATAATATAAAATAATCAATATATCTTTTATATATTATTTTTATATTTAGATTTAATATAAAGTATTGTAAGATTTAGATATTTTCTATTTTTATTATATTATATTATCATATTACAACTTTTACTTTTATATAAAATTTCATGTCAAATCAAATACTGTCAATACGAAAGGAGTATAATATTAATTTTCAATTCTATAAAATTTAAAATTATATTTATATTTTTAAAAAAAATCAATATAACTCCAATACACTTAAACTTCTGCATGGTAGGTGAGATTTCGGAATTATTTGAGGGTAGGACTGTTTTAGGCTATGGGCGTGCATTAGCCAGCTCCGTATTGCATAGGAGACCCTCTTTTGCATCCCACCCGACCTACACTGGGGTAAGGTTAAGGGATTTATGCTGTGAAAATTATAATATAAATTGATCTCATAAATTAATATATTAAAAAATTATATTATATATAATATAAATTATACACAATTTTTTAAAATTGTTGATCCGCACAGACCTACTCCACGTAACAATGTCTCTTTACATTATAGAGTAAAATCTAAATGTATTATTTTGGAGAGTTTTCTAAAGTCATTAAAAAAAAATCCTTTGGAAAAATAAAAATGTATTCTGATTTCATAGAAAAATAGGAAGAAAAATATTTCTGACAACGTGATTAATTTAGGCTAATTAATGAACACAATTGCTGGCACCGGAAACGCGGTTATTTCATTGAAGAGGCTTTATTGTATTGTTGAAGCAGCAGCCAGCAGAGGCAAGAATGGAGAACAGAGGGCAGAAGATACAAAATCCGGGGATGGGCGGCCATTATCATTCATTGCCCTGTGACCAAAGAAATTATAAGTCACTAACTCATCACCACGTCTTCTCCTTCCCCAGAAAAATCACATCACATGATAGATGCATTAATGGTGTTTCCAATCCCTACGTTGCTGCTTCCTGTCCAGACTCTGCAATAATTCTGCTAAAATATACGGAATGATTATGAAATCAGGAAGGTTCTATTATAATTTTTGCATGATTTCATGTTTGATGGCATTATTGTAATCTTACATATAGTTTCTTTTAAAAATAAGAATAGGAATCGGAACTCAAAATATGCGGACATGTGATAATGATTGAGCTCAAAATCTATTGTATGATGCAGAAAGTTATAATGATTGTTAGTAAATGCTGATTGTTTATTTATAACTATAATGATGGTTAGTGGCATGATATGTCCATCTCAACAGCAACGGAAGCTTCACATTCACCAGAAGCACTCTAATTTTCTGACTAACAATTTCACATTGGCAGTGTTTCTGAACTGTCCATTCCTGTATTTTGTATGGTTACTGGCTACTCCAGCAAGCTAAAGAACAGAGAAGGCAATCCCAAAAAAGTGTACCCCACCATTTACAGAACTGATCGAATGTCAATGCATGCTTATCACATTGGTGGCAATGAAAATGAACACAATGGTAATTTGTGGAACTAGTTGAGGGGTAGTGAAGGAAATTTTGCACACTTATCTCTACCTCAATATAGCAGATTAGAGAATCAAAATGGGATGAGAGATAGTCACTATTTTGAACTGCAATAAGACAAATAAGGGTAAGAAAAAGGAAGAATCCAACATTTCTTGATTTACTTGCGTAGCAGGTTTATGTAAGAGTGGCTTTACTTAATGACACGAGAAAATTTCTATAGAAAACCAAACAATTAGTACACATAATTATAACAAAATCCCAAGTATCACCCATAACAAGAAGGTATGAAGGGATGAACATATCAAACAACTCATCTACAGAGTTGAATATCTATATCCATGTTATTCACTTTTCTCATTCCCAATCATCACATCCCCAAAGAGTATACATAGAGGCTCATATAACCTCCAGATATTTCCCTGGAACTAGAAGCTCCTATTGCTGCATGGGAAGTACACTGTTATCTGTATTGATCACCTCTGAAGGACAAAACCAAGCAAACTATTGTCTATTTCAATTTGTTAAGGCATTTCTCGTGATGCCTGCAAATTTAGAGTCATCATGGCGCTAAAACCAGTCAATTGTCTGATGCTGGTACAGGGGGTCCCCTAGCTATCGGCATCCCAACCCCAAAATGAGTTTTCGGTTTTGCATGGCCAACAAAGACAACACGCCCGTTTAATAGCTAGAGCATCAAATTCCTAGAGTTAGAGGATACTAAATTAAAACTCATAAGCACAATTACATGGCAATGAAGACATACCTTTCCATTCAATTCTTTGATGGCTTTCTCTGCTTCATCTTCTGATGCGTAGGTAATGAATCCAAATCCCCTTGATCTGCCCGAGACTCTATCCATAGGAACTTTAGCTAGAAGGAAGAATATTTTTGAAACTAGTTAATACTGTTTCTGCCAGAATACAACCAAGAGAAGGATATATTTGGCACTGCTCCACAAAACTAGCATTAAAATACCTTCTATAACTTGGCCATACTGAGCAAAAGCTTCTGACAGGCCCTTCTCTGTGGTGTAGAAAGAAAGTCCTGCAAAACAGCACCATATTCTCATAATATGAGAACCAAAGTCCATATAATAGCTAATGAACAAGAAAGTTGGTCCGCAATGGAAAAACAACCAGATTACATCTCCGCTCACTTCTGGAATAAAAAGACATAAACGTAGATATTGAATACTACAGATCTTAGATGAGTTGATATTCATGAATTTAATACGTGAAGAGAAAGTACGAGAAATTGTGGCTTCCAAACTTGTTTTCATTTCCATTGCAGTCCTTTTAATCAATGACCAATTTGAGGGTCAAATCTTTCCAAAATATGTGTGGAAAGGGCATTAGTGTAGTGAAGACTGGGGATAAACAAGGATAAAGTAAGCCTAATTTGTCATATTCAACCACATCCAATTATTCCCCAAGAGTAGCTCCAGCACTTCCTTTTCTCAATTGGTGATATAATGATCAAACAGTAGAGATAGTGAAGACCAATAAGCTCAATGGACTAGCACATGGTATTTTAGACTCATTCAGGATGCAGAGACCTTTTCTCCCATTATTTAACATCCAGACCATCAGTTGAGTTAACTGGTATACCATACCCACAAAGCCACAAGAAGTTTGAAAATCTCTACTATCATCACGTGCCAAGACCCTGATTCTCAAGTCTTCCACATTTTGTAAAAGTTTGTAATGGATAAGCCTTTGTCTGCTTTATAAATCACAAGTGGAAACTGATCTTGCAGCCATACCGGTAAAAGATGAAGACTTAGGAGTATCATGTGGGCATGGGTATTTTATGTTCAAAAGAATTGGGCATGATCTAACCTTTTTTTGAGGGATGGACATGATTTCTACTACATTAGGTTAGCAGAACCCATAGTTTCTTAGCAATACTAGAAGTAGACAAATATATAAAACTGGTCATTACTATCCAAATGAAATGGACCTGCAATCCTTGTACTGCACAGTACCAAAGCTACTTAATTCTGGATTGCTAGAAATAAGACCAGAGAATTTAAAACTTTCAAGTTGATATTCCTCATATTAAATTTAAGTTACGATATTAATCTTTAGACTTTCACAAACCAAAGTCCTCCAGTTCATGTCTGTTGAATAGCAGGAAGCCCTGAAATACATTTTTCTTGCATCCTCATACTTAATCAATTTAATCCCCAGAAGTGCATAGTGTTCCACTCTCAAGGCAGGTCCTTTAGCTAAAGGAACGGATTCAACATCACATATCCATTTGATTTCAACTCAAAGTGAATTTAAGTTCATCCAAAACTGTTACGACCATCAATCTCTCTACTTGAATCAATGTCTTCAAAATTTTGAAAAACATTTCAAACTACCTCAAAATAACATCTAACAAACGGGACTTCTGAATCTACCTTGGATTAAACTGGATTTAAATAAAGCATTAAGTAATCCAAGGTGCGTGGAACAGTTGAAGTCCCGTAAAACATTAACTCCAAAACTCACTGGTGAAATTAAACAGAAGTAAACATATAATGATGAAATAATTTAAAACGCCCTAAACAACATGAGAGCTAGCAAATGCTACCAAAACAACCGCTTTTTAACTAATTTTAAGACCAGTTGGTTAAGCATCCATAACACACTTTTACAAATTCCCTAGCTAACCTCTGAGACGTCATAAGCCGCTGCACAGAGATTGGAAATTTTCATCCTAAATCAAAATGATTCTTTTATGCCCCTTCATTAGAATATCACAGATAATTCATAAACTGTAAACGCAATAGACTTATCTCTGATTATGAAATTCAGTTTTGGCTAATCCAAACAGCCAAGTATCATCAACATCAATATGTTTGATAGAGAAAAAAAAAAGAAAAAAAAAGGAAAATTTCAAGAACTTGTTCCTAAAACCCTCCTTTAAACCCTCAGGATGTACATTGACAAGACGGGGAAAAAAAATACAGATGATAAGAAACGGAAACTCAAAAAAAAAAAAAAAAAAAAGCAAATGTGAAACAAACATAACGTTTCTTGTATACTGGAAGAGTGAGAAACCACCGGCGCGCGAAGTTACCTCCGATGAAGAGCTTGGAAGCTATGCATCTGCGAGGAACAAAAAAGGAAGGAGAAGGCGATGAGAGGATACTCCTTGAGTGTCTGTATTGTGATAGATGACTCGCCAATCTTCTAATGGCTGCCATTGCAGCCCCCTCTATGCACTGTGCAGTGCAGTCTCAGGCTTGAGCACAGGTTTAAGGTGGATGGCGACGAGAGAGAGCAGTCAACAGTCTTTGGGCTTCTCTGCAGAACAACTTTGGGCTCCCAAAAGCCCAAATAGTAAGCGATTCTTCTTCTCTTAAATTATCATAACGAAAAAAAATTAATTTTGCCATGTCAACTATCGTCAAAATCTAAATTTCATTTTAAATTTAATTATTATTTGAACTATAATTTTTTTTCTATATTATCACCAAAGTATCTCTACCCCTTAAATTAAGTTAATTAATATGATAAATTAAATATAAAATTGTATAAATTTTCTATCTAACTAATTTAAATAATAAAAAGACTAAATTAGTTTGATTAAATTTAGTTAAATTATATTATATTTTCTATTTTTTCAAATTTAAATTTATAAATAATTTAGTATTTTTATATTTTAAGTTAGTTAGGCGAGAAATTCACACTTTTTATATTTAATTTACTATGTTAATTAATTTAATTTAGGAATTAGAGGGGCTTGGATGGTAATGTGAGAAAATATCATAGTTCAGATTACAATTAGATTCAAAATAAAATTTAAATGACAATAGAAAATTTTGACTATATTTGAGATGACAAAGTAAAATTTTCCTTTTATGTTTCAACATACAACTAGCCAATATTTCTTTTGAATAAAGCATTTAGAAAGCTCTTAAAAGGGGCATTTTTTAAAAGAAATTATATATATATATATATATATATATATATATATTAATAGAGAGGAATGCAAGGACAGTAATATTTGTGGAGAATTAAATATTTAAAAAAAAAGAATATACATGTTAATATCTATTAAAAATAAAAATATTAATGCCAAAAACAAAAAACCATCACCTTGACAATGAGCGGACACTCAATCTACTGATTATGCAATTTCTTGTATCATGAAGAATTTTTTTCATTTTTTAAATAATTTTTTGAAACAAATAATGATAAATGAAGCATTTTTTTTTTTAAAAAGTAATTTGTTTTAAACTAGAGAAGAAAAAGAAACAGATAAAAAATGGGCGCGCTTGATACGAAAATGGTTTGAAACTTGTCCGACAAGAATATCCAGGGGCCAGGGCTCAGCACCTTTTATGATTCTCTAGGTTTTTAGGGGGGTGTTACGCCAATTTGTCTGAAAAGAATCATTCAGCCGGCCTATCCTAACCTTTTCTCCCTTGGATGAAGTATCTTTTCTCCATCACTCAGTTTATTATTATTATTCTCTCTATTTTAAAATATTTATTAATAAATTCATTTATATACAAATTAAAAATATTTTAAATAATACTACAATTTAAATAAAATTCATATTTTATCCATTTTAAAAATATGAAAATTATTAATTAGTAAAAATTTTTAAAAAATAAGAAAAAAAAATTTTAAAAGAATTATATAATTAATTTATAATAAATAAAAAACACTAATTTTAAAAATATATACATGACAAATATTTTAAAACAAAACAAAAAAAATTTATAAATAAACATTTTAAAACAAAAAAAAAATTATTTTTTTGATAATCTAAATTTCCGAACTTTACCCAACTATTCTTAAACCCTCCAAAACCTCCGCCTCTAAGCTGTTGAAAAGGTACTCAGAATTTGAACTCTTGACCTGCTGCTAGAAACAAGACTTACCGATAATTGCTCTAACCAAGTACGCTATGTCCCTGGATTGGGAGTACAAGCCTAAATCAATGACAAATGGGATGGTGCCACCAATGACCATTCCATAAGGAGTTGTAGAAGGCCTAGGACAACATATCACTCGAGTTTCATCTCAAACAATTTTCGTTTCCTCTTCTCTTCTCAGAGTTTCATCAGCAGCTGGAAGCACACGAGTCAAAAACAAGATTTTACATTTCTATCACCTTAATCAACTGCAGCCAACCGCCAGTTTGTATCATTAAAAAAAAGACTAACACACTCCAGTACAATATAGGACACTACACTACCTAATGAGGAACAGTGCAGCTAAAGGCAAAGACCATATACATCCACAGGAAGATGCAAAATTTAGACTGAGAACGGACAAACATTGAGATTTACAGAATCATGGTTATACAAGGAATCATGCTCGATGGACTTTCGTGAGTGCCTGGTGTACCATGTTGACAAATTGGTCGTCCTGCCACACCATCAAATACAAGAACTCAGCTAACATGAGCATCAATATCTTGAATATTATAAATCAAACAATAATGCCAACATTCTGTAGGTTATTAGGCACTTGCACTTGTGATAATTTTATTAGGTAATCATTGGTACAATTAGTCCTGTTTACACTGATAAATAGTTTCTTTAAGCTCTCTGGATAGGAGACCTCCTAAGTTCAGCTTCAGCACCCAACAATTATTAAAAGGTCTATTGTCAGTTATAATGCAAGGCAAAATGTCACCATAATCCAATTTGAAGTTCTATATTATCCACCCCAGATTGGGAAATGTGGAATCTTATCCTAAACTAGTGCCAAAATAGTCACCCCAAGACACACAATGCAATAAAAAGAAAAAACATAAATTCATCGCTAGACATTCAAATATTCCAGTCATAACTTGAAATTTCAGGCATAGCACTAACAGAACCTGGTTTATTGCAAATTCAGAACCTAAATATGCAGAAAATTTCTTGAATCAAGACCAATATTGAATTGGTATGTTCCTCCACGGCCGCACCCCCCCTCCCCAAAAAAGAAATTAAATAACTATCAAAATCTAAGAATACCTGAACAAGCATAAGAAGTGCATCTCGAACTTTTTCTTTATTCAAAGGTCCATAATCTGCAGTGGGACCAGGACACGCAGTAAGTGATGGTGGTGGAGTAGGGGGTGGGAATGGTTGAAGCATTGGGGTGCCACGTGAACGTTGCAGATTCAGAAGAGGATGAAGAGTAGAAGTAGATCCAGATGAGGTCATTGCTGGCGTAAATAGTGAGGATGATGATGGTGGTGTATAAAAAGAAGAAGGCTTCACAAGATTAGTAGACCTGCTACTGTTATTGATTGGATTGGACCCATCATTAAGGGTCAATGGAGGAACTGATGGAGAGGTGACCGGAAAAGATGGAACCTGTTGAGTTGGTGTATGAGAGGGGGAGGCACTATAAACATGGGATAAAGGAGCAGTTTGTGCTATATTGTGATAGAGTTGTCCAGAATTTACATCATTTGAAGAGCTATGTCCAGTGTTCGTGGTCATCTGCAATAAAAAAGGTGAAAGAAAATTACATCGTAATGAAGGAAATGTGATATAGAAAGAAGCAATAGTTAGTACAACCACCCACACATAAGAAAGGGCGAAATGATACCAAAGAGATCCATATCATATTAAAGTTGGAAGATCTGAGTTCATTAAAGAATATGATTCACTTAACACACAAATCAGACCAAAAAAGGGGGGAAAGAGAAAAAAGAAGAGATGGCCTCATACATTGGAAGTTTCACATTTCAGCATTTTGATTCTCCCTAACACAGATCATGTTCAAGAAAGGCATACTTTTCCCCCTATTTTTCTGTATATTATCTTAAGATATGACAAGAGCAAGAAATAATGAGTACCAATTGACACCTCCCGAGGAAAGATTGGAAATTGTAAATTTTATATCCATGTACAGAAATAAAGTCCTTTACAATTCCTCAGGCAAAGAAGTAACATCAAGAAGAACTACTACAGGGTAATAAAAACCGTCAATATTCTTCCTAAGCAGAGTTAGATGTGCATATAATGAAGCAAGAAAGGAAGATAGAGATAAATCTCCAGATAAGGTAAAACAACTGGGGGACTAGAATAGGACAATCCAAAATTATAAAGAGGTCTCCCTCTCAAAAGAGGCATATAAAACATCAACCTGCAGTGGAATTCTCTTGAACATGATGGTCAGAAATAACTGGGGGCAGAATAAAGACCTTTTCTGAACAGCAGTCATCTTAGAGAATGACAGCATACTCATGAATTATATATTCAGTTGTGCATCTCTTCTGTGAGAAGAAAGACTCAATTGTTTTATTTACCAGCAATTGGGTTCTAGAATTTCACAATCGATCAATTATAGGAAGCATTCTTCAAAATTAATTTTGGCAATAGGAAAAAGCTCACATATTAAGATGATACTTGTTCAACAAGTAGAGTGCTGAGGCATTTGTTATCTTAATTTCATGTAAACTTCTCAGTGATTAATTACATGAAATCAGCACAATCTCAAAACAAAAAGAAAAACGAAAAGAAAAGTTTTTAACAATTCACCAATTTAATAATACTCACACTAAAGAAGTTAACAAAAGACGAGTCATCCAGTCGAACTGTTGAAACAACTGGAGTAACTGATGGTTCCAGCGGGCCCTCGATTACTGCACTTGTTGGCACTGCTTCAAGTTCTTCAAACTCACTGAAAAATAAAAAACACAGAGAGAACAGAAAAGAAAATAAGCACCTGATAAAAGCCATCAGATTGCAAATGTCAACCAGATTTTTGGTTGTCACCAACTATATATCAGGTCATCAGACTAATTTAGCTTCGTATTTTTGCTTGGTGTAAAAGCAAACAAAGCTCCAACACACCCACCCAAAAAAAAAAACCATTAATCTTGTTTCGTACTTTTCTTGGCGTAAATCATAATTCCCCACTAGAAGGGGGAAAATGAAGTTACTTGCATATAAGTGAAGTTGTAGGCCCCATCCATGAATCAGCCTAGGAACATCTTAATTGCAAAGATTACATGTCTCTTTTGGGGCTGAACAAGTGTCTGACATCAATATGTTCACTTAAAGCAATGGATCAAACATGATAATTATTAGAAAGAACAGAGTGCAAATGATTAATGATTAACAGTTAATATTCAAGACAACTTAGGTGTAAGTGGAGAAGCAAATCCATCCCAATCCAAAATCACTTTAATTTAAAATAATTATAATTTAAATAATTTTCGTTTCTCAAAAACTCTCATATACTTACAACACATCACAGTCTCTCTCTTTGACCCCACTTGGACCCAACTTTAAGTCCACAAATTTAATAATTTTTATGATATTCAAACAAACTCATTTCAATCCAATTGCTGTCCAAGTACACCCTTCTGTATTTGGGGCAATTTATAGGAAATATATAAGCATAGGAGACAAACACCATACTCCAGCAGATTATTGTAAGATAGAATAGGACATGAAACATCAGAGGTATGTACTAACAAATAATTATATGCATAGCATACACTATGTATCATCTAATGAAATTTTAGAGGGAAACAATATCACAAAACTATTTTTTAATTTATGGGACAGGGTCTAACAGTAAGGATCCTATAAAGAGATGGTCAGAAAACCAACAGCATACTTAAGCAATGAGCTGTTTCAGTTTAGTTGAGAATATGCCTTCAAGGCAATAAGGATGGCTTATAGGACCAAACAGTACAACCCTTTTATGGGAACTCAGTAAATAAGGTCTTAGGTATTGCTCACTCTTAACTGGCAACACAAAAATCACATATATAAGTATAACAGAAAATACAAGCCAAGGTGTTGCTGTAAAATATTTTATAGCCTTCAACGATAGAAGAGAGAAAAATAGCTTACTGATTATCTTCAAGATTATTGGAAAGTTCTAAAACCCATTGGGATAGTTGAAGTAACAAGATATTATGTGAACTTGTTACATTTTGATTCAAGTAACTTTTTGCACTTGCAATACACCCTTCACATGTTCCAGTCTAATGGTTATATATAGTGATTTGAGTTAATTAGGGGTGTGCTTGGTACCTCTTATGAAAAAGGAAGAAACTAAAAGCAGAATGCTAGAGAGACTTCTTTGCTCCCCATTCACAAAAGTTTTACATCCATACTTTTCTTACATCTAGGTATAAAAACATTTCCAATAATGTGTCTAAAATGTATCCAGAAATGTTGCCAGTGTGTTCTAGTGTGCCCAAAATTAGAAAACTGAAAATATACTTTCATATGCCCCAGCAAGGGGACGAATGTTGCACGGCTTTTGTAGTGACTTAAGTGCTCTCCCAATTGGTTGGACCGTAGGTGCGATGATTTACTTCATGGGCGAGGTCTCTGGTTCAAGCTCCTAGGCTCAAAATCCAAGCTCTAAATGATTCATTTTGTAGAACTTTGCGGTTCTTGAACTTTTTGGTTCTTATAGATCTACTTCATTGAAATTCCATCCAATAAAACGGAAGAATTATAAATCTCCAAAATAATAGATAGAAATACTGCAAATAGAGCCATTGCGACACCCATCAAAGGAGTTGTTCCCCATCCAGGAGCATATTATATTGATTAACTTGTCTACAGAACACCATGATAATAAACCTGTGGGAAGTATACATAACAACTACTAGGTGCATCGCTAAGCAATGGCAAAAATCTGGCCTCTCAGAAAAATGGAATCTTAATTTTCAGTCAGGAATAGCATGCAAAAGAGTTTGATTTTTAGGTTCCTTGTGATGATCAGTAGATATACTCTATGACAAATTTAATTTGATCATTACCATGAAGGTCAATGTTAAAGTGATAGAAAAACATATTGATACACAGATGTCATAAACAAGCAAAGTTCCATAAACAATAAATAAAAATATTCCATCTGCATACTATGCCACCACAATAAAAATCATATTATCACACATATACTTGACAAGACACCCCAAAAAAAAAAAAATCCTCAGCATTGTCTAGATAAGATGGAATATTCAATTCCAAAGGAGCTATACTAGAATTGTGCAAAATAAGTCAAGCATCCCAGAAACAGAAACAAAATATTGAAGGCACTATACCAATGCTTCCCCCACCTCCCTAGACATCTATGAGTGTACATGAGCGCGCATACGTGTGTGATATACATTTGTTGCCTTCTTCTAGAGTCTATACAGAAACAACACATAGTCCTTTCTTACCTTTTGCCTGGAGTTACTTGTAATTTGGGAGCAACTTTGGAATATGCACTGAGTATCCTGAAAAGAAGCATAGGTTATTGTTAATGTCACTAAAAATAGAACTACAACAGATGTGTTTGTCATATTGTTACAACCATTCTACACTGCATATGAAGAGAAAATAACAGTAAGGAATACCATGCAAAACGAACTTATGGAGTGAAAAAATACACATTGCAAGAGCGATACATGGTGAGTATGCCATTTCTGATCAGGCTTATCCTTCAGCAATACTGACTAATTTATAGTACTTCCTTTATGGTTACTAACCCACATTGGGTGCATAAAAGATCTGGCATCCTTAAGCTGAGAACTACTCAACCAGTCTACAACATATCAACTATAGCAAAGATTAGTGTCAGAACTTCCTGGGGACTACCCCAAAGGTTTAGAAAATTTCTTTACCATTCCAAATTGTAGAATATCACTTTCAGTCCACGAATATGTATCAAGTTCTGCCACTGTTAAAGAGGTCAAATTACAACTATCGTAAGCTATTTCAATATCCATAGTTCATGGATCTCTCTAATTGGTGTTTCTTAATATCATTAACAACATTATTTGTATTTATCATGCATCTGAAATTTGTAATCTCTTCCCCAAAAGGATATTTGTCCATAAATACTTTTCCCCAAAAACCACCTGAACTTCAGCCCATTTCACATCCATGTTTGACAGGAACAAAGAAAAGTACTTGATAAGTCACGTTTTGCATCTGATATCATGTATCAAGTGGACCATTGAACAAAAAAATACAAGATTGAAGCATGAGGTGCAAAAGCATAAGTCATGTTTTGTTGGAAGCAAGCAAGGGTGGAAGGAGCATGCATCAAGAAGAGAGAATTTTGAAAGACAAACAAATATGCCTCATTAATGCAACTGGTGAATGAAAAGAACTAACAAATGTCATAATCTAGTCATTAACGTCGTCCTTTTTCTCATGATAAGGTGAGATGGGAAATTATGAAAATGTAAAGGGCAAAAATGTCAGAAATGGAAAGTAAAAGAGTTGATTACCTACTAAAGAGACTGGCCACTTCCTCGCATTCACGTGAATTATAGAACCAAATTCCATTGACTTCTTGGGCTGCATTTCTGTACAACAAATAAGGAACTTGAACTTCATACTCAAAGTCTCCGAGGAGATCCTCCACAAGATTTTCTGACCATGATTAAAAAAAAATAATGTTCAAATGAAATGGAAATATCGGCTTAAGCACACCAAGGGACATCAGTAATTTCCACTATGTGCTAAAAGTGGGTCCCCAGTTGTTCTATTACAGACCAAGATTATGTGCATATTTTGATATCAGAAAGCTGAATACATCTGGTATCATTGAAAACAATTAACAACAGGAAATGAAGCTGGAACCACCCCTTCCAGGCAAACACAACAAGAAACTAAATGTATTATTTACTAATACCAAAAGAATTAGAAAGGGGAATCACATAAAACAGAAGACCAAAAGTTGAAGAACAGAAGTAAACCTGTATTCCGCCTGTTCATTACAATGAACTGAAATCGCGGCTGAGTATTCCTGAAGAACAGTATCAACAAGAGAGTTAACCAGACTCCGATCATCATGCAACTAAAAGGCATATACTTGCAGCAACATCAAAAAGCTGGTTACCTAAATCCATGGAGGTCAAAACTACCTCACAGGATACTGTAAAGTTTGTGTATTACCTTTTAACCACAAAAAGAGATCCTTCGACATCCTTGCGACTCTGCAACAAAATTGAAATAAACAACATATTTTTAATAGAATTTTATCCAAGAACTGAAGTATAGGGAAGAAAGCCAGATAAATGTCAGATTTTAGAGTGAGTACATATTGCTTTGACAATCAGCTGGACAGAACACCAGAGGATAAGTATATTTACCTTTCCAAAAGATCCATCACTGAATGTCAAGAATGCACAGACAATAAATAAAGCGCTCTAAGTTAACTATACAATTGTAGAATATGATTCAGGGTTCAGTCTTTATTATTTTATGTCATAACCAGTATTAATTTCTGCAGTCACTTGTTTATTTTCCAGTGGACGAAACACAAGAATCAACTGATTAATGACTTTAACCATCTACTTATAGAAACGGGGCATAGTATTATCATCAGTTGTATCCTCCCAGGGGCCCAGCAAACAATCCGCCAGACAATCACACAAGGTAAAGCAGGAGAGGCGACTGCCCAAATTTTGGACATCATTATATTTTCTTTTGTAAAATATAATTTTCCATTGTAAAATATAATTTTCCTCTTGTAAATTAGCTTCTGCACACCGAAATTTCATTTGAAATTTCATCTGTTTTCCTGCTCCAAGTATCCCTATATTCGTTCCCAAGTTTGTAGAATGATTATCATTGGTAGAGTGACGTCTATAAAGCCTTGCCCGACAGGCTGGCAGCTCTGTTGACTGGGTTTGACTTGAAGGGCCTTACCAGTTCGGCACTTGGGCTCCCCAAAATACTAGTCTCAAGCTATGAAAGGCAAAAGGGGATTCCCGGTTCTACGAGTATAGACTCCAAAAACCTAACATCCAACACACAGCACACAATTTCTACCGCAGGTCTTGATTTCGAAGCCAATCCTGAGTTGCCTCAAAAAAGTTTCAAGGAATAAACAACTAAAAAAAATATAAAATTGATTCCACCGAACAAAAAATTGCAGCAGTAAAGGCGAAAAGGAGATGCAAAAAGTCAATGAACTATACCCATTGATTGAGGTCGACATTGAACTCGTAGAAGGTGACATGAGCAGCGGTGATCAAGATCTCTTCGATAAAAGGATCAATCCTCTGCAGCACGGTGAGGTTGAGCAACTTGGTGCTGCGCTGGTCCAAATTTGGAGTCAGCTTCCCGGTAAGCGACGCCGTCGATGAGGACGCAGACGATGACATCTTCTTCCCCCTTTAATCCCCTAAACCTTGCTGCTACACTTTCTACTTCAACAATCTTGCAACCCCAGATGATTCTTATACAGAACTACAGATAAAAAAGAATCTAAGAGACTCAACGAAGACGAAGAAAGGGAAAAATTCGCTCTTGCAGTTGCAGAACTTCTGCCGTCTGCAGTCTGCTATCTGTTGCCAAGCTGCACAATAGTGCAAATGCACACTTGGATTTTAGTGCACAAGTATATAAAAGTTAGCGTCTTTTCGGTGTTTGTGCTTTGCTCCTCATTTGGTCCCAGGGGTGGACCCTATGGGACGAAGCAGTTAAATAGTTTATGGATCGGCCGCGCAATTTTATAAATAAATTGCTCGGTAATTTATACATGTTAAGTTGTAGGGATTTTGACAGCAAATTGAAAGATTTAGCCCTTGTTTGGTTGTAAGTAGTAAGTGGAAGGAAAAGAGAAAATGAAATAAGTATTTATTTTTGTTTGGTAGGATATAAATATGGAAGGAAAATAAATATAGAAGTATTTTCCTTCCCCTCCACATTATATTTTTGGCCCCTCTTATTTTGGAAGGATTGGTATAATACTTACCAATCCTTCTATTATAACAACTAAAATGACTTCAAGTTTTTTTTAACTTTTTTATTTTTTCTTATTACATTTTTTATCTCTTCCTTTTAATTTTTTTAATTTGTTAACTTTTATATTTTATTTTAAATTTCTCCCATCATTATTATACTCTTTATCCTTTTCTACCACCCTTTCTAGCCATAAAGCAAATATTGTTTGTTTGTTTAATATATATATTTTTTGAAAATATTAATATTTTGATTAATAAATTATTAATGACATGTCTAATAAATAATATTTTATCTTAATCTTATAATATAACTATTTACTTCACTTTCAATCGTACCAAACAAATAAAAATTTAATTTATTTTTCTAGTAATGTGGGTATAATAGTAAATTTGACAAAAATACCTTCTCCTCACTTTTCAATAGAATCAAACAAAAACAAGTATTTATTTTTTACTTATATTCCACTCATACCAAATAAAATAAAAGTAAATATGATTACTTCCACTGAGGGAAATAAATGTGCCTCTCCCCCTCCCCATCCCCTGAGAACCAAACAAAGCTTTATTGGGATTAAGACTTAGTTTGTTGTACAAGTTTGGTTCATAATATATATTTTAAAATTTTTTTGCCCTTCTTCTTTTTTTGAGTAAAATATTTTATCCTTTCACCCACCATGTGATGACCAACACAAAGATAACGTCTATTTTTTAGTGCCAAACTTACTAATTGAAAAAAGTTTATGAATTAAATCCACCAATTTATTAGGTATTGAAATGCTCAAGATTGACAAATATTTTTACGAGTTTAATGTATGTGTAAGTATAAATATAATGTAAGAAAAGCAATGCATAGTCGACTAGGAGGAGAAAAGAATACGTAGTACTTCCACTCGTTCTTTTTTATTTTATTATATAATATATATGTTAGAGTAATGTTTTGAGATTAAGGAAGTTATTAAATTTATAAATTTATTTTTCGAGAAAATTTTAATTTTAATTTTTCTTAATTTACTTAAATTAAATTATTTTATTAATACTCTTTCTATTTTTCCCTTTTCAATTTAGAATCTATATGAATTATTATGTAAATTTGAAAAGAATTACGTTTTATTGTTAATAATATTTTCTTATTATTTAAAAATAAAAGTAAAATATATAGTTAAGTGTTAATATTAAGTAATCTTATATTGAAAATTAATTTAAAATTTTAATAACCAATTAATGTCATGGTTTATTAGAATAATAATATTAAAATTGGAAGATTTTTTTTTAAATTTTTATAATGACAATTTTTTGTGACAAAAAGGATTTTCTATGAATACATTAATTTAGATAAATAGATATATTTATGGTAACTAATATATATATATATATATATATATATATCAAATTTGTTAAACATTTAAAAGATATAGTTATTATATATCCTTATTAAGATTTATTTAACATAATTAAATAAATTAAAACAATCAACTATAAATTATGACAGAGAAAAAAAAATTGAGAGAGTATATTATCAATCCAAAATTAAATGGTCATATCCCCTTTTTAATTTAATTGTGTTAAAATAAATATTTACTTTTTAAAAATAAATATATTTTCTTTTTATTTTTTATCATTACCGTTTATCGATTTACCAACAATTAGATATATAAGTTCATACAAAGTTAATATTCAGTTACTTAAAAATACTATTTATTAAGTATTAATTTTATGTTTAATTCATAATTCATTTCTAATATATATAGAGACAAATTAACGTATTTAATCCCTAAATATTTTTCGATTGACAAGTTTGGCCTCTAAAAATAAATGTTGATTTTGCATTAATCGTCACATAATAAGCGGGAAAAAAAAGAAAGACAAAAAATAAAAATAAAAATAAAAAATAATGACTAAACATACCAATTTAAAAAAAATTGCAGACTAATTTATCATATTTTGACTAAAATAGATTCCTTTTTTAAATCAACACCAAAAAAATGGGTTCATTTCTAGACCAATGGCGTAAATAGGTTTCTTACATTTGGGAAATGCAACGTTCCATTTTTCCCTAAATTTGCTCAAATTTTTATATATATTTTTTTTGCAAACACACACTTCGCAATTAGTAGATGTGCGATCCTCCGAACTGACCTCAATTGATCTTGGACTTCGTGATTTTTCTCTATCCATATGCTTACTTTTTTAAAACCTGATCTTCTTGTACCACTTACCTTAGATTTTTGTCCTATTGAACTAAAAGAGAGAATTCCGTAAAATGGGGCCATTTTTAAAAGGAATAACGATAGTGGGGCGGCTCCATAAAAAATTTCGCTTTTAGCGAGGTCGCATTCTTAAAATGCAACCATTTAAATATAGGTCGCATTAGAATGCGACCATATTAGTTTAATTTGAATTTTCATAATGAAATATGCGAGCATATGAAATTTGGGAAAAGCACAGGTCGCATTTCATTTGCATATCAAAATACTCACATCCTACAAGCATTCTGATATGCAAATCAAGTCATCACAAAGGCTATACGTTTCCCACATTAATAACATTCAATATATAACAATATATGTAGTCTATTAAAGCATTTAAAATATAAATTCCAATATCACAAGTACTATAGAGAAACCATAGTCAAAATACAATAAAACAGAATACGAAGGAATAGATGAAGAAATTGACTAATCTCTCGAAATAGTAAAAGTATTATTATTACAATTTCTCCTAGTGTATCCAACCATATAACAATTGTTGTATCTTGGAGGAGAGTTGGGTGTCTGATAATTCATATCACAAGGTATCCTCAATGTTCGCAGACGGTTAAGAATTTCATTCCTTATCATTTCTTCCACAGGTGCAAGCATAAAAGTTGAAAGCCTCCAATATTGTTCATCCGCCACAAGGAAAAACTAACCCTCATATGTCAACTCGTAATTCCTTCTAGTATAGAACTCCAAAACAAAGTTAATGGGGTTCCAACTTCTGTGACGACATGCTGCAAACTAATGCGAATAAGGTATACCATATATACTTTACTTTTGACAACTGTATAATCTCTCCATCAAATTGACACTGTAAATATTTGAATTTCTACCCCTTTATTGGACAAACGATTTGATCCCATATATACTGGCATGTGCATTAAATTCAGTCACAACATACCTTCTAAATTTATCCTCAAAATAAGAATACAACATTCATATTTCAGATAGTAAAGGGTGTCTTAAATTAGATGTCTCATTTCTATGTTCACTAAAATACTTGACTAATTTCAGAAATGAAGTTTCAACTAAAACTTTCAGTGGGAGAGATATTTCTCTCTAAAGCACACTATTCATACATTTAGGCAGACTAGTAGTCATTGAATCATATTTATGCCCTTCATCATAAGACAAAGTCCATTTCTCCAAACTAATTTCCATCAAATATGTATGCATCATATCTATGCATCTTCTTTTCGGATCCTGATTTCATCCAAATATGATTGACACTTGGTCCTTTTACGCTCTAAAGCTGCAACGTACATCAAATTTGTCAAATTAGTGTCCTTAAACTTGGCATGAAAATTTCCCTTAATGTGCTCGAGGCAATATCGATGAACAGCCAAAGGTTTTTGCCATTTATTCATATGGTGTACAGTATTGATTATGTCTTTATGTCTATTTGAAATTATATATATATGTCTTTCCAAAATGACACATTGACGTAGGAGTTTTAAAAATCAGCTCCAACTCTCCAATAACTTGTCATCCACGATGGTAAATGCAAGAGGGAAGGGGTGACTATTTACATCCCAAGTGGACGCTACCATCAATTTGTCTCGATAAAATCCCCTTAAATGGGTTTCATTAATGGATACCACTAGACGACAATATTTTAACCTAACAATTGAAGGTTTGAATGCCCAGAAAAGAAAATCAAAAGCTTTTAAATCACCCACCCACACTAGTTCAATGGTGTCTCCACTTCACAATAGTCCCATGATTAGAATCCTGCAATGCAAGCATATATTTTGATAGCACAATCCACGTTGAGGGCCAATCATCATATACAAGTTCTATAACTATTTTTCGGGCTTCCCAAGCTTTCTTATAAGAACAATCCGTCCTCCACAATTTCTAAACTTCAGCAATAACATTACTCACATGGCATTTAGGGTCATTTAAAACCAAATGTGTCATATTACGTGCTATAAACTAATGATCCATGTTTCTATACACATTGTTCACAATTGTAATGATGCATGTGTATTCTTTGTTCAAAACTGTTATCTATTACTCTCCATGAGTCTTCTTATGTATAATACGAATATGCCAGGAATAAGGATTGAGGGCATTTGCATGCTTACACTTAACATACCAGCAGTCTTTCTTACTCTCCAAGACCCTGAATTTCTGACTTGCTTGAATAAACCACTTTCTTACTGCATATATAGCCTCCTTCTTGTTTTGAAACCTCATGTTTAGATGTAAATCAATGTCAGTGTCAGACCAACTTCTCATGACATCAACTGAGCGCCTATGAAGTGATTCATTAGCACACACACCAGACCCTATGTCATTAAATATTAAAAATTTTGCTAATTCCCATGTGATATTAGAAGGTCCCTCTATGTCATTCCTATCATTTTGTAAAAGAATATTGGGATCATGACATGGACTATTTACTGGAATTTCATCTTCTTCGTTGTCATCTCTATCATTCCAATTCATTGATTCCTCGGAGCCTGTGAAACCATCACTATTAGATGTATGCACCACCGAATTAACATTTACTGCACGAATGACTATGTATGACTGAGATGCTATATCATGTGCGGAAGTGGTAGTATGGCGACAGTTGTCTTCCTCCTGATATGTACTAAGTTCTGGAGTTCGTGTAGAAACCAAGAGATGTTCAGGGTTGATCAAGTTGTATCTACTTTCCAAACCTTCAGATGTGTGTCGAACATTAATTGTCCCAGTATTACTATCAGTTAAACTAATGTATTCAGTTCCTCTATTGTTTAAGGCTGCCCCTGTATTTTCCATTAGTTGGTAAAATACTTGGGGTTGCATGTAGTTAAAGGTTTCCCTTCCCATTCCCATTGGGAATTGAGAAAATGAATTGTGCTGTTCATGAATTGAAGGACCCAAACTCGTGACTTGATTAAGCATTGCCACGAATGAACCCGTTGTTGGGTATACCTCAGATAAATGACTCGGGCGTTAAGAAGTCACCCCGGAATAACTTACATGAAGTTGAATGCTCTGTAACTTAAATTCATGTGGCAACATCCATAAAACCTCCATATCATCATCATCGCTTAACTCATTTGCAACATACTATTGATCAGATCCATAAAGAAATGGATGTCTTAGTGTAATCTTGATTGTTATATTTCTTCCTCCCAATCCAAGATATGTATGAACCTTGTTAATAAGTTCAGAGTAAGATATCCGACGTTGGAGAATGCAAGTTTTTTTAATTGCTCCATCGAACCATATAGAGTCCCAATAATCGCGCTGTATTTGACAATAAAAAAAAAAAAAACACAACACAATAGGTGGTTCCAATGCATCTATGATAACAATGTGGATACAAGCTAAGATATACAAAATGTTAATATTATCATAAAAATAAAACTCAAACAAAAAGGCATAGCAATTTGAGAGTTTTTTTCATGGGGAGATCAATGTTTCTATCTTGGGAAAACCATATAGAAGAGTGCGTGCTACACCTACGTCCTATATATGTCTTTTTTTCCCTCAAAATAAAATAAAACAGTAGGTGCATTTTAGATTTAGGGCAAAACAAAAAATAAAAAACCAGTTTAAATAAGCTTATTGGTTGAAAAATGTAAAGAAAATAAATGTATGTTTTGAGATGAAGTTACTTTGATACTTAAATTTGTAAAATGACTAATCCTATGCCATCAAGACATTTGGTATTCGCAGAGATTGCCCATTACGTTAGTAATTTGGCCGGCAATGATTTTTGCAAAATTGTGTGAAATAGACACAGATCTGGGAATGTATAGGGGACGCAGAGGTCACATTTACAGGGTATATATATATTTTTACAATATTTGGGAGTCAACAAACTTCCTGCATATAACATATCCTATTTAATAAATACCAATCTCCACATGTCAAAACCATTCAATAAATGCCAAATCCTATTCATACTCCACATGTCAAAACCATTCAAACACCATCCACATTATACAACCAGACTACAACTACTCAAATCAGCAAGTTTAATGCCAATACCTAACAGTTCTAGTCTTCAAAACATTAGAGTCTTTAAAACTTCGCTGAGATGCTACCCTTACTGGAGGATTTGCAAGTAGTTAAAAAATAGGAAACGTTTGTTATGTATTATTGAGAAATACAAATCTATTTTAGATAATACAAAAGTATTAACACATAAAAAATACCTATCATATTGGTCAGTAAAGGACAATTGATGCGATGAGAGTACACATGGCCCGCGAGGCTTAATCTTTCTCCTCGGTCTCCCAGCAGCATTAGCATTGTTGATATCAGTAGCAGGGGCGAGCTTTGGGTCTTCTTAAGGAGAAAGGGCGGGCTGTGGTTCTTGTTAGGGAGAAGGGGCGGGTTGTGGGTCTTTTTGCGAAGGATCTTCAACCCGTCTTCATCGCCTACAATAGACTATCCCACGAAATGGTCGAATCAGAAGGTCATCAATGCGTGTAACCTACTCCTACCCCAACAATAGCAGAGAGATCCTCAACTACTGGAATGTCTGTCTCTGTCATATATGGAGATTGAACCGGTATCACCATGGAATTATCTCCCAACAACTCATCCGAACCAATCTCGCTACCCAAACCGTCCCTTGCCTCCTCATCAATCTCAGCAGTGGGCTCCGGGTCATGATGGTCCGGTGGAGGATGTGCTCGCGCTTGCGGTCTTCTGCCCCCACCCTCACTCCAGTGTGTGCACGTCCATTATTAGGCTCTCGAGGCCTTGAAGTAGGCTGACTCATTGCGATTGTAGGCCCGCTTGAATCAATTGGACCAACATATCTATCTTATGGCTGATGACATGTTGTGAGTTTTCGAGCGTACATATCTCGTATCTCTATAAATGCCCTTTGAGAAATCGAGTCGACATTAGGAATATGGCGACCTGCTACTGCCATAGCACGTCGCACAATATTGGCCTGAATATACATTTAAAATTTGTTAGATTTTTTAAGATTTTGCAACTTATTAAATCATAATTTACGATCGAAGAATTACATATCAAGACAACTGTGCTAGATCTAGTAGGTTGATATATTGACTGTAGTGAATCGCGAGAAACGGGATTCCCGATCTGAAGACGGGTATGATCCCTATACCACTGATGATAGTCCAGAGCAACTGAGACATCCATCTAACTGGTTTGTATATACTTCACTTGCTGTGCCCACATCTGGAGATACGACTCATGATATATGGCATAATCTTTGGAAGGATTGCTCCGCTTATCAATCTCATAGAGGTTAACCCTTGTATCGCAATCTATCGGTATAAGCTGAAGCATCCCAAATTGCTGCATCACCCGGTTCGGAAGGTAGAACTCGACCACTTCTCAACTGATAAGCGTTGTACGTGACCTCCAGATATCGAGTCCCTTCAAATAATGCGGGGGGAGGAGGCTCATCAAATCCGACTGATATGATTGCAAATAAACTATAATACACAATACAAACAAGGATTGCGTACACATAAATAGGGTTATAAATAAAGTATATATACTCATGTCCTCGTCGGAGAAGGCATCAAGTTGGAAGTAATATGACACCAAAACATGTGTAGACGTACGATAGAGATATAAATCTACATCCCATCGAGCATTATATGGTGCAAGTAGTGGCAGCTTGTTGCAGAGTCTACCCTACTCCGGTCGTACAACCCTAATACGCTCCCAGGTTCATAGCTACAACGTAATCATAAAGGTATTAGAAATAATACATATGTTATCAATAAGTAAAAAAAAGACCAAATCCCAACTTATATGTGTGAGTTTGAAAAAAAATAGAGAAGTATGCTCACGGGAGACAAAAATGGAGGAAAAAAAACATGAACAAAGAACAACAGCAGCATGGAAGCATTCAAACCATACATTTGCGTGCCTTAAACCCCTTAGGCTGTGGAGGGGTGGATTGAATCACAGGGACAGCTTTTTCCTTCCCATTTGATGAAGCCTCCGGTTTCGGTTGTTCTCCTGCCAACCTTCTACTTCTCCTAAGGTGCATGAACTCCAGGCCTTTTAGCTCTCAGAATATGTCCTCTCTAATCCTTGTTGGTGAACACAGAATTTGGATGAGAAGAGCCTCAATCACATCATTCTCGTTGGCTTCATTGGCTTCTTATGTTAACAAAACAAAACCAAGAAACAGAGAACCAAGAGTCACGAGAGGGAGAGATTTTTATTTTTCCACACAGAGAGCTGAGAGTAATGAAGCCAAATTAATTATTCTGATAACAATATCTTTGGGATATAATATTTCAAACTCCGGATATTATTAACAGAGTAAGTTTGGCTTTACCCTAAATTCTTCTAAACCGTATCTGGAAAAACTCCATAATTCAGGCTATTGGACCAAAATAATATTTATTATTTTTCTTAGATCTGAAAAGCCCAAAATAATAAACATTAATTATTTATTCCTTGGGCTTAAATAAATAATTCAATAAATAATTAATAAGCCCAAATGAATCAAAATAATTAAAATTTAATTATTTATATTTATTTCTTGGGCTTAAATAAATAACTCAATAAATAATTAAGCATTAATTATTTTCCTCTAGTTTAAACCCAGGTTAATTTTTTAATTATTCAAACTGGATTTAGGCCCTGAATAATTAATTAACCAATTAAACCAGATAATAAATTTCTCTCAATTTATTTTATTCCAGTCTAATAATAAATTAGACTTCTTGAATAAAATAAAACACTCTTTAACTGAGACCAATTCCTCAACCCAAAAGTTAATTAGAATTTACGGGCTATTTCGATGACCAAAAAAACACATCGCATTGGCTACTAAAATGACCAAAATACCCCTACTATATAAATAGCTGTATTTTACATTTTCTTAATATCACCATAAGGAAATATTGACCACAAGGACAATGTTGCGTTAGCAAAGTCTCCGACTTACAGATGAAATGACTAAAATACCCCTCTACACATCGCTGTGCATTTAGAGAGAAAAAAGTGTACTAACACCCTTCTAAATAATATCTACCATTCTTAGGCTTCTAGTCCAATAATTTACGACTTCTTGGAGTGTTTCCGCTTTCCAAGGAAGCTACCCTAAAACAAATATCCAAGTCATGTTTTCCAGGACTCTGGACATTTAGATCATTCAGACAACCACAAGAGACGATATTGTGTAGAAACTATCTTGTACAAGTCTGTCTTAACTAACTATTTACATAAACCCAATATGCAAGTATATTGGTTCTACCATAGAACCTCAACTATAGCATATCAAAGTATATACTTCTAATTTCGTCCGACCACCAACTCATACCCAAGTCATAGAGTACTAGTCCATGCTGTAGCGGTAGTAGTTTAGGTTTCTATTATATAATACTTTTAGAAACTACTACTACAGGTCCTGTTCTATGTATTCGTAACACGCTTATGTCATGAAGTGAGTGGACTACTCACTGGCTAAAGATATGTCATTTCCCATTTAGAATTCATAACATAATAACCTAAATATAATGAGATTCCCATTCTCATCAATTGGTTAAGAACAAATGTTTATGTGTTTAAATAACCCATGATCTATACCTTACTGTGAAAGATCACCATTCACATGGATAACTTGTTTAAACGCAATGGGTCTTTTCCAAACGAAATTGTGCACAAATAAAGAAAATAAATTCACAAACGATTTATTAAAATAATTTTTTTTATTAAAATATTCGATATTTACATTAGAAACCTAATCTAAGAGGGCATATTCCCAACAATATGAAGTAAGACTATTAGGCGACAAATCTCTTGGGCGGACCAATTAACAGCTTGGCACAAACATTTATACAGGTATGCTAAGACTGCACTGCCCCAACTAAGCATGCCACATGCATCCAAGTCCTTTATAATAGGTAGATATCTCAAGTGCAGTGAGTTCCCTAACTTATCAGAAATAATAATCCCCCGATCAACAAGAAGATAAGACAACAGGCACGCTGCTATATAACGTCATCACTCGCGTCATCTGGCAGAGGAATGTCTAAGTGCTCCTCAATAGAAGCCTTCCTAATCCTATTCCCCTAAATGTGCTCTACCCGTGGTCTAATGCCAAGTAATTTATCACAAAGATCAATCCAATCAGATTTACTATAGTAAAAAGGCCCCCCTATAACTGGATCTCTATCTACTCTAAGGCTCCATAATATCATTACATCCTCTAATGTTATGGTAGCCTTTCTTACTGGTAAATGAAATGTATAGGTCTCCTGCCACCATTACTCTACTAATGCGGTAATTAATGTGTGATCAACTTGTATATGCACAACTCGTCTAACTCTACCAAAACCAGCCCTATCCACCAACTCCCTCACTTTGCTGGAAAGGGAAGTGTGCTCCCAAAATGCAGAATCGTATCATCTAAACACCAATGTGATCTTACAAGCACAATGATTACCAGACCATACCAATAAAGAATGATGACTCGGCTAAAGAGATAATAAACCATCTACAAGAGGGCCAAGATGGATATCTATGTGCATGTGATCTATCATATTTATTTAAAGTAAATTGAAACAATTAAAGTAAGATTTTGAAAGAAAAGGGTTGGAAGGTGGAAAGGTAAAAGAAAAGGAAAGAAAATGGTAGAAAAGAAAATGGAAATAAATGAAAGAAAAGGGAAATTGGTTTTTATTTTCTTTACACATTTCACAATACCGAACTCAAAATGCCTCTAACGAGTTTAATCACACTCCACCAAGGATCACAAAATCACAACTCAAATCACCAATATCAATCACTAGTTAACTCATTTTCTCAAATTCACAACACCACTCACAAATCCAACAAATCAAACCATCAATACAAGTCCACCACCTAAGCCATCAATACTTTACCACAATATAATTCAATAATCACAACCCAACAAAACCAGCTCAACAAAAGCCAATTATCAACACATTTATCAACAACCTTTAGAATATAGATTAACAATAGCTAAAAAACATCTCAACAAGATAAACCAAATAAAAATTCCTAAACTTCACCAATCAATTAATTCAACCACTTCAACAAATTAAAGCAAACCACTTAAATCAACTCTACCACAAAATAATTTAACATAGTAAATCATGCATATTGTGTGTAGTATAAATTTCAAATCTTGATTAGATCTTCTAAACCCTCTCTGGCCAAAATACCTAAAAATGAATTCCAAATGCAAAAAAAATAACTCTCTTCTATGTAAAAAATAATTTTAAAAGCCTAGTCTAGTGTAACATTTCCTTATAGTTGGTCTTTGATTTGGTAAAGTCGTTTGATCCCCATTTCCATTTTCGTGTTATCGTGCCCAGGAGGTACACTCTCAAAATTACTTTCCTTCTAAACTTCAACCTTGGAGAATTAAAATGTTTCAAAAACGCTTCTTTAGCAAAAGAAAACCACAGGCAATCTAACGTGGGCTAGGATAGAATTGGGAAGGAGAAGACAGGGATAGAATGCAGTGAAGAAAGGAAGTACACATTCAAAAATGAAGAGGGAGAAATAGAGTGAGAGAGTTTTTTACTTGGCGGGATCTCGAACTTCAAATAAGGAAGGCCGATTTGAGCTTGAATCGACCAAGAATCGATCAAGAACTCCGCAATCGACCGAAGAATAACAATTCTGTTCCGAGCATGAATGCGACATTGAGGTCACATTTTGGCGATATAAACTGGGTAAGGTTGCATTACGTGAATGCTACCACGTAATGCAACCTCACTTTAATTTTCCAATAAATATTCACATTTTTCCTTGGCTGAAAATAATGCCCTGGTTGCATTTGCATATTGCAACCTCATTTTATGAAGTCGCATTTTAAGAATGCGATCTCGCTAAAAATAAAATTTCTTGTGGAGCCGCCCTACTGTCTGAATTCCTTTGTAACACGGCCCCATTTTATGAAATTCCCGAACTAAAAGATTGCACCTAAAGACCATTTTTTGATGTTATTAGGTTAAAAACTTTAGCTATTGAACATTATTTTATAATTGACAATTAGGTATTTAAATTTTTAATTGTCAAATATATAAAAATACAAAAAATTTATTAAAATTAATTCTTTAATTTATACACAAAAATTAGAAATTTTGAAAATAAGATATTTTATGAAGTATTCCTAGCCAAACTACCTAACTCCATACTTGGTTCACAAAAGGAAGAAAGGAAGGCGAAGGAAACCTTTACTTCCCCTAGATTTGTTTAATTGTTGTAGAAGAAAAGTAAATGGTAAATATTATCTTAATTTACATTTCAATATGTATAAACTTGAACAAATAATTTTTCTATATGAAAAAGAAGCTCTTTATCTCTTAATTTACTTATGTCTCATATTTCCTTTCTAATCAAACTTTATAAATCGCTCATTTACCTTTAAATTTATATCTTTTCTCATTTTTCTCTCTTTTTCCAAACTAACCAAATGTTGCAAGAGTCTAGAAGGTATTTAAAACAAGATAAATAGATTAAATGAAACATGTGTAATATTATAAGAATATTATTAATATCTGTTGAAATTTGCAAAATACTTACGTTTTTTTAAAAGAGGGAATTAGGAGTTGAAATAGAGATAGTAATATATTTTTAATAATATAATTATTTAACACATGTGATTTACAAAAAAAATATTTATATAAAATTATTTTTTGTTGTATAATTCATTATCCATATCACCACAGAGAATGAGAGATAAAACAAACGAGAATCTAGAAAAGTTTGGTGGATACCAAAATGGCTGAAGAAAAATTCTTTTAAGACCTTAAAATTACAAAAGCTAAAATTAAATAATTTTAAACATTGTTCCAATATCTCTAGGATGGTGGAGTAGTAATTTGTTCACTTTGGTTGCAAATCTCACGCCCCCTCCCCGCCCCCTGTTTGTTTAATCCTGTGTTCAGTTCATAAAGGAGGGGAAGGGAAGGGAAGGAGAGGGAGAAAAGAATTTTTGCTTCAACTATAGAAAATAAATATAGTTAATTTTTATATTGTTTATTAGGATAGAAGATAAGTAAATAGTAAACAATATCTTGATCAATGTATCAATCAATTTCACATTTGCATTGACTATTTTTTGACATGATGGAAGAGCTCTTCCCCTTTTACTCTATGTTTGGTCTACAAAGTAGAGGGGAGGGGAAAGGGAACTTTTACTTCTATTAGGAGAAGTAAATATAATTTACTTTTATTTTATTTAGTTGGGGTAGAAGGAAAGTAAATAACAAATACTATCTTAATTTATATTCCAATTTATCCAAATTAGAACAGACTATTCTTCTAGAACTTCCCCTCCAAATTTGCTTCCCTGTTATCTTTACTTTGTAAGTAGATAACATAATTCACCAATTTACTTCTAAATTTAAATTCCTCTGATTTTCTTCCATCTTTTCACCCAACCAAATATACTATAAATACATGTCAGAAATAATTTGTAAATAGAATCTCTCGCTTACAGTATATTTAGTTAGAGTGGAAAGAAAGAGAAAAAGAGGAAGAGAAATAAATATTGAAGTAAATGGGTTATTTATCTTATTTGCTTATAAAGAAAATATAGAAGTGAAGTAAATTATGAGGGAGAGATTTTTCTCTTCATGTCAGTAAAACAATCTCTCAAAATATGAACGTAGTAAAAAATATTTATTATTTATTCTCCTTCTACCTCAATTAAATAAAATAAAAATAAATTATATTTATTTCTTTAGTAAAAATAAAGGTTTTGTGAACTAAACATAATAAAGAGCATGTATAATGCATTACATTTTAGCGATAAATCCTAACTTGTCCTATTCTAAAATAATACTTTTCATAATTCTTTCTGTTTTGTTATTCACATTCTATATAGGTAATATATATCCACCCTCACACTACAAAAAATAGGGCAAATGCGACGAAGACAAATACGACGGTTAAAAAACCGTCGCAATAGGTTACTTTACACGACGGTTTCAAAACCGTCACAATAGATAGACTTAATACGATGGTCTAATGCCAATCGTCGTATTTGGTGACTAAATATGACGATTTATACAAAATCGTCGTAATAGAGTAATCCAAATACGACGTTTTATTGTAACCGTCACAGTAGAATAGGTCAAATACGACGATTTAATTTAACCGTCATAATAAAGTAGATCAAATACGATGGTTTATTATAATCGTCGTAATAGAGTAGGCCAAATACGACGGTTTATTTTAATCATCGTAACAGAGTAGGCCAAATACGACACTTTATTTTAATCGTCACAATAGAGTAGGCCAAATACGATGATTTATGTTAATCGTCGTTTTTAGTCTAGTTATAACAAAGCCTCTCAAAATTATTTTAAATTTTATCTGATTATTTTTAAATTTAGTCACAATACTATTGGTAATGATTACAATAAATTTAACGATTAAATTGTTAATTTGATATCTTTATATTTGTAAATACTAAGACATCTTTCTATTTTATATATATTACTGTACAAATGTAATAAAATAAAACGAATGACCTTCAAATTTGGTCACTAAACTTGTTTTAACTTTATAAATACATATTTTTGTTTACATATTAAGTTTTCATATATTGATATTAAACAGTTTGAATTTCATTTTAATTATTATAATTAGTTATTCTAAGATATATGTATATATATTATTTATATATAGTATAATATATCCTTATTAGTTAGTGAGTATTAGATTAATATTTTATGTAATATAAATAATTTTTTAATTACGAACATACATATGTGTGTATATATATACTTAGGTAGAGTATCCTATCTCTTGATTATTACATTTAATTATATATATAGACATTCTATCTATGTATTTCTTTACTATTTATGTTAAATTTAAATAATTGTTACATAATATATCTATGTAGAGTATCATAACTCTTGATTATTACATTTTCTTTTTCCTTTGTTACTTTTGTTATGTATGTATGTATGTATGTATGTATGTATGTATGTATGTGTGTGTGTGTGTGTGTGTGTGTGTGTGTGTGTGTGTGTGTGTGTGTGTGTGTGTGTGTGTGTGTGCACGCGCGCATTAAAAATTATAGTAAAATTATGGTTTATTATGTATTAAAAAATTATGGTTTTCATATATATGCACTAATTTTTTTTTTCTAGATATACCGTATCATAATTCAATGAAGACTAAATGAATTAGGATATATCATGAAGACTAAATGAATTACGATACGGTATATCTAGAAATTACTTCATCCAATTCATTTAGTCTTCATCCAATTTCTAGAAAGGATTATTGTATTTGACAAGAGTATTCCACAACCTAAAAACAAAGCACAAAATAAAATAAAACACACCAGTAGAGTATAAAATGAAAATTAAACTAAAAGAAATAACTCCCTAGAGATAAAAGAACATTATCCTTCATGGAATGTGGCATCTAGTCGATCCAATCCCCCAAGATCCTCTCCAAAATAATGATTTAGTTTAAGGGATGCCTAAACCACCTTCATTTGAGTCTTAAATATGATTTAGTTTTTTCTTATTATAGTTGGCCTTGAAGTATGCTTATCTCAGTCTTTTAGTTCGGTCCTCCAACTGTGTATCAGGGATTTTTTTTCATCAATTTCTTCTCACATTCCAGTATCTCAATGGCTTCTCTCAAGTTCTTCTCAGCCATATGTCCTCCTTCTTCATTTCGCATCTCCTATAAATCCAAAGACATATTCTCAAATTATTATTTCTTTGTTATCTTGGGAGCATATAATTAACTTATTTACAAGTGTGTGTGAGAGAGAACCTGAACTTTCTTGATTAGGGTCTCCAAACTCATCAACTTCCTGTGAGGCCATCGACTAATTCCCAACTCTCTACATTTTCTCTTAAGAATGGTTAGGCCAATATTTAGTTCTTTAGCTGCCCGAGTGAGTGGCATGCAAAAATACTTCGAAATAGTTGCTCTTGATAATGTCTTGGAGTTACTGCCCTTCTCCTTTCCCTGTCTACTGATTATCTTCTTCTCTACAGGAATTTCGTCTAAAGTGATACCTTTAAGGTGCATTTCACGAATCATATTCTGGCTTTGTTCAAAATCTATTACGGAGTAGAAAGGATCATGCACAAGCATATCCTCCATTAGAGGAAAAGTATCAAAAGAAGTCTCTTGAATGGGCAGATCAAATTGAAAATCTAAATGGGTTGTTTCTTGAACAGGTAGATCAAGAGGAAATGGTTGGATTGGAAAGAAAAACACATTGAAATCTTCTTCTTTAGAAAATAATTCAAAATTTAACCACCTCTCAAACAAATTAAGATTATCCATTTCTAAGAAAGGGATATATATATATATATATATATATATATATATATATATATATATATATGCGCGGGAAGAGGGGAGGGATGACTGAGGAGAGACAGAGACTAAGGGATGACTAATGGTTGCTAACTAAGTGATATATATATATCTGTGCAGGAAGAGGGGGGATGACTAAGGAGAGAAAAAGACAACAGGAAGAGGAAGGGGTAAATGACAGATAATATTTTAATTACATTGAGCTGACATTTTTTTGTTGTTCTGTTGCAGAAAGGGACAAGGAGGAAGGGGAAAAGACGATTGGTTTGCAAAATATTTTAATTGGAAAGGGATGACTAAGGAGATAAAGGGATAAGGAGGAAGGGGAAAAGGTAGATGTGTAGATAATATTTTAATTACACTGAGCTGACATTTTTCTATTGTTCTATTGTAGAAAGGGACAAGGAGGAAGGGGTAAAGGTAGATGTGTAGATAATATTTTAATTATACTGATCTAACATTTTTATGTTGTTCTGTTGCAGAAAGGGACAATGAGGAAAGGGAAAAGACGATTGGTTTGCTAATTTTACATAAAATATTTGAATTTTTACTGCCTTGTCTTTTATTGGAACCACATTAGTGCGCAAAATATTTTAATTGTATTGCCTTGACATTTTTCTGTTGTTGTGACTTTAAAAATACTTCGGTTTTGTTGCAGAAAGGGACAAGGAGGAAGGGAAAAAGACGATTGGTTTGCTCATTTTACATAAAATATTTTAATTTCACTGCCTTATTTTTTTATTGGAGTCACATTAGTGCGCAAAATATTTTAATTGCACTACCTTGATATTTTTCTGCTGTTGTGACTTTACATATAATTGGGTTTTATTGCATAATATGCACATTAGTTTCATAGGAAATTTATGTCGGTATATGTCTACATTTTAATATTCTAAGTTACACGTGTACTTTATTTTTTTAAAGATGATGAGATGCTTTTCTATTTATTGGAGTCATTTCATTGTTGAAATTGATCTCCGATTTGTGTATTGTACATGTAAGGAGATTTTTTAAAGACCAACCTACTGACCTAGAGTTATGTTGGGTAAAAACTAATATTTTGTCGAGATTAAGGAGAGGAAGAGACAAGGAGGAAGGAGAAAAGATGATACCGGGAAGAGACATGAAGGAAGGGGAAAAGATGATATCGGGGAGGATTGACGTACTCAATTTTGTTTCTTATTTTACATGTACTACTGTTTTTAATAGATTCTTTGGCATTTCCTACTTGTTATATATGTAGTATTACTTCTCTCGTGGAGTTTAAGGATTATTTATGATTTCAATGTTCAAGAGAATGATTTTGATTTGTTTGGCATTAAGCAAATTGTATTTTATTGTGATTGGTGTTGAATGAGTTGAAGATTGTATTTAATTTGAAATTACAGGTGAATAGGCCTAAATTCCAATCAATTATTTTTTTTTTAAAAAAAAATTATTTGCTTTGTGATCGTCGCATTTGGTAATAGCTTAACAGAATAAATACGACGGTATGAACCGTCGTTTTTAATAATGGTAGTAATTGCTTTGAGATTTATTGCCACAGTTGTAATTATGACGGTTGAATACCGTCGCAAATACTTAGCAATTGCGACGGTTAGGGCCGTTGCAAATAACCATCGCAATTAACAAGTATTTGCGACGGTTTAAAACTGTCGTATTTACGGAACAATTGTGACGGTTTTTTCACCAAATGCGACGGTTTGCAAAATTCCAATCCAAGTGAGTAATTGTGACGCTTTTCTCTAACCATCGTATTTACATTATCACATTAGGTAAATACGACGGTTTTTTTCATAATTTTTAATAAAAACGATGTCATTATATATTACGGTAAAAAAATTATCGTTTGACTGTCGTTTATAGTAAAAACGACAATATTTTTTTAAATATGATGGTTTTTTGACCGTCGTACATCTAACATCTTGAACAAAACTAATGCCATTAGCAACCTTGTTTTTAAGTTACTAATTGATAGTAATTCAATTAGTTAATATGTATAGGTGATTTGTGTTGGCCCTTGAATGATTTGGAGTTCAAACTTTTAGCAGGAAAAGTTAAAAAACAGTGACGGAATGTTTTACAACAATAGAATTCACTTTTTCAGTTTCCTTCTTGTATACAAAGTCTCATGGCAATCAACAGAACTCGTCACTAGTTTTTCATTGAAATTTTTGGGGCACCAAAGTGAATCTTACAATTGCTTTCAATCTGGAGAGTTTCTTAACCAGAAACTACTCAAAGAACTGAAAGAAAAGCATTACATAAATCACAAGCAGACACAACAGAAATGGAGGAAAATGAAGGAAAATGAATAACACAACAGTCAATCTTCTTAGTGTTTCCGAATAGCAACAGCAGAAAGCACCACCAAGAAGATGAGAAGGACCACCGTGCCAAATCCCGCAACCACAGCTCCGCTAGACTTTTGACAGAAATCAGTGAACTGCTGGCAGATAGCAAGCCAATTTGCATCCGAGTTTCCATTGTGAGCCAAGTAGACTATTGCTGCAGATGCAGCAGATGCTGCCGTCGCCAATGTCAGTGCCACCTGCAACCATAGCAAATTCATTTAGATCGGGAGTAATAATCCAAAGGACTCAAAATGGTCGTCGGACAAGAGTTTACCGTGTCCAAGATGATTAAGAGTAGTCTTGGTGCCACTGCATGTGGGCGGACAATGCACACTATGGAGAAGGGAAGTGATAAGACAAGATAGCCGCAAATGATAGCCATTGCAATCACAAAGAACCTGCAGAAGTTATTCTAAGCCTTTATTTCTGAGAAGAGTAGAAAGCAAAAGATTGTCTGGGGTTCTCGGTCGACTTACATGAAAGTAGGCAGATCGTCGTAACTGGCTTGGAACTGGAAGAATTGAGTGAAGAATGGAAGTGTCTCCTCGGCGGTTCCCATGCCGACCGTGGCACCTAAAGCAGCCGCAACGGCAGATAGCCTCAGGATGAGGTCAAATATCGCAACACCCTTCTTGTATCTTCCAGCTTTTCCATAGGCGGCGGAGGGAGCAGGGGCTCCAAGAAGAGGTGCTTTTCCCTTCCTTTCCCTGCTTGTCTCTGGAACATCAATCTTAGTTGACTCGTTTTTCTCCATTTCTGGCAAAAGAAAAGTAGTTCAAACTCTGGGAATGTGTTACAAAGAAGACAAATGCAGCTCAAGGGCCTGCGTTTTTCTTCTTTGTAGACAAGAAGCTCAAAGCTTGGGATGAGATGAATGCCAAAGGGGATTGAAGCTTTATATAAGATCAAAACCTCAAAAGATTGAGCTTTGAAAACCTTGTAATATAACATTATGAAGCCAGAGAAGTATAATAATGGAACAAGAGGAGTTGTTGCTAACTATTTCTCGTATGGTTTAGAATAATATTTAGGCAACTTTTTTGCATCAGAAAGCAAAAGGTTATCCTGATGGGGCAGATTGATCCAAATATGCCCAAGTAGTATAGTACAAAAAAATTGTAAGAAACCCTCAAATCCGAACTTCTTCCTTTGACAATTTTGTTCTTCAAAGGAAGTGATTTACGCATATTTCTTTGTTGAAACTCGATTCATACGGTAGTCAGCGCCATTACTTTACTCAATTGTCAATCGTAATAGGCATAATAAGCCGGATGATTTAGACGATTGGGTAATAATAGATTTTCAAGCAAAGAGCTTTTGGTTAGAGGAGGCTAGTTATAATATGCATGATTAGTCAACTAAACGCCCAATCCTCCCCTAATCCATTAGGAAGGAATTTCTCTCCTCCATTCCCCTCCACTTTTGAGTTGTGCTTTTCTGTTCCGGTATCCCAACTAGTTGTTAAATGGGCATACGAACTGCTACTCTTACAACTCCTTTTGTCCGATTCTTGTTGGTTAAAAGAACATGAAAAATAGGCAACCGGCATATCCAAGAAAACCTTTTAGATGGGATCATAGAACCCCATGAAAAAACTATAAAATGTTCAACTCGAGCTGCTGCATAGGTTTGGTTTGATTAAGTGAACATTTTGTGGCGTAGGCATAATTGGTAATTTTAAAGCTCAAGTTGTCAATAAAGCATACTACGCAGTGGAAATTCATTTGTGCGCTTGAACAAGGAAAACCACAGCTCCTTTGACAGAGTGCATTTTACCTCTCCACCATCCACGTACTTGCCCCAAAAAGACTAGCAAAAATTGGTGCATCAGTACCGGATGCCATATCTGGAAAGAAATTATTTTTAAGTCATCGGTACAATCCAGTTTCTTCAAGAACAGGTGATCGCAGACATTAGGTAAACTTAAGGATGCACAAACAAAAGTCATTCCAGACACCACGCTGCCCAAACTCACAGCTGCATTGATGAAAAGATGTGTATATCATGGCTGTAACCTCCACCCTCGCTTGGCAACTGCCTTTATCACTTGACCAGCTGCCTCTTCATTATCATTTAGTGGGCAGTAGTTCCAGCTCTCAGATATCTGGAGAATCAAATAGGAAGATAAAAATCTAGAATTCATAATTCCATAGGGGATTCCAAGTGAATGGTAGAGCTGGAGTAATACAAGTAAATTTCATCCCCATCAGTCGCTATTTCATTTCAAATGTTGCAAATTTGAAGCGTCTTTATTACTCAATGCTTTAAATTTTCAGCAAGACAAGTAACTGAATACAGCAGGAGCGGTCCACATGTTAAGCAATAAGGCAACTCCTCATAGTTGTTAAAAGCCTTTAGTTCCTCCTGATTTCATTCTATAAAAAATAAGGAACTGATAAAACATGAATAGATAACTCACATTTTCTTTTCCAGTGAAAGGTTGAACTGCCCCTCGAGCTTGCAGTGATTTGTGGAAGTCAGTAAACTTCCACCTACATCGCTCAGTCCCAATCACATAAACAGGCTTCCTGCAGCATTAAGTTTTAGACAGAGAATAAATGAAAATTTATTGAAAAAGGAACTAATAATTCATAATCCAAACTGTACCCTGTGCTGCACGCCTCACTCAACATACTGATTGAATCAGCTGTGATTACAAAAGCATCTGCCCAGGCTAGATGACCCATGTGCGGATTTGGACCTGGTAAGTATCACACCATGCTATCATCTCAATGACTTAAGCAATCGCATAATACAACTCTACTTACTCCCGAGACCAATTTTCTAGTTGTATCTTGTTAATATTACCTAGGATTCTTTGTGAAGTTTTTCTGATTTCAACATCAAATCATGAGTTCATTACTTGATAAAGATGCATATAAGGAGTTCATGAAAACTGTTTGAAGTTCCGTTAGACAAAGACAATATACAATTGATAATGGACTAATTACTTGCAAAAAGAAACTCAAAATATTTCTCAACCTTTGATATAGGACTAATACTTGTAAGGCTTTCCCATTTCTTCAACGTTCATTGGGTTTCTAAGGAGAAAACATTGTGTGCTGTTCACATGCATAGACTCGATAAGTATTTTTATTCTTTTGGAGCGAACTTGACTGTTCACACAGTTGATCATTCCTTATGTATTGGGAGAATGAAATACATATGGTCCCATAGGTACCTTCACCATGCCATATGTAAACTTTAGGATCATTTCTGAGTTCTGTCACTAGGACATCTTTTACCTGTCCATAAACAGCGTTTTTAGGGAGGATCATTAGACAAATGGACAACTAGAACTCCCCGAAGCATGCATACCTGCTTTGGAGTTCTACGAGAAAAAGATAAACGAAGGCTACCACAACTTGGGAGAACCTTCTGCAATGAGGCAGTAAGTTGTTTAGCAAGATCTGCACCATATCTGCAATGCCCTGAATACAACAAGGTATCAAGAGAGAACAAAAAGTGGGCAGTTTTAAAAGTGAACTGAGTTTTGAGAAATTATGTCCCAATGCAATTTTTGTTCAAATTATCAGCGCACATAATTTGTTTTGAGAAATAACAATAGGAAATTCTTTCAAGCGACAGAAAACCTGTTCCTCGTTTATTGCAGCAAGTATAATTTATTTACAAAATTGCAGGCAGGAGAAAATCTCAATTTGGAAGTGCTTGCTTCTGGATGAATAATAAAATATTGCATTTGTAGGATGTATGAGTTACACGCCAAGGAAAAATATTTATAAGCAGATTAACAAGAAGCCTCGAGAAAGATTGCTAGTTAAAGCACCTAAAATTTGCATCTCATTAGTCATTTATGGAGAAACAACCATCATAGAAGCTTCAGGCTTAGACTTCAAGCAAAGAAACTACTCTATATACTTGTAGACAATTTACATCCCCCAGCAACATACTGGAAGAAATTAAACTTGAGCAAGAGAAATGCATATTTGACTAAAATTGATTAATGAAGAACATTACATATCATTTTGCAACTCACAGCCCCATGAACAGAACTATTAATGTACTATCAAAGTTTTAGTGACATAATAACATTCAAATGGAAAAGTTACTTGTTGGCCCTCCAATATTCACCACAAGTAAGGGCTTTGGCAATGATGCCAATTCATCATGCCAGGCAGATGCAGATGTGAGCAGTGCAATAGAATCAGCCTGATGAAGGGCACCCATTGTGAGAACCTAAAATTTAATGATTGAATTCACTAAGGTAAGTATGTCTCTGAAATTATAAAGCAAAAATTTGCATACAGAAGCTTATTACATATCAGAAGCAAATACCACAGATCTATCTGGAGGTTTACGAGGTGTTATCCACCAACGGAAAAACCAAGGAATTTCCTGCTGTCCCTTAGGTGTCAGTGGGTAATAATCATGGCATGGTGTGATCACCAGATCAAACCTATTTAGACGTGATCGTGGATGTTGAATCTGAAAACATAATATGCGAGGTTACTTTTTGAAGCAACATGGCACTGCTTGTCCAGTTCCATAGTTCATAAAAATGCTTCTCCAGCAATATCTTGCATTGATGGATATAGAAGGAAGAAAATAAGGATGTGAACTATCTGTACATAATCTACCCCAAAAAATAAATAAATAAATAAAGAACTAATTTGTACATAATAAGAGCAAACTAATGCAGGAGGCTCCCATCACTAAGAGGTCTTGAAGGGTCCACTTGTGAGAAAACTGTCCAAGTACTTCATTTTAAAGTCTTTTTAATATCTTAAACTAGTGCTTGCGTTATATGTACTCTTCATGTTAGCCAAGCAACATGGATGCTGGTATGGGATTGAGTGTCAGATATATTCACATCAAACTTGAGTGCTCTGAGTTTGAAGATGCACTCCGAATATGATGTGCTTCCTCAATTATGTCCAGACAACAATGGCCAGACTTGTGACTCCCAAATGAAGACAGCAACTGCAACAAGGGGATAGGCCATGATAGAAGTCAAAAGAGACATTATGTTGTATGCTTTAGGGCACTGTCCATGCTAAAACAGTCCAACAATTGCTCCTTTATACTTGGTATTACAGTTTCATATGCATGACTCATATCAGCAGAGATATCAGATTACTTGAACAATATCATTCCCCTTATTCATTGAAGCATTTCGTGAGGTTCTAAATATCTTTTGTTAAGGACCAACGATGGATGTCCATATAACCTAATTTTCAAGGTACTCCCTCCGTCTAGAAATAAGTGGCTTAATTTTCTTTTTGGTTTGTGCAAAAAAACTGTCCACCTTCTAAATGAAGGTCATATTTTTTTTTTTTTTTCAATTTTACCCCTACACCAATTGCCCATCAATTAATTAACATTATAACGATCCATAATGAATTTATTTTAACCAAGAAAGACAAGGCATTCTCCTATATAAAAAAGAGAAGAGTCTACTTAATTATTCTCTCTATTTTTCCATTTTTCTCTCCATATAAAGACCACAAGCAGATTCTCCTTCTGTTCAGAAATAAGTGGTCTAATTGCCAAAACCACGCATGTTATGGAATTGTAGAATTTCATAATTTTAACAAAATCTCATCTTATTAATTACATCCTACCACTTCAATTCTCGCTCATTCTCACCTCTCTCCTTCGTCTTCTTTTCCTTTCTCTCACTAGAATTTCTCCTCTTAACACCTTAGTAGCAATGACCATGTACATATCTCTTCTGTTAGTTCTTTATCTTCAGATTTGAAGTGGAACGAAGAAAGTTTTCATCTCCACACCCCCTTCGATATCAACGAAAGCAGATTTGAAAATTTTGCTCCAATGAAATTGCTTCAAATTTCATTAAATGAAGATTTCCCACCAAAGATTTCCTCAATAAAATAATTTGTCTTCATTCCAAATGGCAGCTGCCATCTGGTTAGATGTCAATTGAAATCGACCTCAATATTGCTTGCCGAATATGAAACTGCAAATGGAGATGAAGAATACGACTATGAAAATGCTTCTCATCCGCAAATTAATTTAAATTTGAGTCCGGATTTTCCAACCACTGAAAGGATTTCACCAAAAAAATTGGAATTAGACTTGAACCTTGAGCCACCTCAAGAAGATGTATATGTCTTTGAAAAAGAAAGATGTATATGTCTTTGAAATGGGTTAGTTTTCTTTCGATTCTGGGCTTTTCTTTTCTCTTCGTTTTGATTCTTCTAATTGTATACATTTTGGTTTACGGTTATCTATGTTAAAAAAAATTCCCCTTCTTTTTGTGTGATTTGCAAGTTCAGTTTGAGATGCCGTTTACAATCACTTTAATTGTTAAAAGAATTGCAAATTCAATTTACCTTACCAGAGTATCTGATATTTATAATACTTACATTCTCTTAATAAACATTCTAAGATGCCGTGCAATGTTGTATAGACCCGTGTACTTATTACTAGAATAGCTTTTGAAGAGCACTTATACTGAGTTTAAACCTGTGCAATTGTTATGTTTTATTAATGGTGCTCTAACTCTGTTCAACCGACTTGGTTGTATGAAAAACCTTCATTTGAATTTGAATTCTATGTTATTTGCTGGTAATAGTCAGGGTATTCAGTACTTATACATTTATAAAGATAAGTATTTATACAACTCCAAAAAGAATGGCATTTCATCAATGGCCCATCCGTGTGAAAACAGTGGTAAGACACATGGGGCTAGAAAGTTCAACTTTCTATTACTTGAAGTCTTGAAAAGTATGTATGTAGCTTTGCTTTTGTGGAGAGGCTAACGCCATGTTTTTACTTGTATGGGGACAGGAATTGAGAACCATGGTTTGACTTGTGCATTTTTTTTATTTTATTATTACATTTAGCAACAAAGAGGGGTTCTCTACTATTCTTGACCATCTAGATTATATGGAACTCACAACCACACTATATAATGCAATTGAAAGTGGTGTATTTTTTATATCTATGCTACCATTGTCAAGGCTCCTGCTTGACCAACAAGAAACCCTAAGCTATATTTGTTTTTGACAGTCTTATCTTAAGATCAGTAAAAGAGCTCCTATGTTTTGGTTTGTGTATATGAATGAGTAAACAAATATTTTGATAAAAGAGCTCCTCATCATTAGGATTAATCCACATTAACACCCATTAATCCAGTGCTATCAAAATACTCATTTACTCATTCATATACGCAAACAAAAAAATAGGAGCTCTTTTACTGATCTTATGATAAAACTGTCAAAAACAAATATAGTTTAGGGTTCTTGTTGGTCAAGCAGGAACCCTGAAAATAGTAAAAGAGAAATAAAAAATACACTACTTTCCATTGCATTATATAGTGTGGCTGTGAGTTGCATATAATATAGATGATCAAGAATAGTAAAGAATCCCTCTTTGCTGCTGAATGTAATACTTTTAAAAAAAAAAAATTGCACGAGTAAAACCATGGTTCTCAATGCTGTCCCCATACAAGTAAAACCATGATATCAGCCTCTCCACAAAAACAAAGCTATATACATACTTTTCAAGACTTCAAGACTTAAAGTAATAGAAAGTTGAACTTTCTAACCAGTGTCTTAACCATTGTTTTCACACGGATGGGTCATTGATGAAATGCCATTCTTTTTGAGGTTGTATAAGTACTTATCTTTATGAATACCTTGACTATCACTGACAAATAACATAGAATTCAAATGAAGGTTTTTTATATAACCGAGTCCGTTGAATAGAGTTAGAGCACCATTAATAAAACATAACAATTGCACAGATTTAAACTGAGTATAAGTGCTCTTCAAAAGCTGTAAAAGTTTTGGTCTTACAGTAATAAGTATACTGATCTATACAGCACTTCATGGCAGCTTAGAATATTTATTAAGAGAAAGTAAATATTATAAACAACAAATACTCGGATAAAGTAAATTGAATTTGTAATTTTTTTTGTAAACAGCATCTCAAACTTAAATTGCAAATCACACGAAAAGAAGGGGAATTTTTTTTTAAGATAGATAACCATAAAATAAAATGTATACAATTAGAAAAATCAAAAGGAATAGAAATCAAAAAGGAAAAGCCCAGAATCGAAAGAAAACTAAACAGTTTCAAAGACATATGCATTATCATCTTCTTGGAGTGGTTCAAGTTTCAAGTCTACATCCAATTTTTTTTTGTGAAATCCTTCAGTTGTTGGAGAATCCGAACTCAAATTTAAATCAATTTGCTGATGAGAAGCATTTTCTTGGTCGTATTCTTCATCTCCATTTGTAATTTCATATTTAGCGCAAGCAATATTGAGGTCGATTTCAATTGACATTTTGTAATAGAACCAGATGGCCGTTGCCATTTGGAATGAAGGCAAATTATTTTGTAGAGCAAATATTTGGGGGGAAATCTATCATTGAGCAAAATTTTCAAATCTGTTTTCGTTGATATTGATGGGAGTGTGGAGAGGAAAGGTCACACTTTTTTCGTTCCACTTCAAATCTGAAGATAAGAACTAACAGAAAAGATATCTACTTCCATCCTCTGTTACCAATGTTACTGCTACTAAGGTGTTGGAGGAGAAATTCTGGTAGGAGAAAGGAAAAGAGGACAGTGAAACAAAGAAAGGGAAGAGAAGGAGAGAGGTGACAAGAGAGAGACGAGAAATGTGAGGGAAAGAATTGAAGTGGGGGATATAATTAATGAAATGAGACTTTCTTAAAATTAAAAGAAGGGTAGAATGGATATTTTAATTCTTTTTACTTTGAAATTCTATGATTCTTTAATATGCGTGGTTTTAACAATTAGGCCATTTATTTCTGGACAGAGGGAGTAATATATAGTTAAACATCAAGACGGAAATATTGCAGCCAAAGGAGCCCCCATACGGTAATAATACTCAAGTTTTTAGACAGAAGAAAATCAAAGGAATCTCTGATGTAGAAACAAAGACAAACTGCATACTGAAGTAAGCATAAAGCGCTTGTTAATGAATTGCTGATTAGAGAAATCATTACACTTTTAACCATTTTCTTTGTGGAAAGGAAAAGTAAATCCAGTTCTTCATGCAGATTACACAAAACTTTAATAACAGATTTTATAGATTGCGGAGCCTTCTCAAACCTGAACTACAAAAACGTGGTCGGGAGCTAATCGTTTTATGGTACTAGCAACAGAAATAGTATCCCGGCCAGATGCAACCACCAATGTAGGACCATCCCTAGAAAATTTAAACTGTAAACACTACAGCGAAAAAACTTACAAATTTGAGATAAAACCAGGATAGCAGAAGGCATCATCTTTAGAATCTGAGGGACATAAACCAAGCATTTCTGTAGGAAAGCCCCGCAATAAATAAACAACTACTAAAGTTTGAGATCATCTAAATTACATCAGATTAGGGAACATTCGAGATTGCAACACTTATAGTATGGGACCTAAAAAAAGACCATCACCATATTATTAAAGTCATGATCAAGGATTCTAAAAAAGCTCCATTGACATTCTCACGTATAAATTTTGAATATGATACTAAAGATGATAATGATACTCAAATGAAAGACACGTTTTATGCATTTGGATTGACGTTCCGATTCTGATCCCAATAATATGACAGGGACAAGTGCAAAGACCAAGCTCAAAGAAATTGAATATACAAACTAAAATACAAAGTCCAAACAAGGTATGGCGGGACAAACAAAATTTGGAAACAAGAGAAGAAGTGTAATGCATACTTGTCAAATGTTTCTCGAGCTTCTTTTGCAATATTGCGTGCATTGGCTTCTAAAGTGCCCGAAATCCCTGCACCAGCGTTGCACAAAGAAAACGGGAAATCGGTTCAACCTCCACACTTGCAAATGTTTTATATACAGTTGCCTTTCGAAAAATATACCTCAGTGTACCTTTACAATTAACTGGAAGAGGTTTGCCAGAGACATCAAATCTTGAATCTCCACGGATTCCATTTATCACAGACTGAAGCTTTTTATGGAGTGAAACTGGCAGCCAGCGAATCCTCTCATGAATTCCTCCACTTGGCCTAGTTACCCGCTACACAAGTGTTAATAAGCAATAAGAAAACGGAACTCTATTGGAAAACTTACAGAACTGCTCAAACACAATCAAGAAAACCAAAAAGATGACTCTAAATCTGAACATCAACAGCACAAAAAGAGCTTATTGAAGCTTTCTTTGCTTTTGCAATGTCGTATGAATTCCTTACATAGAGGGTATGCCTGTGGAAGAGGCCGAGAGCTCGAACCAAACCAATGCACTGATTCTCTGCGCCTGCAACGCCGTTGCCGATCACCACCGCTCTCCGGATCGTTCGCATTGGTTTGCTCGGAAATTTTGGCTGAAGTCTATGGCTTTACTAGTGAGGTACTGCCAGGAGTGGTTTTCGAGAGGGTTATGAAGCAAACGGTGTCGTTTCAGGGGCTGGGTTTAATCTAGTCTTTGACGTTTCCTTCTCCTTCATTGAAAAGTTCACGACATTACGTCGTCGTTCCAAAGTATCTATATAAACTTCGTCGTCTTGAAAGCCAGACGAGACGGGTAACAGAAGTAGAAAGGGAAAGATGTGGGCGAGTTCAGACGGCGGAGCGCCGGAGGTCACTCTGGAGTCTTCCATGGGCTCGTTTACAGTTGAGGTACTCTATAAGTTCTCTCTCCATTGTTCCACCCGTTCCCTTCTCTTTCCTTTTACCTTTGCTAATACTAAGAAACTGCGATTTTATTTTATAATGTAATAAAAAAGATGTACTACAAGCACGCTCCGAGAACTTGCAGGAATTTTATAGAGCTTGCTCGCCGAGGCTATTACGACAATGTCAAGTTCCATAGGATCATCAAGGTTTGGTAACAGCTTAAGTTCCTGCTTCCTTTTGGTGAATGACAAATTACTTGTGTGGAGCTTGAAACTAAGAGCAATTCAATTTTGAATTTTGGAGTAGGGTTTTGTCGTGCAAGGTGGGGATCCTACCGGCACTGGTCGAGGTGGAGAATCTATCTACGGGTATATTTCCTTTTACGGTTTTTTCCTAGGGCATTTTATGCTTCTTTGACACGTTGACGCTCATGCTCTTCTGTATCAAAGCATGCTTTAGGAATTTTTATTGTAAAATTAACTTAGGATTAAATGTTCTGTGAATTTATTATGTTTGTTCTTATTCTCAGAATCAGGCAAATATTTTGTTTGCACATATTTTGTATAATTGAATGCATTTGTTGTGTTTGCGCTTTATGCTTGAGTATGCTTGTAGTGCCTCCTGATAGTTGGTGCATATCTGTGTAATGCTTCCTAACTTGGTTCTAGTTCCCAGTTTTGATTGAAATAGATTCTCTTTTATATGGACTGCCTGCTATATGCTACGATTTTGTTTGAACTGGTTTAAATTCATATGAGCAATAATTTACAGTTGATACAATGTGGATATAATGGGTGATGTTTTCCATTGCAGGGCAAAATTTGAGGATGAGATAACTCCACAGCTGAAGCATACGGGAGCTGGTATTATATCCATGGCAAATGCTGGTCCAAATACGAACGGAAGCCAGTTTTTTATTACCCTTGCACCTGCACAGTCACTGGATGGTAATGCAGTTTATTTTTTCATCTTCTTTATAGGTTAATGCAGATTCGCAGTGGTTGGTGGAATATGTGGGATTGGATCTTAAGATATGTCAAAATGATTTCATCTAGATGGTTTGGGAAAATTGTCATAAATTTTCTATCATTTTGGCGGCATATTGAATATGCAAATTGTGAGGCACATTGACTGAAGTTTTCATTGCACAAAGGTAGGCACATCGTTTGGATCAAGTGTCTAGTAATTGTTGGTTTCAGAACCTACTAATACAATCTTTTAATATGACCGCCGGTGATGGTACACAGGATCAAATACAGCTTTTTTATTTTGGTTGTGTGGTATAAGAGAGTTCTTTTTTTATGACCTTCAGTCTCCCTAAGTTGAGTAAAGCTCCCTTTCATCTCGAAGATCATCTAGTTCCTACTCTTTACATTTTTTCTATGCTAAAAAAAAGAAATGTGGAGGAAACTTAGAAGAATGATAAGATGGAGACATTCTAAACTGGGTTGCAACTGGAACTATATTGGTTATGAATAAGTTCTCAAATAGAGAACTTCAGGGACAATATGTGAAGGATGAGAGTAACTTTACCAGGATGCTTTGGCTCCATTAAATTGTTTTATAAGTTGACTGAAAAATTAGCAAGCAACAGAATATAGTAAAGAAGACTTAAACATTCTACAGTTCTCAATTACTGCAACAGAAAGTATGGATTATTTGTTGTTTGATCTCATTGTAATGCTGCTTTTTTGGTAGCCTATTTTTACTTTTTGGATTTTTTTTCCTGCATTTTTATTGTGGCTTATACATTTTTTCTTTTCATTCTACAATTTTCAGTTAATTTCTCCTGCTGACATTTTCTTCTCCAAAGCAGTAATAGCTGCAAGTTCACATCTGGTTTCAAGTGGTTGATTAAGAAAATTTTCCTTTCTTTACATTTTTGTGGTTCAGGAAAGCATACGATATTTGGAAGAGTATGTAGAGGAATGGAGATTGTCAAGAGACTTGGTAGTGTTCAAACTGACAGCACAGATAGGTTCGTCTTTCTTGATAATGTTCTTGATCTAAGACAATGATATAGAACCTAATATTGGCATAAGTGAAAAACTATTGCACAAATGTGCTAGTCATATTGTGGGATGTTTACTTGATTAAACTCCCAGGTTTTCCTTCTTGCCCAAGTTTTTGGTATTAGTCCCCTTTTGGGACTTGAAAGTAGCAAAATACTCTCATTTGGAAAACAAGATAAAGAAAATATATTAGAGGTATTAACGTGGTACATTTTTTTGAAGTTATAGGGGTTAGTAGAAGTGTTTTCCTTTTACACTTTCAAATTTGGCTTTAAACGCCCCTTCATTACATACAGCATGACATCGGACAAAGTTTTCTTTGAGCTGACATTCGCAATACATTTTTTTGCTTAGCCTTTCTTGAACAACATGGTTGAGAATTTGAATGACTTTCTAACTTTTGCCGTATTTATTCAGACCAATTCATGATGTGAAGATCCTACGGACAATAGTCAAAGACTGATACATACATTTGCCTCATTGCAAATATCAAGTATCTCAAACATCGGACAAGAAGCGCGTGATATTCTGAAATCTGATATTCTTAGGTCGGGTTGCTTATACTTGCATTCTGGAAAAGGTTATATGAATTTGCAAACATGAGGTCCTGAACATACTCAAAATGTAACTTTTTATACCTGCTTTCTTTTCTTGTATCTCTTTGCTTTTCATTTAAAAGATAGAGCCTTAATTTGTGATCTTATGTATGATTCTTCGGATATGGCTTCATCGAAAGACGCCAAAAAAAAACAAAATCCATTTTTCTAACATCATTTCTACAACTGTTTATCTTTCTTTGACAAAAGGATTATTATTCTCAGAAGCCTTGATTTGCATAAGAAGTCCAAGTAAACAAACTCATTTTATTTATTCACATCCTCAGTATGCGTTAGTGGTTTTCAAAGCTGCAGATTATTATTGTATCAGTTTGATAATAAAGAATAAAATAAAGTTATTTGTGTTGATGCTAGTGTCAGGAATAATATAAACTGTATTTTTATAAATTATATTACCATGATAGTAATTAAAGCACCGAATATATGAAAACTTATAATCTGGAAGCCTACACTATTTGGGATGCCAGTTACCAGCACAAGTGAATCCTATTTTGCTAGATAGCACTTTCTAACCATATCCAATGGGTGTGAAACAAGAAGAATATACTAGAAAACAGCACCAAAGTTTCAGATTAGATTGAGTATGCCCGACATTTTGGCACAAAGGAAAGTTGAAAATTTAGTCTATTGAGCTAAAGAGTATGTGCTTTTGCTAAATTTTCAAGCCAAGGCAGGAAGCAGGAAAGGCCCTTCTTGTCCTGGTAATGCCTGTGCAAACTGGTCCGTTACATCCCGGGCAAGCTCAATTCTCTAAAGGGCCTCCAAACCGAGGTTTTTGGGACCGTGACCGGGTACTACTGCCACTTCGATTTTATCATTCAAATAGTTTGTTTTCAAAAACAGCAAATTTGAGAGAATCGTTTTAGACCGATCGATACAATCAATGAATCGTTGAACCAGTCAGTTTAATAGTGAACTGCGCGGTTTGTTTGAAAAAAAAATTAAAGGGGCAAATTTTATAACTCAATAAAGTTCAAGCCCCTCAATAAAAAAAAAAAAACAAGAATGATTACTTTAAATTTTGTTGTGTGTTAGATTGTTAGTTATAAACTAAGAATGATTACTTTTAATTATAGATTTGAATGTTTATATCTTTATGAACTTAAATTACATTATATTATTGATCAATTTGATTTTTAAAAATAATTATATTTTAAAATTTAAAATTATAATATTACCGATTCAATTACGATCTAATTATGATTGAACCATTAAATCATAAACCAATAAATTTTCTAACTCAATGTTCGATTCGATTCTGAAAACATTGCTCCAAACACCTTCATCTTAATTCTCAATCAATACCTTGATCACTCGCATCTAGCTACAGAGGCCATTGCAAATATGAAGAAATGAACCTCATTGCAATTGCAAGGGAAAAACATTTCCTGTTAGAGATTTGGTTTTTTATCCCTTGTCTTTTTTGTTTTTTGTTTTTTTTTGACATAATACAATACAATAAATTAAAGTTGAGAATAAACGATAAATATATTATACCTCATTAACCCTAAGTATAGTTTATAAACCTTGAGTGGCTAAAAGATAGAGGATAATAAATACACTTTAATTTTCTACTTAGTACTTCATGGTTATTTTTGACAATTATTAGCGAGGTGAATTTAACTTTATCTTTTTTTTAAAATAGTAATATTGAAATTTCAAAGCGAGTTATTGGCTTTAAAAATCATTTAAGAAGGAGATGAAAAAAAGGAATCCAAATATATATATATAAAAGTCGAAGATGAATCCTCATATTATGTTACTTGGCTTTGTATAGTAGCGACACATGACAACTCATGGACAAATATATTAATATATATTAATTTATATTAGTTCTTTTCCATATTATCTTTACTTTTTTACGGTTCCTTTCTAGAACCCCTCGAAAACTTAACATCTCCTAACATCTCCCCTATTCTTCTTTCTAGAATCCATCATTGACTCTTCGAATTGGTCTCCCTATTAAGTTCGTCCCTTATCCTCACCACATGCGGCCCCATCTTCCAAATTTTCTTCGACATCTCTCCTATTAAGCTTCATAGATATCATCGCATTTGAAGAATTAAATCTTCCAGAAGACAAGGCATCCAAAGGATATGAAATAGATGAAGATTTCTGATGGCAAGAGGAAGATTTCTGATGAGTATAATGCTCAAAAGCCAAGATAGTTGATGAGTATTGATTTTTTTATCTTGGATGCAAAGGTATAATATTTTATTTTTTCTGATGAAAGTTTCTTGCAAATATTGTCAACCTCACCGTACTCAATAGTACTCCTTATTTCTCTGCTAATTTGAAACCCTAATCTCAACACTTCTTATTACTAGACTCAAATTTTCACATTGAAAGTGGGTTTTCTATGGTATTACTCTGTGTCTGGTGTGGTGCACTTTGGCATTGATTGTATCTCTAAAACTTGGAGTCGTAGTTACCAGACTCAATTTTCCATATCGAAGGTAAGTTTCTATGTCTGACTCTTTTAGCTTAGACTAATTGTTGGTATATTTTGGTATGTTTTCTATGGTATCCCCTGGTGCGCTTTGACATTGACTGTATCTCTAAAGCTCGGAGTAGCAGTTGGTGTTTTTGCAATGAAAAATTAGAATTGCTTGGGGTTTGTTTCGCATTTAAATATTTGTAAAATGCACAAGATAGAAGTGAGAGTCAGAGAGCGCAGGAGGAGAGGAAGAAAATAGAGTAGTAACTTGCCTCGCTTACCTCTGTGACATTTGATACCGACTTATACAGTGTTGATTTGTTTAGGGTAGAGAAATTTATACTTGTGACGAAAAATTGTTCCGCTACTTGTACGTGCCTATGTCCTTGGTCTGTTTGTCCCCAACATTGGTAGCATTGATACATGGTGCTACTTCGATGATTTTATCATGGATTAGAAAACCAAAAATTTTGAAAAAAAAAAGGGGGAAGACAAAAGATGAGCTAGTTAAACATGAAACGGCCATAGTGGAAGTGGAACGAAACAAGAAAAAAAGGTTTCCTCTACTGGGGTGAGACCGCTGCAAATGCGGTGAGACGCAGCATTTTTGCAACAATATGCTACTACTGCAACTGGTATAAGTTCCCAGAACCATTAAAAATTAAAAAAAAAAAGGGAAAAAACTTTTTTGACTCCATAAATTCAAAGAATGATCAATGATGTGGATCCCAATTCCCACCCCAACGAGATTGGAGCAACAACAACAATGGAGGATGATCTAGCAGTCTCATTTAAAACCCACGCAAGTGACTCAGTACACCAATTGCACCAGGGCTCAACATCTTTTTTATGGTTCTAGACATTAGAATAAACAGCTCAATATACACTTCAAAATTATATGTTCAAACCTTAAAATTATCGAAATCCAATCAGCTCCAAATTAACTATTATACTTTTTCATGAAATGATGATTAGTATTAGTAACAATAAAATACAATCAAAGTGATAAATTCATCAGGTATGAAGAGTGGTTCGTGAATAGTTTCCTTTCTTCATGTTCATTTCAATAGATTAACCTAAGAAAGTAAATATTATGATAAATAATATAATTAAAATAATAGAAAAACAAATTATTCATCTCGAACAACGCTCGGTCTTCTTACTTAATTTAATCAGAATAGGGAGGAAACTCCACAAGGAAAGAGTAATGATCTAATGGACATCCATAGTAGTGATTCGTAAAGGTTGAGAGAATATCTCTCTACAAAATCTTAAGATTTAGGTTGTATTTGAGAAGAAATTTGTTTCAATTCAAATCAAAATTTTAATTTAAAATAATATTAATTTAAATAATTTTCGTTTTTAAAAAACTGTTACATATTCACAACACATCATAATTTCTTTCTCACATTAATGATTGATCCCATATTTACCCATATTTAATAATCTTTTGTTAAATTTTAACAAACTCATATCAATTTATTCCTTATCCAAGTACGGCCTTAATGAATAATGCTAAAGAGAACCATGAACAAAATAAAGAATAGAATAATAAAATATAACAAAAATAAGTATAGAAAAAATCCGACCAGATATGTGCTCATGTTAGGAGAATAGGCAGACATAACAAAGGTGAAGATTTAGACTGTGCGTGGGAAGAAATTTTATCAATTCAAATCAAAATTTTAATTTAAAATAATATAAATTTAAATAATTTTTATTTTTCAAAAATAGTTATACACTCACAATGTATCATATTTTCTCTCTTTCATTAGTAATTGGACTATACATCTACTTCATATTTAATAATATTTTATTAAATTTTAATAAACTCATCTCAATCCAATCTTTATCTAAATCCAGCCTTAAGGTGTTAAGTTAGTGACTTATAATAAGTCTAAATCAATGAAAATAAGTGTAGTGGAGAAAAATATTAATTCGTTTAGTTATTTCATTAATAGAATCTAATACGGAAAGACAATAACGGCCAATAATTTTCAAAATTTTTTAGATTCTCGCTAATAACTCCATTACATTTTAAACTTTAAACACATTATTCATGATTACTTGAATTTCTCTTTCCTTCTGTTCCTGTTATCTCTTGGAAAATTAGCTTCAAAATTAAAAAGGAAACTCTTTTCGGAAAAAGATTTTTGATCTTCCTTTATTGCATGTGTATTACTGTTGCGAGAGTACTATGCCATGCTGAGTTTGATCGAAAGTTTATTTGTTAATCAGGTGAATTTATGATATTTGAAGCGTTTGTGATTGGTATTTTTCTTGTTCTTTTCTCCCTGCAGAGCGGTTAAAGGTCTGAGAGGGACGAAATGGCTTTTGTAGTTGGATTTGAAATCCAAAGATTTAATATAAGAAATTAGAACAATGTTGCCGAAGAAGGGTCTCAGACTTCTGAAATGGAGGTCGTATCCAATGAGACTGAAATTTCATCTATTAACAATGAGATTGTTGTTCTAACACCAAATAAGGATGAGGGAAGCAATTGCAACGTGTGTTACTTTGATATCAGTATTCTTTCTTTCCTTTTTTAGAGTGCTGTTTTTGTCGTTGGGAACAAGGATTTAATATAGGAAATCAGAATAATATGTAATTTAGTGGCAAAAGATGTATTCCTGTGTTAGAGATGAGAAAAGGAATTCAAGCTCTAACGGTCTAACCTTTTACCACGAGGAGGAACAAAAGTACAAATCTGTGACTCTTGTTGCTTACTCAATGACCAAATAGTTTTAGCAAGCCCCCAATCATGGGTAATCACAATATTTTCTTGCTCAAATTCTCCGTAACGCACCTATCCATTGGCTCTTCTTTTGTAACATTATTTTGATTTTTTATATTAAATTATCATATTCTGACTATAAAAGTCTTCTCATACCTCTTTTTTTGTGTGACTACTTGTGGACAATATATATTAACCTTAAAGAAATTAAATATCATGAATTTACATGATTAATAAAAACTTACTAATTTCAATCCTCATGAATATTGTCACAAACAAAAAATCCAAATTTGTAAACCAAAGGAACCACTCCTTTAAGGATACCAAAATCCATGTCCTCTTCTTCCTCTCCTTTCTATTCTCACCAGAACTAAGCAGCACATGGCACTCCAGCAACAACATCACATGAAACAGAGAAAGATCAAATCTTTTTCCCAAAAGGATAGGATTTGAGGACGGAGCGAGAGGACAGACAGCCAATGATGAATCACATCTAGTTTTCTTGAACGATGTTCTGATTAAGTTTACTGCGGTGATTTGCAGGAGATGTGAAAACGCGTAATCTGCACCAGGTTTTGTCGTTTTGATACAACTATATTTTTATTCTAATCCCTTTGTCAGGCAAACTGTGAAGGACGAAAGTAATCAACTTTAAGGGCATTCACGATCTTGCCCAGTCTATGGATTAGATTGTGCAGCATATAGTTCATTGATCTATTATGAATAGATGAGCAGCTGCTGCTTGAAATTCAAAAGCATTCCGACAGTCAATTCTCAAAAAATCACCCTATATTTTACAAAAAACCCCCCATTTCGATCCAGGGGTGGATATTGAATGTCGTACTAATACAGTGAATATTTGAATATCTTCATCATGCAGCACGCTATATTTCTATACCTCGTTTAAGTTCTGTTTAGACAATGCTGTTGGCATTCTTCACACGAAAAAGGTGAGGCCAAATACTATGCAACAGTTTGTTGCTACAGCAGCTGTCATCAACCATGCCATACCAAGCCTCATTCAATATATAATACAGGAGGCCTGAATCAACTTGTGCAAATGCACTAAGTTCTCAAGCTGGCGCTTAATAAATCACTTTCCCGAATAACCCCATAGATGCAGCCCTTGACAACTTTAAACTTAAGCAGATCATGACTCACTCAGTAGTCTGGTTTGGTTTAACCCCATTTTCTTCAACAGCTGAAGAATTTAAGATAGAAGACGGCCCCAGATTGAATCCATTAGCCTTTATTGATCCTAAAGAACCATCTTTAGAAATAGAAATCCCTGTTGGGTCTGAAAATTTGGCAGCTGGCTCATCTGGAACCTGCTGTGCATGTGAGTTTGGTTCCTGTGACTCTTCTTCCTGCTGTAAAAGTTCCAGACGCTCTAAAGAAGGCACGTCACCCCTGCAATACCTGTGCCATATATTCCTGTATGTTGACTCGACATGTTTTGTAAATTTTGATCCATCACAAAGAGGTGATTTGGACATAAGTTCTCGCAGACTTGTTCTCAGTTCTGAGAGAGCTGGAATATCAGATGCCAAGTGCAGAGCCAGCTGAACATATTCATCTTCAGTTTTGGCAACCAGGTTACTTAAACCTGCAAGGCAATGCCAGAGTAAAACCCATAGTCGACATGAATCATGATAATAATATAAGTCATAAGGTGAAACCTCAGTTATAAAGCCATTCAACTTGGAAGGAACAATCCATAAATACAAAGCATAACAACGGTGCATCATTTCTCAGTAGAGGAAAGTGAGTTGGGAGTGCAAGTCTGACTCCTCATTGTTTCACTGCTCAATATCAAATTTCACTCCACAATAAGGATTTAGAAGGATTCAGAACATTCCCCTTTATTTTTCTATCTTACCATCATCTGCTTCTATTGGATTCAAGGACAAACAAACTTGATGATAACAAACTCTCCAAAATATCTCTATCTGACAAACTCAAGCATCCAAAAACTTGAACAGAGCAAATGGCAAAGATAAAAGATAGGTCACTTACCAACTGTGTTTAGAAGACTCACTCCCACATTATGTGCATGCACTGAACCTCCCATGGTGATGCATGGAACTCCCATGTAGAGAGATTCACAAGTGGTGGTTGTTCCAGCATAAGGAAATGTATCCAAGCTGTGTAGGAGCAATGGAAATTATATTTGTTCAGTTTCTTAGTTTGAGGAAAACAAGCAAAAACAGTTGGCACGAGAGGAATGCAGACATTTAATCTTGATTCATTATTGGCAGATCTTAGAGATGTTAAAGAGTTTCAACTTCAATGTACAAACCAATTAAGCAATCCAGTGAACGTAGAACATACTATCAGAATAGCAAGTTTCATTTTGCATAGCAGACACTAATTCCAAGGTTTAACTCTTGGGACACAAATTTTCAACAAAAGATAAAAGCAGCAAGGGATGAAAGGAACCCTTCCTCTCCCACCCTCTCTCTTGAAGAAGGCAATGCAGGATTCTAGTAACATTTCAATTAGATCATACTGCAGCACTGAACATATGAGAGTCATCAGGTGACTCAATGGGCATCCATTTTGCTTGTTTTTAGAAATAAAGATGATTGAGCTGAATATTTTTCCAAACTTCCATGATTTATCCCTTCCATTCTGGGCTTAGCAGAGGACAGAAGTCTCTGTTTCTTGGTAATTAATCAAAGCATACTGTCCAACCCAATGAAGCAGGCACAGAAACAATTTTGGAAGCTCTTGTTTCTTTGGGCGCAATAGGCATGAGTTATCACCACTAAGATATTAAGAATCACTGGCTAAGCATATGAGGATTTCCTTAGCAGAGAAATTTTGCTCAATAAAATGTTTCAGAGTCCCAATAAGCCATTTGTCAGACACTTGAATCTAAAGAGCAAAAGATATTGGTATGTAACTGTTTGTAAAAGAAATGAGAAATTGGTTTCTTAACAAATAAAATGGACAGATTTTACCTAATGTCCATGAGAGAATATGCTTGCATATGATCATGGTTGAGAAGAATAAGAGGCAAAAGATCAACACGAGTTGATTCCAACCCCAGCTGCTCTAGAGTTGAAAGAAATCTCTGTCTCACACTATCACAACAAAAGGGCTTGCACTTCACAATCAGGCGAGAGTTAGGGACTGCACATAGGATCCTTGCCCACACTTGTAGCACTTTAGGTGTTATCTGATGTTAAGAAGGAGATGAGAAATAAGAACTGTGGAATAGAAGGCTACCACCTTCCAATTTCATAAGAAGGTTGAATAAAACAAATACCTTTGCCAGATTGTTAAAGCTACCAAAAGTAACAAAACCATTCGACAGAGCAGGAGTTGGAGATACAGGCCCTGCTTCAGGCGAAGGTGTGTAACAAAGAAAGCACTCTGGTAAACGAACTAACTCCTCAACATGCCTGCCACATTTTGCACGAGTGAGAAAGCAGTTGAAACTTAACATTTACTGAACCTCAAAACTTCCAACAAGATCAATTGAGAAACTGTTGGAAAGAAACAAGTGTATCCTACTTCTGTTTTGTATCAGCAGGGTCAGCCAACACATCGGTCATTCTGTAATCAATAGTAGGCAATCCAGTTGTATTGGGATAGCCAATCCAGGTCACCTATTACATAAGCAAGTAAAGAATCGTCAAAAAGTAATCAAGAAGATTAGTAATGAACTGTCATCGGCAACCAGATCAAGTAACTTGAAACCAAGAAATTAACTGATTAGATATGCCATGTGAGACAATCTGTCAATATATCAAATCAAAGGTCCAGCTATAGTTTCTAATTACCCAGGCTAAAGTAACACATGCAATCCAAGCCAATGAATTTGTCAAAGATGCCATCATATTTGAAATAAAAAGTTTTTGAAACAGCCAAAATGGAGAAAATCCACATATGTACATTAAGGCATTTCGGTAAGTAGCTAAGACATGGTACTCTTTTCAACTTGGACAGCCATTTTGGTTTCATTTGGCACAACAATGGCAAACTTACAGAAATAGCCATAGAGAAAAATAGCATGCACAAATTGATTTCTTTTCATTAGTACAAGGTCAACACTAAGAATAAGGAAAATAATGGTAGCAGGACAAATGTCTTCTTGTGTCTTTATCTTATCATTGAGATAAAGAGAACGGAATTGTCAAACTTTCTTGACCTGACACAGGAAACAACTCTAATCAAATTTGATCACAAGTCAGGGTTGGTAAGGAGAAAAGTCCAGTTGTGACAACCATGGAATTGACAGCATTAGCTTTAAGCTAGCAAAAATATAAAAAACATTCAATCAACATTAGAAATTTAGAACTCACGAAAGCAGAACCATTTACCATAAAGAACATCCTAAAATACAGAAGATAATAGTAGAAGGAAAAAGGAAAATCAATACTCTTAAATTTCAACATTTTTATCAATTTTAGGTCCAACAAACTCACTCATAACACAGAACTACTGACGAATGCGTTCCTGACACAGATCTTCTCACTAATTCAACACACAGTTTTCTAAGTAACCCATCAATACGCATTTACTTCCTTCATTCCTAATTTTGAGTGGCTGAAATATGCAATTCAAGTGTCATCTATAGTTGGACAAGCTAGCCAGATAATGGATCAGTCCTGATCAAACTGAAATGCAAAATTTTGTTGCTTTTGAAATCACCAATTTTCCTCCAACTAGGTGTATTCATAAATAAACCAATAACTGGATCCATAGCAGATCCCACACACATCCTTCATTCCACAAATGATGTCTCCATTTCAATCTGGGATATCCCAAAATAATGTCCATTTCATAAAATTAATCCAAATTCCAATTTCATTTCACCACTATCCTCACTTAAAAAGAAAAGCATTCAAAATTAATGGAGCCCATGACAGCTCATTAAGGGTACAGAGAGAAATAATAACTAGTGAAATGCTCTCATCAATGTTGTGCTAAACCAAGTATAGACATTCAATTCAGAACAAGGGACTGCTAGTTATGTAACAGAGCTATCCCTCCCTTGGCATCTTTTGTTTTTTCTTTTTAATTTGGGAACTTATTTTCAACAAGTAAACAGAAATTGTATTCTTTCAGAGCAAAATCAGAAATCAGAATAGAATTGCCACAAGCTTATGGTAAGATGAGATTATAACATACAAAGTTTCCCCTCAAAAAAGTACCTGAACAGGTGCAGGCCGGCAGGCCATCATTCCCAACTTGTTGTTTGCAGTATGACCTGTGAGTTCAACCAAGATATCAACTTTATCCTCTCTAACCATGCTGGAAACCTTTTTCTCATCAATCCCATAGATATCTCTCCAGATACCACCTTTTTTTAAGACTCCGTCTCGGAACCTATTAGTTTTTGCATCTGCCTGCAGCACATTTTACATAAGCAAATAGTAAGGGAACTCCCAAGTTCCTAGGGATACAAATCAGATTATACAACAATTAACAAGCATATATGATATATTCACAAAAATTTACCAAGATTAGCGTACAATAGGAAGAGCTCACAAATGGGAGCTTATTTTATAGAGAGAGAGAGAGAGAAGGGGGGGGGGGAATGGGGAAGAATAAAAGTTGCAATAATTTATACCTTTACAACTGCAGAATAAACCACAACCTTGAAATTTTCATAGTCATGATAGATAAGTGGTGCTTCAATGAAATATGAGACAGAATGGGTAAAGTAATCTGGAGACACATATCCAATGACAAGTGGCCTTTCTGGATCTTTAGAGTTGTCCCATGAGGTGTGCCGTGGATATAGCCTCATAAAGCGCCTACCCCAATCCCTGCATAGGTACATTCCACCTCAGTCAATACCTCACAAAAGGTTAAAATACATATTGGATTCTGAAAATCTTGGAACATAGATACAAATAAAAAAAAGAAACTCTCAGCCAGGAGCAAAGATATTGAACTTAACAAACATCAAGAGCAAACAGATATACTGCACCATGGACAAGAAGTTTTTCAGCATTCCTATCACAAACAGTAAATAAGTGCAGCATTTGTCTCCACAACACTCAAACATCCTCGGATGGGATCAAATGCTTATATTTTTCCAAAAACCTTCTTCCCTTCTTAACATTTAGCATTTCAAGAAGGAATATAGGATGAAAATTCATATTTGAAGCAAAAATGAAATGAGTAGCAGTAAAATGTGAAAGTTCCTTTAAGAATGCATGTTCAACTTTGGGATGTCACCATTTGATTTGTAGAGAAAATGAAATTCTATCAGTGCAAAATATATTATAAGAAGGATGAGGACTCTTCAATAAAGAAAGATACAAGTTACATAAGAGCTACACCTCAACCCTCCAGTAACTCAGTTATTGCAATATTTCAAAAATTCCCAACACCAAAAGCACAGATAGAAAGGGGGGAGGGGGACAAGAGAACACTGTTCCAAAGTACTGAGTGACCTGCGAAATCCTACAGTTAAAGAGCATTATGTTCTCCCTATTCCATGCAAAAGATGGCAAATTAGCATATTTCTGTGGACCATTTTTCTTGCTCTTGCCACAAAAAACTTAATTTGAACAAATTCTACTGCATAATCAGACAAGCCCACCACTTACAAGCAAAACTTAACAAATTATCCTCATTCCAATTCAATAAAATTGAACAGATGATTGTTAACCAGACTTAAAACATTAAACACAAATCTGCACTCAGATTCACGCAATGCCTCTCACCTGAAAAAAGCTATTGCTATTAATTCTAGCTCTACTAACAAACTTCATTGAAGTAATGGCTTGGATTTGAGTGGGAACCTCAAGCTCCCATTTTACTTTGTCTGAAGCAAATTAAGATGACTATTTCTTAACATATGGGATGAAAATCACTTAGAAGAAAAAGCCAGAATTATCAACCAGCCATGATCTAGAATCATCCTCAATCCAATTATCTTCTCCCTTTAGGTAGCTCAGAATGCCATGAGGATAGAGAATATTTTTCAAAATCTGAAACTTGCATGTTAATTATACAGAAGTTGGAAGAGAAGAATACTCACATAAAACCAAAAATGATAAAAGTTAAGAAGTAAGGAAAAGTAGCATGATAAAAGCCCAGATATGGCATGGTTATAACCTTATAAGTGCCATTTCTATTGACAAGGAATTCATGCTTGTAATATGAGAACTTAACAGATTTAATAGGGGAATGTTTTCTCATCAGTAATGCCAGCAAGAATGCACTCGTTTCTATCTAAGCAATTTATCTCTCATGTCCTGGGGCATGGTCTGACACCCATATATATGTGTGCACAGGGCACCCTTTAGTAAATAGTAAGGAAAAAAACTGCCATACATATGGTAGTAAACTGGACCTGTGAGCCTCATATAATTTGTCATCAGTTCCCTCATTTATGTAGTTCATAGCAAGCAATCGATTCTGCAAGAAATGGTGAAAAGAAAAAATAAGAGGCAAAATGGGGTGAGGGGGCAAAGACTATTAATTGAGAATGGCCAAAAATACAAAAAATACAGACTGAACCCAAGACAAAAAGGACAAGTTATACAACTTGACTATAATTTAATCCTTTAGACTAGAAAGGTTGTAACCTTTGACATTCATACTCAAATTATCAAGTTTCAAAACAGTTCAAGTTTCCACATATGAATCTGGTGAATGTTAAAGGAGTGCTAAACCTCACACCCTTTAAATGTTTGGTTCATTTATATGATGGCATGGGTTTCATGTAAGAGAAGCATGGTGGCTACGTCCACAACTTCGTTTTCCAATTTGTGATGCTGCATGAATGTTTGTGTTAAAAAACATTGATTCCAGCCATTTTTTTTTTTAAAAGGAAATGCTACCCTGAGAAAAATAAGGAAGCAAGGTAAACCGAAGAAAACTCTATTCCATCAACATATATTTCTCTCAATTTGGACCCAAAAGAAGAACAGATAGAGAAACTTGGAAATCTTTAAAATATAATATTAGATCAAGCCTTAAAGATGTTGTACACTTCACTGACCAAGCACAATCAAGGTGGTACGTCATATTCTCAGTGGAGATCCTTCTGGCACATTCAAAAGTATCCTCAACCAGACAAATGGTTGGATCCCCTTTTGGCATTCAATATGCTGATTTGGATATTTTTTTCTTATGCAAATTGTTGTTTCATGTTCTTCTCTTCTACGTTTTTGCCCCTTTGTTTTTAAGTAATAAAAGAATTATCTCTGGAAAGTACAGTTAAATGCTTCTTCAAAACAGCTTCTCTCTTACCAGAAGTTTTTGGATAGAAACACTGTTTAAAATTTCAATAATCATCGCTTTCGTACCAATATAGGCTGGTTAGATTTTATTGTCAGTTAGAACTTCCGTGGCAGATGAGAACAGACACTAAAAGACATTTAAATGTAAGACGATGAACAAAAGATTAAAGGAGGGGAGAAGGGGAGCAACTACACAACAGAGAATATACATAAAATACTTAGAAATGTCAAGAACATAAAATCCACAAATATAAGGAAACAACACCTGCCCTGCATTGCGAGAATCAGGATCAATCTTAAGGCACTGTTCATATGCTTCAATGGCCAGAGATATACTGCCAGCATCCCTGTAAAGAACACCTATAGGCAAAAATGAAAAACAAAATATTATTACATATGTGACCAACATAAGATCTATCATAAGAAAATAGAGAGAAGGACTGTAAATGCCACCATATAATGTAAAAGATGACAAGCACATCTTTGCCAAGAAAAGCGCTAGTTATTGGATAATTCAAATAGAATAGTGATTAAAGTTCTTCTATTGACAAACTTGGCATGAGGTAAATTAGTATCCTGAAATATAGTCTTTTGTTTTATTTAAAAAAAAAACAATACTTAAAGCCCCATCTCTCTCTCCCTCTCTCTGTGTGTGTCTGTTGAAGGGGGGTTTTTGGTGTTGGGTTAAGCATTCTCTCTATTTAGAACCAAGCAAGGGAACACACTTTGACACACCATCCAGTTTATTGTTTTTCCATCCTCAAAACTTATAATTTGATGCAAACCTCAAAATTGGAAAGGCAGGGTAGCGAAGTTGTTTCTGGAACCTTCAAGGCAAAATGAGCAGAGAAAGCAAGTGATAATTTGATTCTTGTGCCTACTTGCTAAGATGAAGCATGCATATCCTCATTCTCTTTTTTTGCCCCCCTCCCAGGGTGGATAAATGATTTATCTATTCTTGCTAGCATTCTTATGTAGAATGCCATCATATATCTCCATCCAAAAACTGGACTGTGTTCCTCCAGCCTTCCCCATACCATTCAGCAACCATACCACCGCATCTTTCCTCCAAAAGCCATAGGTAGATTATGAGTTGTGAACAGGAGCAAGTCAAGTAAGAACTTAACATCACGTCATCTTTACAACCCCCGAAGTTAAAAGGGTAACCAAACTGAATGCTAAACAGAAATCTTTAGTGCTCAGTCCTTGAAACCTAACCAGCAGTTGAAAATACAAGAGCCCATGTTGCTATCACTGCTGAACACATGTCTGCCAAACAATCTCAATAATCCATACACATCTGATTTTGGAAGAGGAATTATCACTAGCCCTGACATGACCATAGACACTAACTGCAATGATCTTAGCCTATAGTGCCAAAGAAACATGTTGAAACCTTAATATTTGTCCATAATGCTTCACCATACTAGTAGTGAAATAGTATCTAAATTTTCCATCATCATTTAGACAATTCCCCCAAATCTGATCTAAGAATGGATAACATTCAGGGGAAAAAAAAAAGGGAAGAATGACTCCATCCCCCCCAAAAAAAAGGCCCATAGTCCTTCATAGTAATAGGAAGAGCTACATTGCAAAACCCACTGATTAACCACTTTTACTTTTGCGACAAGTTTTATCACCAAAAACTTATCACTACCACATTTTATTTACCAAAGAATAACCAGATAAATGACAAAAGTACATATTGAAAGACCACCGAAGATCAATCAAGAACACTGAATAACTAAGGGATCAACCTCAGTTTAGAGAAATTGAAAGGAGAGAAACACAAGGGAGAGAGAGAGAGAGCATAGTGCTGTGACTGACTTCATTTACATGCATTACAATACATGAGGTTCCTCCAAGGGAAAACATGATTATCTTCTAAGCTGTGGGAAACCCAGACTTCCCACAACATAAGCACCTAAGTTCCTGACTGGAGAGACCATCAAAACATAATTCAACACTATTTTTGAACTCCAGAGGATCTTCTCGTCCCTATTTAGTGACTTCAAGGAAAACACAAGTTTTTTCTTTAGAGTTAGCTGAGTTTTAACAAATGGAAACAAATAATAGACAGTTTCTTGTGCTTCAAAACTTTCTGATGTGTATGAACTGAAAAAGGAAAAATGTATAGTAGTTATGAGAAGGAACAAATGTAGATAGGTTAAAAAACTGGTGCATGTGTACCTAAGTTATTATATGCTTCAGCATATGTAGGGTTTGCAACAATAGCTTTCTCAATCATGCTTGCAGCCGCATCCATTTTACCCTGTCGGCAATCATGAATCAGAACAGTTTACTCTCTGAAAGAGTGCCATTTAGACATTCCAAAGCAGAAAATAGTCACTGAACCTGGACAGTGTAGACCACTCCAAGATTGTTTAATGACTGAGAGAAGTTTGGTTTAATTGACAAAGCCATCTGCAAAATTAAGAATAAAAACTTCAGTAATTTTAAAAAAAATGCAAAATGCTTGATGATATAAATGCACAAGCTACAGAAAATTTCCTGGTAACATTCCACTGCTTTATCAAGGTTGTCTCGGTCCTTGTATATCACCCCTAAATTGTTGCATGCCTCTGCACAGTGAGGGTTGAAATGGAAAGCAAGCTCATAAAACACAATTGCCTGCCAAATAAATGTGTTAACAAATTTAATATTAACAAAATTATAACTTATGAAGCATAAGTCTATATCACCAGGAAAAAGACAAACGCAAATCCAAAGGGGGGGGAAAAAATCAAATAATGAACAGCCAGGACATCTCGGTACAAGTCAAATTTGATACATGACAAAATTCTACCCCATGAAGTCAGCAGGGTAAGAAATACCAAAAGGAAAATAAAAGAAAACGAGAAGCAAAGACATTCTTCCCATCACAAATTACCATGTCAAACTTAAGCATTTCACCGTATGCAACCCCGAGATTGTACATGGCATCAGCATAGTGCCAATTATAGTATAGAGCTTTTTTGTAATAAGCCACACCTTGATTGATGTCACCTTCTAGTTTTACCTGGAAGCAAATATCATGAGTCAGCAACAAAATATGATTAAATGAATATGCAATGTGAAAAAAAGAAAATGATGACTTCCACCAGCACAAAAAACAATAAAGAAGTGATCCTGAAAGAAAGAAGGAAACCGAGAAATGTGCTACAAATGCCACAACATTTAGCTCCAAGATTAATATATCAGTCATCAAGACCTAAAATTCGATCTTTTTAATCAACTAAATCACTGGAGTCAGTGAACAAACAACTATATTTTTTGGCTCATAACTGCTTTTGTAGCTTCAAGAATAATGAATATGAAATGCCACTTTGGTGTATGCCACGGATATGAGGCCAAAGAACTTTGACCAATCTCCAAGTCATTGATAACAACTAAAATGTTCCGCCTGATGTAGTTTCAAAACGAAGTAAATGAGAACGATGTAATTGCCAAAGCTTCACAGAAGATGAGATATCTCACCTTTGTGCCTAAATCAGTCAAGGCAATTGCCATGTTATTCTTAGCAATCTCAAAGTTTGGAGAAACAGCCAAACACCTAAAAGGTCCAGAAAAAGAAAGAAACATGACATCAGATGCAGGAAAAATGCTTACCATTTTTTTTTTTTATTTTGGGGGTGCAGGGAGTTCCGCCCGCGGGTTGGGGGGGGGGGTGGGTCATTGGGGAGTTTTATGTAAAGAAAAGTAGCTGCAAGCTAAGGGCGGGCACCTCTCATAACAGGCAATTGCTGATTCTAGATCTCCTCGATTTTTAAAGATAACACCCATGTTGCAATATGCTTCAGCATACATAGGCCTCTCCAATGCAGCCTTCTCATAGCAACTAAGGGCCACATCATATTGCATCATTTCGGAATAGACAACACCGAGGTTATAATAAGCAGGCTGTAAGAATAAACTCAGCATCATATTCAAATACATAATATGGAAAATATCATAATGTAGGAGAATGAAAATATAAACTTACAGCATAACGTGGATCTGTTTTAATTGCCTCATAATACTTCTGGATACCCTCTTGAGTGTTCCCAGCAAGCTTTAGGCTGGTCCCAAGATCAGTTAATACAATTGCAAGGCATTCTGATGCAGGTTTATATGAAGGATCAGCCGCCAAAGCTTTCTGATATGACTGCATTAAGCAACTTAGGTTAAACCTAGATATGAAACTATAACCAAGGGGGGAAAAAAATGCCAACCAACTAATTGAAAGCACTATCTCAACGTGAAGCATGTCATATATTGCAGCATTGCAGCACGCAGAACTGCATACAAAACAGCAGCCAAGAAGTAACAACTGTGACTAGAAAATCAATGCACATATTCTAATTATCATTTCAGTATTTTGAATGTTACATAGAACTGGAGTCCAGTTTCTTTCTGTTACAACTCCAAATTCTTGGAAGCTTTTTATGACTCTGATACCTAAAGTTTGACTCCCCGGAATATGAATTCACAACAATTTGGCAGTTAAACTAATTCAATGCGCACACCTTTTTTTAAGGAAAATTCAGTGATAACATAGCATACATCTAAAGTTAGAGGTGTTTAATCTGAAATAGGTCAAAAGCTATAGTTGTAGTAGTAGCAGCAGCAGCTATGATTAAGAAGCTAATAATAGCGCTGCACACACAAAAACACCACTTGCCCACAAATAGATATGCATACATGTCAAGAAAATAATAAAATAATTGTAAATAAAGATTATTCTGTATAATCTTTTGGCATCCTGATTATTTGTGTGAGATTGACATTATAGTGGAGCATATTAAAATCAAGTTCCTAGATGCAAAAAGAGGATTTTCATGTGGAATAAGCAATACAGTTTCTTTGTTTAAAGCTTCAAACTTAACCAGAATAGTAAATTGTAAATTCTTTGATTGAAGCTTCGAACTTCAAAAAATTCACAATTTCTTAAAGCTCGACCAACATAGCACTCCAATAGGAAAGATGCAAACTCTAAATACTCTCAAACAATTTCTTAGGGCTTAATATATCCTAAATAAATATGTGCACAAATCTCTATTATTAGAGACGTATTTATGCATAAATCCTCAGAGAAGTTTCCAAATTTGCACCAAGTAAGAAGTACGAGATCTGCTAAGGAAGCTCTTGATTAATTGCATAGATCCACAGGGAAGCTTCTAAATTTGCCAAATCAAGAGGCACAAGTGCTGCTAAGGAAACTTTTGAATAATCCCTTTAAAAATCTTAAAATGGACATGAAAAAAAGAAAAGAAAAAAAGAAAAGGGTCATCGAACAAGCTTAAGACAATATTAAAAAACAAGCAACCCCCCAAAACATACACTTAATGTCACCAAGCCAAATGATCCAAAGGACAATAATCTTTTTTTTTTTTTTTCTTTTTTAATATAAAAGTAACAAAATTCATGAAATCATACCTCAGCAGCCTCCATCAGGCGACCCTCATCCTTGTACAGAATTCCACAATGAGTGAGAGCACACGCATTTTGTGGATCTAATCTGATAGCTTCAGCGAAGCTCTCAAAAGCAAGCCTAGTCATATTCTGCATCTGCAGACAAATACCTTTACCGATATGAGCTTCAACATTTCCACTATCCTTCTCCAGTACACCATCATAGATAGCAAGTGCATCAATAAATTTGTTTCTGGAGCGTAGAATGTTGGCATAAGAAAGCGCATCCTTTCCTTCAAACGTCTTCTTTGCGGGACTAGCACTAACCAAAGATCCTTGAGCACCAGATGAAGAATGCCCTCCTTTTGGCAAAGCATTGTCACCAATCAAATCCCTTTCTTTCACATTGCCATTATCCTTGTCCATCCACACTATGTACTGCTGGGATCACAGACCACTTTCCTACAACAAAATCATTCTAGAGTAAGCAAATACTCTGTTTGATAGTACTTGGAACTTTCTGCTTTAAAAAAATAACAAAAGAGAAACAAGTACTTCCTTCCTAGGAATAAATCAAAAGAACCCACTATTTCTTGTTAAAGCACCTAACCAATAGTATCAGGAATTGTCTGCTTCGGGGGAAAAAAAAACAAAAAAAAAGAAGGAAATATACTTTTCAACTAGTAGCTAGCGGTTGCAATAAATCAAAACAGCCCATTATTTCTTCTCAGACCTAATAACAAACCACTAACTTCCAAGCCTACTTTATAGCATTACTGCTCCTAAACCCCATTTCTACACCAGACAGGAAATATTTAGCCAAAAAGCACCTACAAACAAAAATTTGCAATAAATTCCAACAGAATCACCAAATATAAAAATAAAAACAGAAGCAACTCGAATATCAATTAAAAAATGCTACTGCAAAGATCAATTCAGAAAAAAGTACTGTTCTATAGAGAAGCTACAAAAGGCTTACTTTTCAAGAAGAATCAGAGGAACAGGCGACAGCTCAGCATCATTTACAACTTCATAGAGCAAGACACAGTTGAAATGAACTCTGTAAACACGAGATATACTCTGTCCGGTTATATATATATAGGACGCAGGTAGCGTCAAAATAGGGTAAGCGGAAGGGAGAAGCCGAATGGGGATGGGAGGAAGCGGGGGGAGTGCGTGGAGGACGGAAGTGGGGCGGGCTTTCTTCTCCTCTCTCCGACGGTGAGGTTTGATGACTCCCAAGCTCCGGAGCCCCTGCTGTTCGTCGGTTTGCTACAATGACACCATATAGGAAAAATAAATAGTTTGACCTTACCAACCCTGCTCCGTCACCATAATTGCGATATTGCCACGAGAACCATGGGGGATCATTTGTGAATTCAACAGAATTTGCAGCGCGAGGATTAATTGGGGTTTTAGAAAATTTATAACGGAAGGGTTTGGACCTTTTTCCTTTTGTTTTCGCGGCTCAGGTCCCCGGCCTGGCGGTGGGCCTGCTGGCTCCTGAGCTAGCCGCCAAGCCGGTGGTGGTTTTTTATTGGGGGGTTAAATATTTATATACAGGCTTATGCAAAAATTTACATGTAATATTAATTATTCATTTACGTCATATTTATTCTCAAAAGAATTTTGAAATTTTTTTAAAAAAATTATAAGTTATTTTTCACTAAGTAAATAATTTGATTAATTAATATGAAAATTTAAATTTAACTCAATATTTAAAAAAATAATAAAAATAAATCATACTCTTAATCTAAATTTTACTAAATAAATACAAACTATTTATCAGAATTTATTTTTTATTTAAAATAAAGATAAAAAAGAAAGCCGTAGTGATAAGAAAATAAATGAAATTTTTTTTGTTGACGTTGTTGGAGGTTTGAAGAAAAAGGAAAACAAAATGTGTTGTCCTTTTTTCCTCCTTTTTAAAAGGTAAATAAAGTAAGTTTTTGTATAATATATTAATATTACATATTTTCTCCCTTCTTTGAATAAGAAGAATAGGTATTTTGGAAGGGCATATTCGATAGAACAGTTACTGGGTGAGAGCTTTTCCTTTCCACGTTTTGCTCTCATTTGTGTGACAAATATCATTTGTCTTTAGATTTCTTCTATTTTTCTTTCTATTTATTGATTATGCTTTAAGAGTTATAGTTAGAAAATTGGATGGAAAGCTTTTATCGTTTCACAAAATTGGTAAATTGAAGGAGAAGAAATATAGAGATTTAGAATCAAGTTATTGTAAAAAATTTATTTCTATATTTGTGAAGAAATTATAAAAAAAAAATGAAACTCTAAAATTTTGAAGTTTAGAATATTAAATATATCATAAGATGTTGCATCATAACAAAGGAGGGACACATTTGGGAAAAAAAAACCTGAATATATATATATATATATATATATATATATATATATATATTCTTTAATCTACTTTTTTTTTTCACTTGTATTTATTAAACTGGGGGAAAATAAAGGAAAAAATATCTTCATCTATTTTATTTTTTATCATAATTTAAACTGCTGCTTCTTATCAATAATTTTGAAATAAAAATATAATAAAAGTGATATTATATTATAATATTGTGAGAATTTAGGTTAAAATATTTTTATTTTAGAAAAATAAATATTTATATTTAGTCATTTCAAAATAACAATGTAGGGCTTGATAAAATTTAAAATTGAATATTAAAAATTAAATATTTAACTATTAAATTGAAATGTAAATTTTAAATATAAATTAAATTAATTATAATTTATTTTAATGTTATAATTTATTATAATCTATATTAAATAAAAATTAATAAAATAAAGTGATAATAAATATATAATATTAAAGATCAAAGTAATGAGAGTTTAATATTGTCAAATATGTTGAATTAAATAATTAAATAAATAGTTAGATAAATTTGAATGATTAATTAAGCCTATGTTTGGTTTGTGAAGGGGGAAGGCACATTTACCTTCAATAAGAAAAGTAATAGCAATTACTTTTATTTTGTTTGGTATAAAGGGAAAAATAGATGGAAAGAAAGAGAATAAGTGAGAGAATAATTAAGTTAGTTTACTATTTTATCACATATTATATATTTTATTAAAATTTTTAATATTAAAAATGAAATCAATGTTTTTATTAATTACTTTTACTTGATTTTCCTTCTCCTAATCTCTCTAATTTAGGAAGGGGGAAATATTAACTTAACGGGAGAATAGTACCCATTTTAATTTACTTTTCTTCATATTTACGTCTAATTAAACAAGATAAATATATTATTTATTTCTATATTTAGTTCTTCTTCGCATTTACTACTATAAAACAATCAAACCAAATATAGCCTATATTGCATTGAACCTTTTTGACCTTATTATGTATTTTAAATTTCCCATCTTCATTTTATTTTTTACCTCTTTTGTTGTTATTTTCTTTTCCTTTCTCTCCTTTCTTCCTCTTGTGACCTTTTTTCTCCTCAAACCTCCAACATTTCCAAGCAGCGGCTGCCGAGTGGTTAAGGGCAGCATAAAAAATTGAAACTTTTGAGCCCGAAAACCAAAAGAAATTCTTGGAATTTATCCATCTCTGCGATCTATCGCGTTTCCTCTTCACGCAGAATTCCTTCATCTTCTGCAACTTCCATTTTTTGGAATAGCGATGACCACCGAAGGTGCGTGCCAGAACTTATCTGGCGTCTGCCTCTATTTTTATGTACATATCCAGTGTAGACTTCATCTTGCTTGTTTATGCAGCTACATTCATATTCAATAATTATCAAATTATGGGAGTTCATTCTATTTTTCAGTGATTGTTTCTGGGCATACTGTGAATTCAATATTCAAATTAAGTTGCTAATTGCCTTCCGTTAGTATTGACAATTTTTTGCCTTTCTGTTTTAGAGTTTTTAATACCTCATTTCGCGATGCAATTGATATTCTAGAAAACGTGGTGGCTGGAAGAATTGTGCTAGATGTTAAATACTTATGCTGCCTATTCATTTGGACACCAATCTCTACCTTTACCTTTTGTCATCTTCCTAATGACTCATCATTTTCTCCTTCGTCATGTTGATTCTAACTGGTTTTCTTCTTGTGCTCTTGCTTTGCTTTTAGATGGTGGTCACTATGGTATGCAGTGTATGGGATTTTAGCACTTTAATTTGTTTCCCTACTTATGCTGTTTCGGTGCACTGGATGGTGGGATGTTTGGTGCTCTAAGCAGCATTGGCAATGGCGAGTTCCAGTACTCCTGGACACTTAAAAGCTTCTTTGATTGACTGAAATTCTGCTACAAATCTCTCTCTAGCAGCTTTGTTAGTTTGATATTTGAGACGAATGGGTGGATTCCTCAAATTAATGAACAGGAGATCATCATTTTCTAGAGACATTTTCAACTTCAAGCATTTTGCCTCAAAAGCTAAAAATTACTCATCATCGTTGCAAAAAGTTACAGACTTTGATGAAGCCAAACCAATCTCAAATCCGTTTTTTCATCTCCTGCCTGAAATCCAAAACCCCAACAACATAGTCAACCTCCTATGCTCAGCTTTGAAGTTAAAAGACACTGCCAATTTGGCCCTGCCCCTTCTTCAGAAAACCATTCAAGAGCAGGGGCTTATTAATCATCTGGGCACCCAAGAAATCTCAAGGGTTCTTCTAAGATGCCAATCTGACTCTCACAGTGCTCTCACTTTCTTCAACTGGGTCAAATCTGATATGTGTCTCAAGCTAAATACTCAAAACTACTGCTTTGTTATTCATATATTGGTTTGGTCCAGAAAGTTTTTGCAAGCTATGGGAATCTTATCAGAATTGGTAAATTTGAAAGGCAACACGGGAAAAAATGTGGAAGTTTTTAAGAGTTTACTCTCGTGCACTAATGAATGTAATTGGGACCCTGTTGTGTTTGACATGTTAATTAAGGCTTATCTCAAATTTGGTATGGTTAAAGAAAGTTATAGAGCTTTTCGGAAGATGGTAAAGCTTGGTTTAGTTCCTCAGGTTACTACAATCAATTGTCTTTTGAATGGACTTTCAAAGTCAAACTATGGTAGAAAATGTTGGGAAGTTTATGAAGAAATGGGGAGGATAGGGGTGCATCCGAATTCATGTACTTTTAATATTTTGACATATGTTGTTTGTAAGGATGGGGATGTGGATAAGATGAATGAATTCTTAGATAAAATGGAAGAGGAAGGATTTGATCCTGATATTGTTACTTACAATATGTTGGTTCATAGCTACTGCAGAAAAGGGAGATTGAAGGATGCAATTTACTTGTATCACATTATGTTTAGAAGGGGTATTGAGCCGGATGTAGTTACATGTACTGTGTTGATAAATGGTCTGTGTAAAGGAGGCAGTGTGAGAGATGCACATCAGCTCTGCCTTGAGATGATTCAGAGGGGGTTAAAACCAGACGTTATGGCTTTTAATGCTCTTATTGGTGGTTATTGCAAAGAGGGACTGATGCAAGAAGCGAGGTACCTGTTACATGATATGATTGGAAGTGGGCTTCACCCAGATAATTTCACTTGTAGGGTACTTGTGGAGGGGTATCAGAAACAAAATCACTTGATTTCTGCTTTAAATTTAGTAGTGGAGCTTCAAAGATTTGGGTTTACCATCCCACCAGATGTATATAATTACTTAATAATTGCTTTATGTGGGGAAAAGCGACCATTTGCAGCCAAGAAACTTTTGGAAGGTATGGCATGTGACTATGAGCCTAACATGGAAACCTATTGTAGCTTAATCAAATCTTTTTGTCAATGCAACTATGTGGAGGAAGGATTACTTTACAAAGCAGAGATGGAATCAAAGGATATGAAGCCTAACTTAGATATATATAGAGTTCTTATTTGCAGTTTCTGTAGATTAAGTAGAATCAAGGAGGCAGAAAACTTCATGATAGAAATGGTTAAGTCTGGTATAGATCCTGATATTGAAATATGCAGATCATTGGTTAATGGCTATTGCAAAGTGAGGAATATTTATGAAGCACAGTCGACATTGCGTCTCTTTGCTCAGGAATTCAATATATTTGATGCAGTAAGTTATAATATACTTGGTCAAATAATTTGCAGGGAAGGTGGTGTTGATAAGCTAATGGAATTTCAAGATGACTTGAAAGAAGTGGGGTTTGTGCCAAATGGCGAGACGTGCAAGTACGTTATTGATGGATTAAAGAGAGCCATGGGGATCAACAAGCGCACTCTCCTAGTGGATTAAGATGGTACAATGTTTAACTTATTTTTCTTTTGTTACTTTTGTTGTTTCCTTGAAAGATTTTTTGGGGGGAAAATCAATCTAGCTAACTTTGTGTACCTGTGCATGTGCTCAGGGGAGAAATATGATACCAGAAAACTGTTCCCTTTTTCTTCTCTCTTTGAAAGGGTGGGGGGGGGGGGGGGTCTCATTAAAAGACTGGCAATAGCTACTGGTAAATCCTTCTTTTCTGTGGCTTTCTTTGCACATGTAAGAAGCATGATGCAGTGTGATCAATGATTGGATGCTTTCTTCATTTTTACTCTAGGAATGGGATCAGGAACTCCTAGATTGTTGGGTCACAATCTTGAAAAAAAAAAAATAATTGCTGATGCCAAAGAAGGATGTTTGAAAACAAATTCATCTCATCATTATCAGCTTGTTGAGTTTTTTTCTTATAATTTGGGGAAACCATAACATGGATACAACATATATCTAGGAGAGTCCAAGTTTTAATACGATGGTGTTGTAGCTCTATCGGGAGCAGGTCTCAGATTAAAAAGCTATTAATGTTGCTGTATAATTGTTTAGTCTATTAGTTGATAGTGCTGAGTGAGAGTAAGTACAAAATACTCTTGATTTTGTAGTTTGTGTGTGTTTTCTGGGAATTCTGTGCAGTCTTTTATGGTAAGATGGCTTATCCCTCTATCACAACCAACGACTTACGTGTATTTTTAATTGATTCCAGATAATCTACTCTGGAAGAGTATTCTTGAACCATATTCAAGAGAGACTCGAGATATTCAAATTTCTTGATTTGCAATTTAAAGATCTTCTCTTGCACAATAGCTTTGGATTCAATTCTTATGCCTATATCATGTATTCTTTGATTAGCAGCCAAATTATTGCTTGTTATGTTATCTCCTTCCATGATCAGCTGAAACTATAAAGAAGTTTCAAGAAGTGAGACGATCAGCCGGGCATGTTTCTGTTCTCTGTATAATTTGAATTAATGTATAGAAACTAGGGTATACTTAGAACATATACAATTAAATAAAGTGGAGTAGTGGAATTATTAAGTGCTTCACTTATAAGCCCATCTCCCTCCCCTGGAGGCTGGAGCCTTCTTACAGTAGCAATCAAAGCAGTGGTAGAAAGACAAACAAGAAAATGAAATTTGTGGGTTGGTACTTGATGATAGCAGTTGTTCAGTGGGGGTTCCTTGGAGTTGTTCATGATAAAAACCGGTTTTTCTGTGTGATAAAGTAACTGTTTTGGAATAAGAGAAGAGGGCTTGGGAAAGTTCTGCCAATGCTCAGAGACTATAAGAGAAGCTCTGAATCCTTGGAGGCAAAATGACTCAAGAAACTGGAAAGCTGCTTAGCTCCTAGCTGACAATTTTAAGGCAGGCAGCATTCATCTTTGGGGAAGATCATCAAGCTGAACCACTACTCGGCAGCATTTGGCTTGCTAATTAGTTGCTTAATTTTCAGATTACTAGAATTTATCCGATGCTGTCGGATCACAATTAAATCTGCTCTTCCTATTGCAAAGCCATACTATGTTTTTTTTTCTTTTTGTTCTTCAGCAAAGTGTAATCTGTATCTTGCTAAAAATGAAAAATGAAAATAAAGATTGAAAATAATATTTAATAATATATTTTTTTCAAAAAAATTGTTTAAACTTTAGAAGTAATCAATGTAATATTAAAAAAATGAACAAAGTATGAATTTATTAAAGATTCACCTTCAATAGAAATAAAGTATTTCACACTCTAATATTCAAGAAGGTTGGCAGGAGAAAAAAAAAACAAAAAATATGTAAGTATATTAGTCGACGATAAAAACTTAATTAGGTAAATATAAATCTTCTTATTTTTTTTAAATAAAAAAGAGAAAAAAAAAAACCTTGTTGATGAAAAAAAAATGAAGGAATGCACTATAAAATACGTGTATTAGTGGAATTGATTAAAAATATCATCAAATGAATTAAAAATTAAATTTGTATTTACTTTAAAAATTCAATTAGTATACCATTGTGTATGAAGAAATATAAAAAAAAAAACCTTTTGGTATTTATAGTATTTGGGAGTATGAGATATAAGCTTATGATGATTTGATAAATTTGAAATGTAAAAATTAAATATTAAATATTTAAGATTAAATTAATTATAATTTTTATATTATATTATATTATATATTTAAATATAAAAATATTAATAATTAAATAAGTACTTAATGTATTTAAATTTTAAATTTAAATAATTTTTATTTTACTTAAAATTTGCAATAAAATTTTAGTATATTAAATGATAAAAAAATTATTAAAAAATTTAATTAATTAAATATTTAATATTATCTATTATCAAATATACTCCCTCCGTCCCATTAAAATTGACATACTTACTATTTTGAGATGTCCCATTAAATTTGACACTTTCCTTAAAAGGAAAGTTTTTACTATACAATTTATTATAAAATAATCAATATATCCCACTTATATTATATTTATATTTTTAGATTTGACATAAAATATTATGGGATCCATATATTTTTTATCTTATATTATTATTATATTCTAATTTTTACTTTTGTATAAAATATCGTGTCAAGCCAACCACTGTCAATTTCAATGGGACGGAAGGAGTATTAAATAATTAATTAATTAATTTAAATATTAATTTGACATTAGCGCTAGTTATAAAATAAATAAAAAGAAGAAGAAACGTGGAAAATTGTTCGTAGATTTACCGGCTAATTCGAAAACCCGAACGTCGGATCATCCATTCCGCAAAACCGGAAAACCCTACCTCTGTAGTCTATCTCGATCCATCTTTACTCAAAATCCCTTCATCGTCTACAAGTTCGATTTGCTGGAATGGCGATGACCATCGAAGGTACCATCCCTATCTGGCGTAGACTTCATCTTTCTAGTTTATGCAGTTGCATTTGTATTCAATAAGTATCAAAATTTGCGAGTTTATTCTATTTTTCAGTGGTTGTTTTCTACAATACTGTTAATTCAATCTTCAAATTAAGTTGTTAATTGCCTTCCATTTTTTTTTTGGCAGTTTTTTCCTTTCTATTTTAGAGTTTTTTATACTTCATTTCTTGATGTAATTGATCTCCTTGAAAAAGACAGTGGTTCTAGAAGCAATGGGGAAATGGATAGTTGTTAAAAATAGCTGTAAAATAGAGAAAGACTGGATTATTTATGTTTCCATTGTAAAGGTCACTTGGCAAGCTATTTTCCTTCAATTTATAATTGGAGGCTAAATATTTACCAGCTTTGGCAATGTCTAAGTAGATTAACATCACGTTGGTTTGACTTGGAATGTTTTGTGCCAACATGCTGCTAAAACAGTAAGGTGACTGGTTAGCTGTTGTGTCTAAGATGCTGAACCTTTTTGACTGTGGGATTTAACGAAGGGTATTTGATAAATATGAGCGATTCACTGTTGATTATATTTGCTGAATGTGAAATAAAATTGTTACTTTTTCCCTTTGGACACCAATCTCTGCTTTTACCTTTCGTGATCTTTCTGATTACTCATCATATTCTTCTTTGTTGTGTTGATTCTAATTGGTTTTCTTCTGGTGCTCTTGCTTTGCGTCTGGCTGGTGCTCATTATGGGATGCAGTGTAAGTGAGGGATTAGCATGTTCTTTAATTTGTTTCCATACTTATGTTTCAATTTAATTTTCAATTATGTCTTTCATTTGTCAGGCTTGCAGGGCTTGCCTTCATGTTTTCCGCAAGCATTCTGCTACAAATTCTGGTATGTATTCTCTGCAAGTCTCAACTTTAAGTGATTCCTTGTCATGTATGTGTGGTGTGACTACTTATCATGCATGTGTGGTTAGGATTGTATATAGGTTCAAGTCTTATTGGTGTAAATGGATGCAATTTTATCATGGCCATGAGATATAGCTGAGTCTTCATTGAAAAACATTCATACTCTTCGAAATTGAATTGAAAAACAGTTTGGTTGGCCTTACCAAATCAACTATCTAGAAACAAATAATACCCGATTTTGACTTCCCTATTGGGGCAAGTTGATCGGTTCTTTTGGCGTGGTATGTGAGATACACACCGGCACTTCTTTTTTTTTTTTGTGGTCTTAAAGCCTCCTGTTTACTGTTTCTAAGTAAAACAACCACACTTAAGATAACTTGAACTTTATGCAGTCCAAAGTGCAAACTCCTTATGAGCTTCCAACAGCTTGGTGAACTTTTTTTACCAAATGATTTATGGGTTGAGCCCTCTGCAGCATTGTTACTAATGTTAAATCGTTCTATTAGTTTATTTCTCAACACTCACCAATTTAGCAAATACAACAAAACAAAACAACAAAAACTAAGCTTTAGTCTCAAGAAACTTGAGGTCGGTTACATAAATCAATATGAGGCTACGTATGGTCATTCACATGAATCATCTCTCTCCACTTTTTTCTATCTACCGTTATACTTTCATCCAAATCTAACAGAGACATATCTCTTCTAATCACCTCCATCCATATCGTTTTAGGCTGCCTCTATCTCTGTCTACCCTATCCTGCCTCCATTCATCAATTCTCCTAAGAGAAGTATTTTTCAGTCTTCTCTGTATATGTCCAAACCAACGTAAGCGTTTTTCTCTCATCTTGTCCTCAATAGATGCTCCTCTCAATTTTTTCCGAATGGTGTCATTTCTTACTTTATCCCTTTCTAGTATGCTCACACATCTAACGTAACAACCGCATCTTAGCTACCTTTATTTTGTGAATATGACACATTTTAATTACTCAACATTCCGTACTATATAGCAAAGTAGGTCTTACCATTATTCTACAGAACTTTCCCTTTAGGTTCAAAGGCGTATTACGATCACACAAAATACCAGTTGCACTCTTCCATTTCAACCAACCTGCTTTAATTCAGTGTGCAACGTTGCCATCGAGCTTTTTGACTTTCTAAATAATAGATCTTAGATATCGGAAGCAGTCATCTGCCATCCAAAGTTACACCCTAAGCTATATTTCTGCTAGTAATGAACTTGCATTCCATATACTCCGTTTTACTCCTATTTATTCTGAAGCCCTTAGATTCTAACGTCTGTCGTCACAACTCCAATTTAGCGTTTACACCGGCTCTAGTCTCATCAATCAGTATAATATCATTAGTTAACAATATACACTATGACACAGCCTCCTGTATATTACAAGTCAACTCATCTATAATGGTCGCAAAAAGGAAATGGCTAATTGTTGATTCTTGATGTACCCCGATAGTAATAGGAAATTCTACAGTCACTTTGGTGCAGCTCTTTACACATGTACATGCTTTATCATACATATCTTTAATGAGAGTAATATACTTTAGCGATGCACCTCTCTTGGCCAGCACCCACCAAATTACTTCTCTAGGCACCTTGTTATATGCTTTCTCCAGGTTAATAAATACCATATGCAAATCCTTCTTTCTTTTCTTATAATATTCAATCATTTGTCGTAATAAATGAATTGCCTCCATAGTGGAATGCTTAGGCATCAAATCAAATTGATTATCTGAAATCTTTACAATGCCCCTTAATCTATGTTCAATCACTCTGTCCCAAAGCTTCATAGTATGCCTTATGAGTTTAATCCCGTAGTAATTGGCATAATCTTGAACATCCCCTTTATTCTTATACTTGAGGAATCAAAGTACTCTTCCTCCACTCTGTAGGCATCTTATTAACTCTGTATATCTTGTTAAAAAGACTTGTCAACTACGCAATACCTATCTTTCCTAAACACCTCTAAACCTCAATCAGTATATCAACCGGTCCCACTACCTTCTCCGATCTCATCCTCTTAAGGGCCTCTCGAATTTCGTACTTCTAAATACGAGTTTGGGATTGTAAAATGAGATTGTCCACTAGTGTCTAGTTGTGTCCTGAATGGCAAATATATCTGCCTGTTATTAAGTAGATGTGCACTGTGAATCTTGGCCTTCAGTATCTATCTTCTCCATATGGAACAACTAAAGAAGAAAGATATATACTGGCATTGAAATACGATAGAACAAGAAAAGATGAAGTTACACTTGGATGTTTGTGCCTCTCTCTTGCTCTGTATTTCTATTTGTTTGTCTCTCTAGATCTATTTGTACAAAAGTCTATACTAGAGTGAGCATTGGGAAGTAGTATGGTGATACTTGAAAGATAAGTTTGTTTCACCTTGATGTTTTTAGTTGTATTCTGTATCCACCTTTGGTAGAGCCCTGTCAAATAGGGCAAATTCTGCAATTGCTAGGACCATAAATGGGGGAACATGGTTTTGTGTAAGTTACCATGTTTTTGGGTCCCAAAACTTCTTTATTGATGGGTTTCCAAATGATATTTTTGTTTATGTTTAGTTGATTATTCTTATCCATGAGCATGATTTTAGGCATGCCATCATTTTTTTTTTTTTTTATCTCTTGTGATTTCCTCATTTTTATTTTTTATTTTCACAATGCTCCCCCATTTTGATCGCAGGCTTGTGCAATATACAATAATTGGTGGCCAATGTTATCAGGTCTGTTATTTTACTGTATCTTTTCTTAAACATTCGGTTTGAATTGCACCATGTTCAGTTGAATAGCTTTTCTTCTTACTTATCAAAAATCCTATTTCTGCAGCTCTCATGTATATCCTAGTACCCATGCCTTGTTTGTTCTTTGGTGGTGGTTCCACTCAATTCTTAATTAGTCGTGATGGTGGAGGGTAAGTCTTCTAATGATATTTTGACAAGTTTTTGTAGTACCATTCTTGCTATTTAGTCAAGTAGTTTCTCCCCTATGTACATTATACCTTTTGCCGTATCCAACCTATAAATTGGTGGGCATTTGCTCTTTTCTTCTTCTGTAATTCTTGTCATTGTTAGCCTTCAAACTTAGTACTAGATTGTTGACCAAGCAAGAATATGATTATTCATTTGGTTTTACTCGGGAAACATATTTTACTTTCTGGGGCATTGCCTGTGTTCTTTTTCATGAAAGTTGTTTTTAGTAGAAAATTGTAAATTTGAGATAGAGCTTAGAGTGAGTTGAATTCTGTATTTTAGGGTTAAAAATGTTCCTAAAAAATGTCTTAGAAGAACCTTTCCAAAATAAAATTTTAATTTGGATATAGTTTTATTATGACTTCTACAAAACCACAGCTAAGTGCTATACTATACTGCCTTACATAACCACAAACAACATCTGACCTCATTACCACTGGAAACCAAACGGTTTACCATGAGTACTGAAACCACAATTAAGCAACTACATTTAAATGAAAGTGGAGGAGGTCATAAAGACAGTTGCAGGAAAAATGAGGTAGAGAAGTTTAGAGGGTGCAGAGGTGGAAAGAGCGGATAGAAAAAGAACACATAGAGAAGGCACTCAAGAGAAGAAGAAGCCAGGGAACATGAGTTTAGCTGCAGAGGTAGCAACGAATGAGAAGATGGATTGTTGGCACAGAGAAGGGAAAAAGTAGAGGGGGAAGCAGCCGCAAGATGGGTTGGGTTGGTAGTAGGGCAGCATTGTCCTGGACAGTGTGAGGGAAGAAAGAGGGAATAGGAATCTGTACTATATACAGACATATGCACAGAGAGAGACTGAGAGCAGTGGTGAGAGGAGGTATCAGACATAAAGAGAGGGGGAACTGGAAACGATAAGACCACCCCTTTGACAGTTGCAGTGCCAATGCTATTGGAGTTAGGAGTGGTGGGAGGGAGAATCAGATTAGAAGTGAGGTAAAAGGAGAGAAGGGGCGAAATAGATAGTCGAGTTGAGTGTGTGTGTGTGTGTGTGTGTTTTTTTTATATATATTGTTGGGGTGGTGGTGGGAGGGGCGCAGGGACAATACATGCAAGAGGGGAAGGGGTGGGGGAAAGGAGAGATGGAAATATACAAGCTCTCCCTATTTTTTGATTTTGGTGTTATAATTCTGAACTAACATTCTTTTTCAATCTTATCCAAGTGAATTCTAGTTTCATTGTAAAATTTAGATCCAAAATAATGGAACTTAAGTTCCAATCCAAACTGAGTTGTGGCTTGGGAAGTTGTGTTGGCTGGGCCATAAATCTACAGCCATACAAGAGTCTGATCCACCTACCATGGTAATTCTTGCGTGAAAACAGATAGCTAATCGCAATGATTCTGATAATGAGCTGTTGTGTCTAGGGTCCTTTACATGTCTCCTTTCCCCACCCTTCAACAAACATTAACTAGAAGATAGATTTTGGTTGCTTTTATGACTTCAGTAGTTGTTGATTAAGGATTATGATTTTTTTTTTTTTTTTTTTTTGGTGGAGATTGTTGTGCCTTTTGCGTTGGCTAACTTTATTTATGTACTTCCTTTTCCCTATAGATGGATAGATGCTGCCAAGTTCTTAACAGGGGCATCAGCAGTTGGCAGCATAGCCATTCCGATCATTCTTAGGCATGCAGATTTGATCGGAACAGGTGCTATGTTCATTGAATTTACATCTTTTTTCATCTTTGTCTGCACTGTTTTGTGTTTTCATCGTGCCAGTCTTGATGATGAATGGTGACGAGTATCAGATAAACGGCTGGGGTTTGAATGTACAAAAAGGTTAGCAGAAGAAACAAAATGGTATGGAAACGAAATGTTTAATTCTCGATGTACAGCTAAAACTTTTCTTTTGACATTATCATCATTTGATTTAGGCTCCCTATGTATGACTTCTAATCTCTCTTATGCCCCAGCTTTAAATTGTTGTAACAAATATGTACTCTTGCAAGGAAACCCCCATGACTTACCATGAAATGGTAACCATTGGAAAAAGTCCAAAAGATATTGAACAAAGACCTTTACATTGACTTTGTAGCAAAGAGGAAACTCTTGGAATTTTCTTTTTGTCTTTTCTGAGAGAGCTGAGATGCCTTTGGAGTTTTCATTCAACGGGACACGTCGCCTTCTGTCTGTGACCAAAGTGAATGTTCTAGGGCAAACTTTAGCAGAGTCAATTTTTTTATGTCGATGTGCTTGACGAAAGAAATACTCATAATTACTCGTGCTGTGATGGTTAGGCGTCCAAATCATAATTTGAAAACCTCAGTTGACGGTATAGACTAAACAGTTTCTGTCCAGGAAGAGCCCAAATTCCTTACAACATGTTCCGTGTTGACTGTATGGCCGGAGAAATATTAAGAGTATCAACAAAGGAATAATGACCCTTGGAGTTTATTGCGTAGAACGATTAACTTGATTGAATCACCAGTCAGAAGTGAGTATTGACTTCTGATTTCCACCTTTTGAGCTCATTTCTTAATTACACTGCGAATTGAGTTAGGGTTCAATTTGAATTTTAGATCAATATTTAGAGTTTTATTCGATAAAGAAATTTTAAAATTTGAGTTCGGTTTAAAATTTAATCAATAAGTGAGTTTGATGTTATGAATATATAGTGAATGGAATTAGTGAAAGTTTTACTAATATGAATGTCTACTATTTAGTGAAGATACCACTAATTAAAATTAGTGGAAGATAATGTATTCCACTAATTAAGAATTCTATAAATAAAGTTATTCTTTAAGTTTGAAATGTAATATCATTTTGTAAAAAGAATTGTGGGAGAAAAGAAAAAGAAAAGTTTGCAGAAATTTTTGTATAAAAAATAGTTAGAATTTTCTTAGTATGTAGTGTATAAATTTTATTTTAACACTACATTCTTAGTGTATAGTGTGTAGATTTTATTCTAACACTATCTAAATTTATAACACGTTATCAGTACGAATCTCTGTCGTTACACAAGTCAGAAGATAGGTACGCATTTATTGATCCCTATGACTAACCTTACTAAACTCGAATTTGTAGCCCTTGATATTTCTGAAAAATTATATGTCATGGATTCTCGATACAGAAATGTATCTAAATGCTAAAAAGAAATATTTGACTACCTGAAGATGGTCATACTACCAACTGTACGGTATGAATGACTGCGCTTGAAGTTGCAAGATTTTAAACCTGTGAATTTCGCGATGTATAAAATTACATCTCAATTAAAATTATGCAGAGAAAAAGTTACTGATGAAGATATATTGGAGAAGACATTCTCCACTTTTCATGCTTCGAATATTGTCCTGTAGCAACAATATCGAGAAAAAATTATGAAGCCAGACTAACTGGCTCAACAACACTCCCAGAAGTGAATGTTGTTGGTTCCAACAGAAGCCATTGTTATAGTCGTAGTTGTGGCAGTGGCCGTGGTTTTGGTTATGGACACACTCGATATTTCCCTTAATACAGAGAAATACTGGCCATTTGAAGTGGAATAGAAAAGATAATAATGGAAAATAATATTTCCATTAATAATAAGAATCACATCTTTGAGATGTTACATTCGGATGCCAATATATTATATTACTGCTAACAGTTCAAAAAAAAAATCTATCTCGTCTTGATCATAAGTCTTGTGTTTACTTGCATTTCCTTCATTTCACTAGTATTCACGTGAACTTGAGGATGCATGCTTGTAGTTGCTCTTTTTCAATAGAGTTGACAAATTTAGGATAAATGTTTGTAGTTGTTCTTTTTTCATGTTTGCATTAGAGGAAAACAAACATGTAGTAATTATGAACTTCAGATCCTCTTCGGCATCCTCCTCCTCTTCCTTCTCCCTTGGGCCAGCATCTAAACTAGTAGCAAAATTAGCTGTGAAGTTACGGTGCAATGAGTCTTGGGATTTTCTCATCCCCTTAAGTTTCTTATTATATTTGGTCTTGAAGCATACTTGTCTCAATTTTTATGTTTGGTCCTCCAACCGCGTATCAGGACTTTCTTCCACCAACTTCTTCTCACGTTCCAGTATCCCAATGACTTCTCTTAACTTCTTCTTAGCCATATGTCTTCCTTCGTTTTTATTTCGCTCTTGTAAATCGAAGTGATATCATATGTGGAGATACATTCATTCCAATAATTATTTACTTATAAATCTTTCATAGTTTTATATTTGCAAATTACAAGTGTGTGTGTGTGTGTAAGAGAACCTGAACATTTTTTATTAGGGTCTCCAAACTTATCAACTTCCTGTGAGGTCATCGACGAATTCCCAACTCCTTACAGTTCTTGAAACAAGTTAAGCCAATATTCAATTCTTTGGCCGCACTCTTGATTGGTAAATAAAAGTACTGCGAAATGGTTTCTCTTGATAGTGTCTTGGAGCTATTGCCCTTCTCTTCTTTCTGCCTCCTAATCATCTTCTTCTCTATAGGAATTTCGTCTTCGATATTATGCATTTCATGGGTCCTCACCCCAAATTCGTTGCCAATACCACTCATTATTTCTCCTAAAAAAAGAAAAACAATATTAGTAAAGGTAATATCATTCAAAATCCATGTTTGAATGTTTGATAACCTAGAACCATATTCTGGCTTTGTTCAAAATCCATTAGAGAGTAGAAAGGATTATGCACAAGCATATCCTCATTCAAAGGAACAACATAAAAAACAGTCTCTTGAATGGATAGATCAAATTGAAAATCCAAAGCAGCATGTCCGATTTACATTACAACAAACCAAAAGAGAGTTTAATTTTATTATTAAGCAAACTAAAAAAAAAAAGGAAGCTCTCAAAGGTATCTCGCGTATCTCACCTGAAATTAGGCGGAAGCGGTTAGCTTGGAAAAGAAAACACATCAAAATATTTTGCGTTAGAAACCAAGTCAAAATTTGACTATGTCTCAAATGAATTACAAGTTCTCATATTTACTTTGTGGTTTTTGTTTTTAAAGTTTACTAATGACTGATGACTGAGATATATATTAATATACATATATATATATATATATATATATATATATATATATACGAGGAAGAAAAAGAGGTAGATGATAGGTGGAGGGATTGAGGAGAAGAAAAGATAAGGAGAAAAAATGGTATCGGGGTGAGATATATATAATTTTTTTTAAATATATTTCTTGACATTTCCTACTTGTTATGTATGTAGTATTACTCATAATGTTCTTACATTTCCTTTTCTTTTCCATTATTATTCTCGTGTGAAATCATTATTCCCTAAATTAGGGAGAAAATAAAAACAATATAAGAAAGATCTTGCTTGGACAACATCATTAAATTATTTTGATCCGCGCACAAGCGCATGTGAACTTGAAGTTCAAAAGATAATTCATTTGTAAAGTATTGCAAATCAAATGCCAAACGTTTTTGTTGATTCCAGAAGAGTAACAAAATCGCATATTCTAACTATAAATGCTCCTATTCGACTTGAAGTTCCAGCAGAACAAAAGATTATACCTATAGCTGTAGAGTCAAAAGCATGCCAGAAGCATAGCCGATTTCTTGGTTCTAAAGATAAAAATTCTCGAAAGAAAAGAGGAGTAAATGATCTAAATGATCATATTGAAGAAAAGAATGATAAAAACCAAGAGAAAATTGATGACAAAGAACCAGAAGTTGATGAAAGTAACACTAAAATTTCTATCAATTATACCACTTCTGGTAGAAGTTGAAATTGGATAGAAACAATTATTGATAATATGTTTGCATATAATATATCTCTTGATGTTATACAAGATAATGATGATTCTGAACCAATATCAGTTGATGAATGTCAGTATAGAAAAAATTAGTTACAATGGAAAGATGCGATTCAATCGGAGTTAAATGCATTGACACAACGTGAAGTTTCGGACCTGCAGTCCGAACACCAGAAGGTATAAAATCTGTTAGTTACAAATGGATATTTGTGAGAAAGCGCAATGAAAATAATGAAATCATACGATATAAAGCACGGTTAGTAGCTCAAGATTTTTTACAAAAATCAGGTATTGATTATGATGAAACTTATTCTCCTATTGTTGATGTTATTACACTCCGATATCTTATCAGTTTGGTAGTACATGAAAAGATAGATATGCGTCTATTAGATGTTATCGCTGCTTACTTGTATGGAAATTTAGAAAATGATGTTTACATGAAAATCTTCGAAGGATTTCAAATGCCTGAAGCATATAAACATTATCTTCGTAAAAATTAATCCATCAAGTTGCAGAAATCATTATATGGCCTGAAGCAACCTGGACGCATGTGGTTCAATCGTTTTAATGAATATTTATTGAAAGCGGGATTTAAAAATGACCAGGTATGTCCATGTATTTTTATTAAGAAATTTTGTTCAAAATTTGTGATATTAGCTATATATATTGATGATATTAATCTTATTGGAACTCCTGAAAAACTCCAAGAAATAATTGATTATTTAAAAAAAAGTATTCAAAATCAATGATTTTAGTAAAACTAAATTTTGTCTTGGTTTACAAATTGAACATCTAGAAAGTGGAACATTTATTCATTAATCAACAGATACATCAAAAGGTCAAAAAAGATTTTACATGGACAAAGCACATCCATTGAGTATTCCAATGATCGTCCGGTCATTAGATGTGAATAAAGATTCTTTCCGACCTCAAGAAGATGATGAAGAACTCCTTGGTCTTGAAGCACCATATATCAGTGTAATTGATGTATCTTGATAATAATACACGACCCGATATTACATTTGTTGTCAATTTATTAGCAAGATTTACTTCTTCACCAACACGACGACATTGGAATGGAATTAAACAAGTCATTCGATATCTCTAAGGTGCAATTGATCTCGGATTATTTTAGTCAAATAAAACCAGCCCAACATTGATAGGTTATGCAGATGCTGGTTATTTATCTGATCCACATAAAACACGCTCTCAAACAGGTTATCTATATACATGTGAAAATACTACTATATCATGTCGTTCTATAAAATAATTTATAGCAGCTACTTCTTTAAATCATATTGAAATTATAGTCATTCATGAAGCAAGTAGAGAATGTGTATGGTTACGATCAATTATTCATTATATCCGAGAAAGTTGTGGATTATCATCTATCAAAGATATTCCAACTCCTTTTTATGAAGACAATGCAACTTGCATAGCTCAATTACGAGGAGGATATATTAAAGGAGATCGGACAAAATATATTTCACCAAAATTCTTCTTTACTCATGAACTTCAGAAGAAATGTGAAATTGATGTGCTACAAATTCGGTCATGTGACAACCTCGCAATATTTTCAGAAGACTTTACCGATTGCAACATTTGAGAAATTGAGATATAAAATTGGTATGTGTAAGTTCAAAGATTTAAATGAATCATCTCATCAGGGGGAGTAATAAACAGACATATAGAATAGTGTACTCTTTTTCCTTCACTAAATTTTTTTTCACTGGGTTTTTATCTAATAAGGTTTTAACGAGACATATTCTTTATGTAATGGATGAATATCCAAGGGGGAGTGTTATGAATATATTGTGAATGGAATTAGTGGAAGCTCCACTAATTATTGATTTATGTAAATTATTAGGGAATTAGTGGAAACTCTACTAATTATGAATTTTTATGGATGTCTACCATTTAGTGGAGACACCACTAATTAAAATTAGTAGAAGATGATGTATTTCACTAATTAAGAACTCTATAAATAGAGCTATTCTCTAAGTTTGAAATGTACCATCATTTTGTAAAAAAGAATTGTGAGAGAAAAGAATGAGAGAAATTTGAAGAAATTATTATGTAAAGAATAGTTAGAATTTTCTTAGTATGTAGTGTGTAAATTTTATTCTAACACTACCTTCTTAGTGGGTAGTGTGTAGATTTTATTCTAATACTATCCAAATTTTATAACATTTGAAGAATTATTAAAAAATTTTAAAAATATAAATTGAGTATTTTATATAAATATTATATCATATGATATATAAAAATAATGTTAATTAATTAATATAAAATTTGTATTTCTTTCTTTTCAAAATATTTATTCATGAAATTCTTTACACACAAATTAAGGGTGTTAAAAATTATTTGGATAAAGTTCCTAATCTATCCATATTAAAAACACGACCGCTATTGGTTGGTAAAAATTTTCACGACAGTTATTGGTTGGTAAAAATTTTTAAGAAACGAGAAGAAAAAAAATTTTGAACTGTAGTTGACTTAGAATAAATGTGGTAAAATTAGAAGAAGTTAATCATTAGTTTTAGAAATATGTACACGAATATTTATTTTAAAATAAAATAAAAAAGTTTTATTAACAAATATTTTAAAACGAAATGAGTAGTTGAATATGTTTGTAAGCTTTCGAATCTAAATACTTAAAATTTAACTTTGATTGGTTAAATATTCGATTTTAATAATAATATTTGAATTTGAGTTTTAGAAATTATGGAATTTTAGTTAATGCTAAATAGTTCCATAAGCTGAATTCACGTTGAACTTGTTTTTTAAATGAAGGAACAAACACAACTTTTGGCTCCTGAACTTTCTCTCTTTGATCTAACCGCTCTAGAGTTTTCGACTTAGGGTATGGCTGTGGCTTTGACACCTTCAACTGAACTCCCGAATTATTGAGAGAGAAAATCCTGTGCATCTCTCTTTTTCTCTCTTTCTTCCCTACAAAAGCTTTCTTCCTTACCAGGTTTATGCTTTTCCAATGATGAAATTCAATCCCTGAATAAACCTTTTCAATTTACTTTAATTGAAAAATTTTTGCGTGACCGCCCTTCAATGGAATCCTTGTTTAAAGCTTTCTAGACTATCGACATTTGAATGGATCAGTGTCAGTGGGGTAATTAGACTATCGACATTTGCTTATTATACCAACCTTGGAGGAGGATTACATTAGGTTAACTGGTTAAGGCTGAAAGGCCTATGGCATCTCCTTGGTTTTCTTATGTGAATTCTTAAATAGACTCTTGACTTTCATGTTTCTTTTGAGCAATCCATAGTGCCTCTTTTGGATATCTTTCTACAATCTATTTGTGCATTTTTTTTAAAGTATATATTTTTTTCCTTGACTTTTATAGTTAGATGCGCTTCAAATCTTTTGCGATATTCCCTATAACATTCTTATTATAGTACCTCTCCTTATTTTTTATTTTTTTCTTGTAATATTTAATTAAAAAAACTTAATTATTAGACTAACAAGGTTAACTTAAAATTTTGACTTTCTCATTCTCTCTCTATCTTCTCCATTCTTACGATTTTTCACCTAACTTCCAGTCTCTTTCTTCTCCACTCCTTTCTCATGATTCTGTACTTTCTGCTATTGCCAGAGGTTCAATTATTGCCCGTTCTTTGTCAAGTCTTCGAAGGTAATACTTATCCATGAGCTTCTACTTCTCATTCTTGTTATGTATTTGCTTTATGTATTTGAGCTTAAAATACATTTTTTGTTTTAATGAAACCTAACAACATCAAAGTCACTTCCGGTATGCATTAGTTTAAGTCCTCTAATATATGAGAATAGCATATATGCATAGTTAAGAAAAAAAAAATGAATAAAATTTATTCAGAAACACATCAACACAGAGCACAAATTTTTGTAATGGATATTTAGAAAACAATTCCTTCATACCTACTGGTCCCCCCCCCCTCCCAAAAAAAAGGGAAAAACCCATGTGATTTTGCAACTAAGAGATTGTGAAGCAGTTAATCGTTTTACGCAATAAACTCCAACGGTGTTGCTATATTTCTATTAGTACTGAACTTGTATTCTATATACTCCGTTTTACTTTTACTAATTCTGAAGCCCTTAAATTTCAATGTCTGTCGTCACAACTCCAATGTAGCACTTACATCGACTCTAGTCTCATCAATCAGCACAATATCATCAGTAAAAAAAATATACTATGACACAGCCTCCTGTATAATACAAGTTAACTCATCTATAACGGTCGCTGACAAATAGGTGTTTATAGAATTATTCAATTCATTCCTGAGCACAATTATAGTTTGTGTAGTCCCAACAAAACTTATCTTTTTAGATCTCGTATAAAACTAAGCCTTGCTCAAGCAGTTGAGGCGGATATGGCACATGGTTTTGGAATTACTCCTAAAGCAACAATTGACTTTATGAGTAAATAAGTAAGTGGAATTGAGAATTTAGGATTTGTACCTCTAGATTGGAGAAATTATGTGTGTTTTAAGCATACAAGAGATATGAAAGTTGGACAAAAGATTCAATTAGAATATCCCTCAACCATTTTTATGCAATACAAGTGGATGAGATGATTTAATAACTAATATTTTTTGGGCAGATGTAAAAACGATGATAGACTACTTGTGCTTTGATGATGTTGTATGTTTTGATACTACTTATAGGTCAACTAATGATGGTCGACCAACAAATGTTAATTTTTGGTGTTGCATTATTGTATGATGAAATTATAGTGACTTTTGAGTAATTGTTTGATACTTTTTCAAGGGTTATGGTAGGATGTAAGCCAAAGACTATTTTTACATATCAATGTCAAGTAATGGGAAATACATTCACAATGGCCGACACACATCACCCGTTATGCATTTGGCATATATATCAAAATGATGCCATTCATCTTAGTAATGTTTTTACTAAGCTCAGTGATTTCTCAAAAGGTTTTAGGAATTGCATCTATGATTATGATGAGGAAGATGACTTTATTAATGCATGGAGGATTATGCTTAGAAATAAGATCTTGAAGACAATGATTGGTTGAGAAGAATATTCAACATGAAGGAAAAATGGGCTTAATTTAGTGTATGGACAAAATACTTTCTATACAGATATGACTACAATTCAAAGAAGTGAAAGTATGAATAGTATCCTGAAAAAGTATGTGAGTTATAAAAATAAGTTATTTGAGCTCTTTCAACATTTCGACAGATTCATTGATGATTTTCTCCATGAGGAATTAAAAGCAATTTTAGATCAAGTTAAAGTACTCATTTCCTATCAATTCCTGTGAAAAATCTAAAACATGCTTCAAAGGTGTACACATGAGGTATTTATGATGTTTTAAATTGAGGTTTGTAAAGCATATAATTCACATGTGGATATTTGTGAAGATGATAGAATCATTACAAAATATTTGGTTATACATCATAAAAAAAGGTTTCAACATACTGTTACATATGACTCCAACAAAGGTTCTCTTCCATGTACTTGTAGGAAGTTTGAAGTTGTCAGGATTTTATATTCCCATACTTTAAAATTTCTATCTTTGAGGAATATTGTGAAAATTGCTAATGAATATATTTTACCTAGATGGACAAAGAAAGCAAAAGTACAAAATAAGGAATTTTCTTGTGAGATTGCATATTTAGTTGATCCCAAGGTAATGATTGAAAAATGTTATAAAGATTTGTGTCATATATACATGAAATTGGTTACAAAGGTTGCAGAAATTGAAAAGACATGTTAGATGGCTAAGAGTGGCATGCAAAAGATGTTAGATATGGTGAATGCAAGATTGAAGAATAAACAAATAGAGATTATTTTAATTGACAGTGCACGAGTTCACAAAGGTTGGTCAACAATTCTACTAATGAGTTGAAAGGAAATAAAATCAAGAAAAAACTTATTAGAAAATCTAGTAATGCAAAGTAGTTTAGAAAAGTCTACAAAGAGAAGAAATACAAAAGGAAAACCATCACATCTCGAACGAAGTATATAGATATGTTTCTTACTTCAAAATAATATTATTATGTTTTATTATTTTTATTTTTATCTCTTAAATATAACCTAATAATAATATAAATTTATTTATTACTTTCAGCAAATTCCATCATGTATGTAAGCACAAAATGTACATGTATCTATTCATTCTACTTACAATTTTTTTTTTATGATTTGCATTTTAATTTTAATTATTATTTTATTGTAACTTATCCTTTTCTTATCTTGAACTTTGCTCATATAAATGGAGAAGCAGTTGAAATTTGGCACATGTAATATGACAAATGTTTGTGTTGAACAAATACTTTTGCAAATGACGCATATAAGGTATTTGTGTTAAATTTGATGATAGATCAGTAATACAATTATTTTGATTTCATGTAACAATTTAGATATAAGTATTTCCTTTTATTTTTTATGCAGAGTTTCGTTGACTCATTAATTACCATTTTATTCATAATTTGTGGGATGACTTTTTCTTTTCTTATTCTTTATTATTTGTTAATGATTTAATGAATTTTGTATTATATTTGAAATAAAGGGGAGGGATCTTCAAATGGGAGGAATGACTTATCTTAGAATAGCACGAGATATAAATATTTAGTTCTGCAACTAGTTTTCTCAACACATTCGGCACAAATTTCTCAATTATAACTACTTCACATTTTTCAATAAATCTTTAAAGATTTTGCCATTTTCAATATTAAAATTAACATTTTTTAATTGTTCTAGTTTCTAAATTGGGAAAGTTACCAACAAAAAAATATGTCAAGGAGTAGTATTGAAAATTGTGGAAGTATGATGGAATTATTATAGGTATGTTTGATATTTTCAACGGTTTTTTTTAATGAATTATTACATTTTTTTCTATTTTAACTCTGCATGATTTTTTTTTTTTTCCAGTTTTTGGGTATGAAAGTAGTATTCATGAATGAGAGTCAAGATACACAGATAAAGATCAAAGGCAACAATGAAACTATTAGTTTAACCAAAAAACACATAGAAGTTTCAACTTTAACTTATAAGAGATAGAATTGGTGGATGCTGGAAGTAAATTCTTAGTTGAAAATTTGCTTCTCCATAGTGAAGTAGACCCCAAAGTTACATCCAAAATGTGTGCTAGAATATGAAAGTTGCAAGTATTCATTATGTTTTCTCTTCTAATTGTATTGAATAAGTGGCATGATTTGTCAAAACTTGTAATGAAGATGTAATTAAGATTTAATAAAATTTGATAGATTTGGAAGTCTTTCGCTCTTCACTTTGTAATTCTTTCCGCGTTATCTACATCTAGTTTGAAAAATATGGAATAATGCAATGATGCAATTTAATTTGTAAATAATGCTTTGGCTCTTCATGGATGAACATATTTCTATGCCTGTAAAAATAGGGAACATAAAGTCTTGGCACTTTTGTGGAAGATATTGATCCATATTCTGGATGAAATATAGCCAAAAATTTTTCTCATCATAGGCCGACACACTTTATTCAACACTACCAAAGACTTGCAAGATGCAAACTTTATGATCTTTTTTATATAGTTTCACTTCATTAGTAGCTTTTCATTATGCACACTTTAAGACTCAATATGATAATTAACTATTATAGAAAATCACATTTTGGGGTATTAAAAAGAATAGTTTTCAATCAATTGTATTTAACTACAAAATGTTACAATCCATGAAATAGTTGATACGTGTTTTTTAGTGTAGAAAATATTATCAATAAAGTCCACAATCAATCAAGCTTTAATTAAAATACTAATCACTAAAACTACACATACGGGTAAATATACCCATCATATAGTATAGGAAATAGCAAGTATCGAATCCACAGGAATTTGGGCTCCCACATTACTTTACCCCAATCTTTATTGTTTAGCCAATAAAATAAGTTATACGTGCAACAATAGATAGTAAAAAAGGTATGTTACTTATTTTGAAATATTTTTATGAACCTTTTGAGTTTAATTTAATGTATGATGATTGAGATCCATATAAAAAAAATATGTTAGGCAAAATAGAGATAAAACGAATGTGTTTTAAATTTTTATTTATTGGTTCCCTCACAAATTCGTGGTAATTTGCCACGAAATTACCACAGAATTAGTAAATTAAACTGATTTCGTGGCAAATCCGTAGCCACAGAAGAACCCCTTGAATTAACATAATTGCCACTTCTCTTGCAATTATATCTACTATAATTATGATTATAACCTGTTCTAAACCTATACATATTTGGAAATGAACTACTTGTAACCTTCCTAGAAATTCCCAGTATTTATTCACAACCATAAAATCCTAAAGCCAGTTAACAACCCCACAGGAGTACAACAGTAAAGTCACTCTAATATAGGTGGGGTCCCCTGTTTAGTTACTCCAAATCGGGTGGCAAATCCGTGGCAATCTGCGAGGGATCTGCCACGAATTTCATTTTTAAATTTTTTTTGCCAATTCTTTTATTCTATTAATTCATATTAATTCTAATTCAATACCTATTAAGGACAAATATGAATTTTTGTATTCCTTTATCTCATTTTAATTCACTACCTTATTATTTTTAGATTTCGATAATATTCATATGTTAATTGTATTAATGAAATAAGTTATATGTGCAATAATAGGTAGCAAAATAGGTATGTTATTTATTTTGAAATATTTTTATGAACCTTTTGATTTTAATTTAATGTATTATGATTGAGATCCATATCAAAAAATATGTTAGGAAAAATAGAGATAAAAAGAATGTGTTTTAAATTTTTATTTATTGGTTTCCTCGCAAATTCATGGCAATTTTTCATGGAATTGCTACAAAATTAGTAAATTAAATTGATTCCGTGGCGTGGCAAATCTATGGCAGTCTGCGAGGGATCTGCCACAAATTTGATTTTTTACATTTTTTTGCCAATTCTTTTTTTCTATTAATTCATATTAATTCTAATTCAATACCTATTGAGAAGAAATATGAATTTTTGTATTCCTATATCTCATTTTAATTCACTACCTTATTGTTTTTACCTTTCGATAATATTCATATGTTAATTATATTAATGAAATAAGTTATACGTGCAACAATAGGTAGCAAAAGGTATGTTACTTATTTTGAAATATTTTTATGAACCTTTTGAGTTTAATTTAATGTATTATAATTGAGATCCATATTAAAAAATGTGTTAGGTAAAATAGAGATAAAAATAATATGTTTTAAATTTTTATTTATTGATTCCCTCGCAAATCCGTGATAATTTGTCATGGAATTAGTAAATTAAACTGATTTTGTGACAAATTTGTAGCCATTTGCCATGGAAGAATGAATTTCTCAATTCTTCCGTGACAAATCCGTGGCAGTTTGTGAGGGATCTGCCACAGATTTGATTTTTTACCTTTTTTTGACAATTCTTTTATTCTATTAATTCATATTAATTCTAATTCAATACCTATTGAGAAAAAAATATGAACTTTTGTATTCCTTTATCTTATTTTAATTTATTATGTTATTGTTTTTAGATTTCGATAATATTTATACTTGGTGAATGTATTAATTAATTAAGTTATACGTGCAACAATAGGTAGTAAAATAAGTATGTTACTTATTTTGAAATGTTTTTATGAACCTTTTGAGTTTAATTTAATGTATTATGATTCAGATCCATATCAAAAAATGTGTTAGGCAAAATAGAGATAAAAATAATGTATTTTAAATTTTTCTTTATTGGTTCTCTCGCAAATCCATGGTAATTTGTCACGAAATTAGTAAATCCATAGCAATCTGTTATGGATTTATCACAGAAAAATAAATTTCTCAATTCTTTTGTGGCTAATTCGTGACAGTTTGTGAGAGATCTACCATGGATTTACCACAGAATAAATTGAAACGACGTCATTTTGATATTCTTAGGCAAAAATCATCTTCCCACGAATAATTTTCAGGTTCCCTCCTATTTTCCCCTACCGGATATTGCTTTCACACTCTACTGCCCACCATCTTTAGCTCTCATTTCCCCCTACCATCTTCTTGCTCCTTGAAATTGGCCGGTAGAAGTTGCAACCAGTGTTTTGACCGAGTGAAGTAAAAACGAACCATGTTGTGTGTACTTCTCTGGTTGCATCAATTTCTTTCCTTTCCCTTTGAATTCCCAACTTCGCCAGTGCTATTGCCTTCATCTCCGGTTAATCTCCCAGATTGAGCCTAAAACTAAAGCTTCTTAGTTTGCTCCTATTTAGCATTCCCTTCCTGTTTGGTTAATATATCTTCCATCTTCCTATCAATGTTGTCCTTTAGCAGTAGGGGTTTGGAGTTCCAATCAGTAATGGCAGTGAAGTGGCGAGTTATTTAGCTCATAAACTACATTATTCAGGTAGTATTTCTGTACCTCTATAATTAAAATTGAAGGAAAGATATATTAGAATTTGTATTGCCCATCTTGTTGGGCTCACACAATTTAATTTCAATATGTTTGTAGGTACTTTGTTACTAAATATTGTGTTAAATTTGTAAATTTTTTGTGTTACTTTTTAATAGCTATTTTTGGTTCTTGAATTCAACATGAAATGTTATTTGTTGGCTAAAGTTTTCATCTTTCCTAATTGAATCTCTCAAATTCTAGTACAACATTGTAGCCCCTTCTTCAGTGACGAACTATTTGTATTTTTCTCCCTTATATTGCTCATGTCTTTAGCTTTATTTAGCATGATTATATACATTTTTTCTATATATTTAGCTTTTGTATGTGGATATTTAGCGGGATTATTTAATTAATATTTCTATTCTTCTCAGAATTTGGTGGAGTGAGATTGTAGGCTAAGTTCATTCATAGGTTGCTGAACAGAGGTTACAATTTATCCCCCTTTTGTGTCCTTTTGACTATGTTAGGCTTTTTTAGTATTGAATGTAAGCATCATGTGAATTCGTGGACAATTGAATAACACGGATGAAAAAAGGCCACTTGAATAAATACTAATAGATGTTTGGAGATGATAAAACAAAGTAAAGCAAGTGTCCTCATTCCCACATTTGTGTTAAGCCAATGCATACTTGGTTTTTACTAGTCTGCTCTTAGCGTTTTTATCAATGTGCAAATTGTTGTGCATGAAACTTACATGATGACTAAAAAAGACTTGAAATTTCTGGTTTCTTTTTAGCAGGAGAATATCAATATGTGATCAACTTTATCTGACAATTGATGGTAGGATATGTTGATAGGCTAATTACTAGATCATCTGTTCGAGTTGCAGCTAAAAGTGCAGGGGATTTTGATGAGTAAGGAATAGATCTTGCAGTCTTGATTCCACTTTTTTCCCTTATAATAATGTAAGTTCTATTAATATTCATTTTTTAAAGTTCTATCAATTGGACATCATCTTGAGGAATTTGGAATTAAGCGTGTTGTTGCTGATTTCTTTACTTCCTTTATCATGTGTATTTTTGTTTTATGCTTTACTATCATGTTTAAATAAGTATCTTATTGTTGCTTAGCTACACAAATAGGAAGTTTTTTAGTTACTAGAATTAATATCTTCTTGGCTAGGCAGTTTGCATTCATATGGTGCTGTCATTATTTTGTAGTTTTTAGGCAACAGGTTTGGGCTAGTATGTATGTGCATATCCACTATTTCTTTTTACTAATTATTCGATGTCCCTTTTTGGGAAAATGGAGGAGTAGAGTTTCATCGGCATACTTGATGCAGAAGTATGTTTACCTTATTGGCACTGATGTTTGAACTGTGATATTGCTGCATAAATACTCCCTATTTTTACTCTCTTCCATGATCTTTTAGTCGATTGGGATTTGTATTCAGGGCATAAGTTCTCTATCTCTCTCTGAGATTTGTATTTAAGGCATAAATATTGTGATATTGTTGCATGTGGTGGTACCAACTTTTTCTACAATAGTGAAGTTTAGCTATGCATTTAATGATTTAATGGTTGAATGTTTAATTCGATTCATTTCTTGATCCCTGTATATATGCCCTCTCATTAGGTTCCAAAACTCAAAGAAAGAATCCATTTCCACGTGGTTCAATGACAATAGTGTCAAACCGTGTGAGCAGTGAGTCTATAAAGTTGATGGTGTACCAGTTTCAATCTGAGTTAAGACTCTACAAGTTTCCTTTTTAGTTAAAACTAGGTGCCACATGAAACAATATAGATTTTTCATTTGAGAAATAACTTAAGATAATTCAAGGTTTCCCAAAAAGAAAAAAAAAAATTTAAATAACTTAAGATAACAACATGCTTAAGTTACATTTTTTGATTTTCTGGTCCATTACTACTCAAATCTACTTCTTTCAAGCTATTTTGAAAGTAGCAACTGTTCAAATACATTGTGTAGAGGTGTTATGCAGAAAGCCACAAAATATTATTTAGACATGCATAGGATTACTTCACTTTGTTATGTAGTTGTATTTTTGTGTTAAGTATATTGGGTGTCTATAAACATGATTGGGCAACCATTTGGTGTTTTGCGACGATGATTTACCATCAAAAACCCATGTATGATGCACAATAATCGAACTGTTTTTTCATTATAGAAAAAGCATTTCATGAAAGTTTGTTTTTTTAATTACTATGAGTTAATGTTCAATCATCTAGCTGGTTATTGAGGTATTGTATGAGGTTAATAATTTGAATTCTGTGCTAATATATTGTGTATCTATATAAACATGATTGGAAAATTAATTGGTGTTTTGCAACGATAGTTCACCATTAGAAGCCCATGTATGATGCACAATAATAGAAGTATATATAAATTACTGAAAAAGCATTTTCTCAAACTGTCTGTTTTGTCATAAAAATAACCCAATGTTCAATGACCTAGTTGGTTATTCAGATATGCTATTAGGTTAGCTGTTTGAATAATGTACTAAGTATATTTTGTGTCTATATAAATATGATTAGGAAACCAATGGGTGTTTTGCGACGATGGTTTACCATTAGAGGCCATGTATGATGCACAACACAATCTAGGATTTTGTATTCAAAATACAATGTGAAAATTCAGTTCATTGCCTATTTTTTGTTTTTACTAAGTTATCAAAAGTTTGTGTTAAAAAAAACAGAATGTACTTGTGGATGTGTTTGTGGTTGTTGGTTTAATATAATTTTGATTGTTGGTGGCTGAGTAGATTGATATTTCACGGTGATGGTCTTTGATTGACTATAATGCTTGTGCAAAGTATAGTGAAGATGAGTATTCTTCAGAACTGGACATTTAGTATTCTTTAATTGTGACATTAAGTAATTTATATGAACCCTGCACAGAATAATGGCAGTCTGAAATTCAGCTATGAACTTGATGAAGTATATGTATGGTTATTTCTGTTGATTTTTTTTTTTTTTTTTGCTAGTTCTGTATTTTTCATTTTTGTTTATTAGGTAAACTTTAGTGTGATTCGAAAGATAAGCCATTTTATTGTAATTTAGTAATTTTTTTTACACAATTTGCTTTATTTTTTACATTACAAATTTGAGGGGATTTCTTTGTTATTTATATATGAAATAAGGTTTGTGATTCTAATTTTGTGCTAAGTATATTGGGTATCTATATAAACATGATTGGGCAACCTTTGGTGTTTTACGACGATGGTTCATCATCAGAAGCCCACGTATGATGCACAATAAAAATGACACAATGTTCAATGACCTAGTAGGTTATTTAGATATCTTTTTAGGTTAGCTATTTTAATAATGTGCTAAGTATATTGGGTGTCTATATAAACATGATTGGTAGCATTTGGTGTTTTGTGACGATGGTTTACCATCAAAAGCTCACGTATGATGCAAAATAACAGAAGCATATATAAATTACTGAAAAAGCATTTTTTCGAGCTTTCTGTTGTGTCATAAAAATGACATAATGTTCAATGACCTAGTTGGTTATTTAGATATGCTATTAGGTTAGCTATTTTAATAATGTACTAAGTATATTGAGTATCTATATAAACATGATTGGGAATCCAATAGGTGTTTTGCAACGATGGTTTACTATCAGAGGCCTACGTATGATGCACAACACAATTTAGGATTTTATATTCAAAATACAATGTGAAAATTCAGTTCATTGCCTATTTTTGGTTTTTACCAAGTTATCAAAAATTTGTGTTCAAAAAAATAGAATGTACTTGTGATTGTTTTTGTGGTTGTTGGTTTAATATAATTTTGATTGTTGGTTGGTGGCTAAATAGGTTGATGCTTCATGGTAATGTCTTTGATTAACTATAATGCTTGTGTAAAGTATAGTGAAGATGAGTATTCTTCAGAGTTGGACATTGAGTAATTCATATGAACTCGACACAGAATAATGGCAGTCGGAAATTTAGACATGAACTTGATGAAGTCTATGTATGGTTATTTCTGTTGATTTTTTTTTTTTTTTGCTTGGTCTGTATTTCCTAGTTTTATTTATTAGGTAAACTTTAGTATGATTCGAAAGATAAGCCATTTTATTGTAATTCAGTAATTTTTTTAGACAATTTGAATAGACAATCTTCTTTGTTTTTTGCGTTACAAATTCCAAGGGATTTCTTTGTTATTTATATATGAAATAAGGTTTGTGGTTCTAATTTTATGCTAAGTATATTGGGTCTCTATATAAACATGATTGGGCAACCATTCGGTGTTTTGCGACGATGGTTCAACATCAGAAGTCCACGTATGATGCACAATAACTGAAGTATATATGAAGTACTGAAAAAGCATTTTCTCAAGCTGTTTGTTTTCTAATAAAAAAAACCCAATGTTCAATGACCTAGTTGGTATTGTATTGAGTTCCACGGTGCAATTGAAGAAGTGAAGTATTATGTCCTAAAAAATTTTTGTGTTCTGAAATATAAAGCAAAATACAAAATGTGTTATTAGAAATTTTTTATACAATTTCATTTTGGAACCACTTTGGATGAAATGATTGATAAATTACCTAGAATTCTAATGTATAAATTTATGCTCATTCCTTTTGAGCAACATGAAAGATGTGCTGATCAAGGGGGATTTTTAATTGGTAAGTGCTTCTTTGTGTTAAGGTTGAATTGAATAGGAATGGTTGAGAATTGTTTGTGCCATGTAGATATTGCAGGATGTCTCTGCGGATTATCTTAGAAAATTAAAAAACGTGGACAGAATGTACTGGTGGATGTGTTTGTGATTGTTGGTTTAACATAATTTTAATTGTTGGTTGGTAGCTGAGTGGGTTGATCTTTTATGGTTTAACATAATTTTAACATAGTCAATTTTCAATGCACTGGTTTTGATATTTTGTTACATACGTTATTTTGAATAGATAATCTGCTTTGTTTTTTGCATGACAAATTCAAGGGGATTTCTTTGTTATTTATATATGAAATAAGGTTTGTACTTCTATTTTTGTGTTAAGTATATTAGATGTCCATAGAAACATTATTGGGCAACTATTCGGTGTTTTGCAACGATAATTTACCATTAAAAGCCCACGTATGATGCACAATAACTAAACTGTTTTTTCATTATAAAAAAAGCATTTCATAAAAGTTTGTATTTTCTAGTTACTATGACTCAATGTTCAATCATCTACTTGGTTATTGAGGTATTCTATGAGGTTAATAATTTTAATTGTGTGCTAAATGTATTGGGTGTCTATATAAACATGATTGGGAAACCAATCGGTGTTTTGCGGCGATGATTCACCATCAGAAGCCCACGTATAATATACAATAACTGAACTATTTTTTCATTATACAAAAAACGCTTCATGAAAGTTTGTATTTTCTAGTTACTATGACTCAATGTTCAATCATCTACCTGGTTATTGAGGTATTGTATGATGTTAATAATTTTAATTGTGTACTAAGTATATTGGGTGTCTATATAAACATGATTGGGAAACCAATTGGTGTTTTGCGATGATGGTTCACCATTAGAAGCCTACGTATGATGCATAATAAAAATGACACAATGTTCAATGACCTAGTAGGTTATTTAGATATCCTATTAGGTTAGCTATTTTAATAGTGTACTAAGCATATTAAGTGTCTATATAAATATGATTAGGAAACCAATGGGTGTTTTGCGACGATGGTTTACCATCAGAGGCCCATGTATAGTGCACAACATAATGTATGATTTTCTATTCAAATTACAAACTCAAAATTCATTTCATTTCTTCTTTTTGCTTTTTACCATGTTATCAACAATTTCTGTTCAAAAAAATAGAATGTATTGGTGGATGTGTTTGTGGTTGTTGGTTTCACATAATTTTGATTGTTGGTTGGTAGTTGAGTGGGTTGATGCTTGATGATGATAGTATTCAATAGACTATAATGCTTGTGAAAAGTATAGTGAAGATGAGTATTTTTCAGAACTGAAAATTTCTTTTTAAGGAACTGTGACTCCTATGAAAATTGATTTAGCAATTATTGGATATGATTTCTTCTTCAACCATGTTCATATGTATGTGATTGTGCATTGAAAAGTTGATATGAACTCTGCACACAATAATGGCAATCTGAATATCACAATGCTTGAATTTGCTCATGATTAGGAACCAAAATTATACTGAGTGTTGGTGTTTACAGCCAATAATTGTTGCCAGTGAAAAGGAATTTCTAGATTTCAACTTCTGCATATTGTATGCTTATCAATATAGGGAGAAGTAGACGAATAAAACTCGAATGTGAGAGGATATCTCGTACTAAACAAAATACTCTGCTTTCTGTTATCTTGAAAAGGGGGTCAAGCAAGATGTGAAACTTCAATATTATCAAAAGATGCTAATCAACAGCATGATTGGTACTTCTTCATGCACATTCCTTCATGTGAAACTTCAGTTCACATTGCATATTCCTTCGCCTTGATTTAGATTCCACAATAGCATGATTGGTACTCCCACTTTTAGTTCGACTTTATGATCTGGAATGCGTCCAAATTGTAAACTGTTTAAGAATTCCGTTGGATACAAAATCTCTTCTCTTGCAACATTTCCAATTGATTTATCAATGACATCTGAGCTCTTGTATTGTTGTAATTCCTTAGAGATGATTTGCATTATAAAGGTATTAATCTGATCAACTGTTTCATTTCTTGGTGTTAATATCTCTCTATTCATTAGATATTTTTTGTCACATCTCAGAGTATCGAATTCTTCATAAACAGCATTAAAGATTGCTTTCACTGGATTTTCTGTTTCCTACATTGTAAATTTCTCTGGTATATTGATGCAACATTCTTTTTCATTAGTTGTTCTTGAAATTGAATGCTCAGTACCATTTGCAAATTTCAGGGGATTTTTGCGTTAGAAATTTCAAGGGATTTTTCTATTAATATATATGGAGTAAGGCTTGTGGTTCTATTTTTGCATTAAAATTTCCAAGGAACTTTTTTGTTATTTATATATGAAATAAGGTTTCTACTTATATTTTTGTACTAAGTATATTGGGTGTCTATATAAACATGATTGGGCAACTATTCGGTGTTTTGTGACGATGGTTTACCATCAAAGATCCACGTATGATGCACAATATCTTAACTGTATTTTCATTCTACTAAAAGCGTTTGATGAAAGTTTATATTTTCTAATTACTATGACTCAATGTTTAATCATCTAGCTAGTTATTGAGCTATTATATGACATTAATAATTTTAATTTTATGCTAAGTATATTGGGTATCTATATAAATATGATTGGGAAACTAATCGGTGTTTTGCGATGACGGTTCACCATTAAAAGCCCACATATGATGACAATAATTGAAGTATATATGAATTACTGAAAAAGTATTTTTTGAAGCTATCTATTTTCTAATGAAAAAGACCAAATGTTCAATGACTTAGTTGGTTATTTAGATATGCTATTAGATTAGCTATTTTAATAGTGTGCTAAGTATATTAGGTGTCTATATAAACATGATTGGAAAATCAATGGGTGTTTTGTGACGATAGTTTATTATCAGAGGCCCACGTAGGATGCACAACACAATCTATGATTTTCTATTCAAAAATACAATTTGAAAATTCACTTCATTTCCTATTTTTAGTTTTTATCGACTTATCTAAACTTTGTGTTAAAAAAAACAGAATGCATTGGTGGTTTGATTGTTGGTTGGTGGCTGAATGGGTTGATACTTGATGCTGATAATCTTTGATTGACTATAATGCTTGTGCAAAGTATAGTGAAGATGAGTATTCTTCACGACTGGAAATATTTTTTTAAGTAACTGTGACTCCCATGAAAGTTGATTTAGCAATTACTGGATATGATTTCTTCTTCAGCTATGGTCTTGTGTATGTGATTATGGCATTGAAAAATTGATACTCAATTGCTGGTTAATGACCTATTATATCAAGTTAATAATTTTAATTATGTGCTAAGTATATTGGGTGTCTATATAAATATGATTGAGAAACCAATCAGTATTCTGCAATGATGGTTCATCGTCAGAAGCCCACGTATGTTGAACAATAAATGAAGTATATATGAATTAGTAAAAACGTATTTCCTCAAGCTGTCTGTTTTCTAATGAAAAACACCTACTATTCAATGACCTACTTGGTTTTTAGATATGCTATTAGGTTAGCTATTTTAATAGTGTGCTAAGTATATAGGGTGTCTATATAAACATAATTGGGAAACTAATGGGTGTTTTGCGACGATAGTTTACCATCAGAGGCCCACGCATAATGCACAACACAATTTACGATTTTCTATTCAAAATACAATTTGAAAATACATAATAGGTATAACACTCATCTAATAAAAATACAAAATAGATAAAGAATTAAATGTATTAAAGGTTGGAATATACAATCTCCAGTAGGTCACATAATTTTCCAAAAATGACATTTCCTGTGTAATAAGAATCAATGGAACAAAGAAAGGATTAGAATGTAATAGTTGGACATATGAATGTGAAATTAAAAGCTACTCACATGATGGTAGATTGTGAAACACTTCTGGATACACAATATTCTTTGTGTATGTGTTGAATTCTACATCATCTTCCAATGCTAGGATCTTCAACCATTTGGATTCTTTACTCTTGAAACAACAACATATAGTTGGCCATGGCTGAAAATAGGCTTTGGTAAGTATAATCCAACATGTTCCAAAGTTTGTCCTTGACTTTTATTGATTGTCATTGGATAGCATATTTTTATTGGGAATTGTCTCTGTTGCATTACAAATGGCAATTTGCTTTCTGTTGGAGATATATCAATTCGCGGGATGAATTTGCGTTGCCCAATATGTGATCCCGAAATAATTTCTGCCTCAATTACAAATTTCCCTGTTTGTGTTATGATCAGTCTTATTCCGTTCCACATTCCTTCACCTTGATTTAGATTCTGCAATAGCATGATTGGTACTCCTACTTTTAGTTCGACTTTATGATCTGGAATGCCTGCAAATTGTAAGCTGTTTAAGAATTTTGTTGGATACGAAATCTCCTCTTGCAATTGATGCATATTTATTTGGGTGTAAAAATCATACAAAAACTTAGCAAATTCCCAATCAAGTTTAAATTAAAACGTCCAACCCAAATCACACATATGAGCAAGCGTACTCATCATTAACATAGCATAGGGTTCAAACGAGTGTCGATTCTCAAGGAACAAGTATACATTAGTCACATTTCTTTCATTATTTAACCGATTCAATAAAGTGAAAATGAAATAAAAAGGAAAATAAAGTAAAATAAAACAAAAGAATATATACATGTCAATGATGGAAAGTATGTAACTCAAACCATTATTTTGACAATCATGATCTTAAAGTATACAATTATTATCATAACTAATCATTCTCTTGGCATCATGAAGGATTAAGATAGATTCACTTCTTTTTCAATCCATGAAATCACTACCTTCTAGATAAATTAGAATCACTTGGTCTCGTCTCAACTAACTTATCCAAAAGATGCATTAAACACAATCATTGGTTAAATTCCCTTGGTCTTGGTGAATTTAAAACATGAAATTAACTAATGAATCTTTGGTCTCGGCAAACATCAATTAATCTTTAATTACCTAGTTCTCATCAATTAACCCCCTTGGTCTTGGCGAATTAACAGACAACAAATATGAAATTAATAAAGTGCAACCACCATCAATCCCTTTGGTCTCAGCGAATTAATGGGAAGAACCAACAAGTTAATTTCGTAATAAGTACAAGTAATTAAATACCAAGAAAAATAATCAATTAATTAAAAGATCGAATAACTCTAAATATTATGGATACCTAAAATAATGTCAAATTACAATAAAACAATTAATATATCATTATTCAAGAAAAAGAAAACAAAGTAAAAGAAAGTACTCATAGACAAGTCTCATTCTTCTTCCTTTGAAGACCTTCTTGTACAACCCTCATTGAATTGAAGAATTTCTCCTTTGATTTGAGGGATTTTCTGTGATGATCAATGAATTCTCTCATTTTTTCTTGTGTTTTTCATCTATTTATAGGCTTATGAAGTGCCTAAACTCGTAGGTACAATGTCCTTGGCCGAGTAGAAATTGGAAAGTACTAAAACTCCACAGATTACCAAAAACTGTGTAGAAAAATCAAAGCACCGCCTTAACTTCAGGGCACATCCGGCGCCGCCTTGGCTCTCGGAGCCGACGCCAGTTGTGTTTTGTTTCTCTACTTGTTTGCCGATTTTTCTTCGAATTTCACATGATGAATACCAGAATGAAACCGGCGCTGATTTGATTCTGTTTTACTCTGTTTCACCAATTTTTCCGTCATTTCGAAGTATATGTCAACAGTGCATGGCCGGTGCCGGTTCTAGGGCCCTAGCCGGCACCGCCTCTCCTTTGTTTTGCGACATTTTTGTTTTGTTTTACCCTAAAAATCTGAAATAATGAACAAAATACCTTTTTAAGGGTAAACTCTCAAATATGAAAGAATATACTTAGTTATTGAACAAAATGTATCACAAAAGAACCTCAAATAACTAAGAAAAATATGACTAATTTAGCCCCTATCATATTCCCCCACACTTAGCTCTTTGCTTGTCCTCAAGCAAAATATAAAAAATAAGTAGGAAATCACAAGGTTTAACTCACTCAATCAATTTCAAAACAATATTTTTAACGCTTCCTTCATTCAAGAACATAGAACACATAGTACTATATCTTTCACAACCAATGCAAGACTTGTGTTAGTGATAAATGACTTAGTAGAACCATCTCAATACTTCACAATATCCTCAAACCATTGAAAAGAATTTAGTTTAAAAAGAATATAAATTTCATATGCTTACTTTTCATACACTCTCTCCACTAATCCGAGACAGATCATGATTCTACTTTGATCAAGTAGGACTTTTAAACTTGTAATATAAGACTAAAGACTTGTAATGTAGCTTATCAAATGAAGGATATAGGAGAATCAAATAGCAAAGAAACTGAGAGTTAGCAAGACAATGATAAACAAAATGAATCAATAATTTCCAACTCTTCTTGCTCTTCTATTCCAAAACTCAATCAAACCATAACCTTATTCAGCAACTCCTATGCACTTCAAGCAAATCCTGCATTTTTTTTTTCTTTTTTTCTCAACTCTTCTTTATTTTTTTCCCACAAGATCACTCAATTTTCCCGCAATGGTATTAATTACTTTATATGAACTTAACTTTTACAGTTCAATCACCATCCCTTTTGTGATCTTTTCTTTTCTTCTTCTTTCACTTGCCTTTTCCTTCACTGCTGCTGTTTTTGTTTTCTTTTTCTTTCTCTTTCTTTTCTTTCTTTCTAGCAGCTTTTTATTTTTATTTTTTTTCTCTCTTTTTCAACTTTTTTCTTTCATTCTTATTACTGCTTTTCTTTTCCCAGCTCAACTCATTATTGATCCATGACTGAAAGGCAGAAGTCATAATCTTTATCTCAACATTCTTTCTCAACATTCTCATACATATACTTTCATCCATCAAGAGTATAAAACTTTGGAAAATTATTCAAACTCTCAAAACAAGCAATGGACAAAGTCTTGTGACGGGTTTTAAAGAAAGAAATCAACCATTTAGGCTCAAAATAGGCACTAGGGATAATGTAACAATAGGTAGGCTTGAAAAGCTCAAACCATCCAAAGAAGGCCTATTACCGTCATTCCTAAATTAAATCATGACCGTCTTTCTTATTTCGACACGAGAGGTATTCAAGTAAGTTCTAGAATGCTCCATGAATTTTAGTAGAAAAACAGGTTTAAGAACAATGCAAAGTATTTGATCAAGAACTACTTCGTCCAAGTGGGTGCAAAAAGTCATGCATAAGCCATAAATGATCTAGAACATATACTCTATAATCCATCATAAAGACATACATTAAAAATACAGCTTGAAATCTCAAGAATTTCAGAAAAATGTGAAAAAAATTTGCTCTCAAAAGGTTGCTTAAAGGTTCAAAGAAGAATTTCAAGAAGAATAAAACATAGAAGAATTATCATTCTAACCACTCCCCCACACTTAAACTGGACATTGTTCTCAATGGACAAATAAATAGAACAAGGAAAACAATGCCATGGGACCAAAAATAAAAGGGAAAAGATAAGAACTAAAATACTTCCATACTTTGTGCTCAAAATAAAATTATTTCTTTCAACGTCACTCAATACTAAGAAAACACCTAGATAATTGATAAAAACTTGGAAAAAGTATATCACCAAATCACTCCTCCACACTTAAATTGAATAATGTCTTCATTGGCAAAAATAATAAACACAAGAAAGCATCTCCAAATGGACTAAAAATAATAAGGGGTTAGAAAGTTTAAGTAATACTACCCAAGTGCAATAATGCTCCAATAGATAGCCAAGCTTGAGGTAAAGAGAATGGCTTGTCCAAGAGGGCTTTATTCCTATAAAATAAATCACAAATAAAAGCACAAGAAAAATAATAATAAAATAAAAAACATACCTAAATAAAAGAAAACAAACTAAAGAAAAAGACTAAAATAATTAAAAAGAATAAAAATAAAACAAAAACTCTCTACACCCATCATGCTTCCTCATCAAACCTTTTGAAAAAGAAATTAAAGTTCAAAATAGAATATAGATATGATGAATGTAGAATAAAGAATGGATAATTTTGAAAAATGGAAGGTTTATTAAAATAATTTTTTCTCACTAAAGAAAAACACATAAACCTATTTCTCTAACATTTCTTTAGACACACAAATATTGTTGTCCACATATAAGTGTATATGGTTTCTAAAGAATGTAACAAGCTTGAAATCACCTTTTAACCCTTCTTTTTAAAATACCCCTTTAAACTTAGTGTTTGAGTTCTTAAAGATAGGATTGGGAAATCCTTACTTTTCAATGCTTCTACAAATACCAAGTTACCTCCCTGAGATTGGGGTAAAGGATAGAATTCGTCACCATCCTCAAAGGGTTTTTTAGAATGAATGATAAATCTAACTTCTTGAGGTATGTTGAACTCCATACAGCATTATTGGGACCATTGTTCTCCAAGAAGTGAGAAGAGCCTAAGAAATCATGCGACAAAGAAATATTAGAATTATGAGCACATAGAATAGAATTAAATACTTCTCTTACCACATCATGCAATTGTCCCTCATAGTCGCTCTTTTTGTTCCATGGTCAATTGTACAAGCTAGCATGAACTCATGAGTCTCCTCAACAATCTTAACTAATTGTTTCCTTTGATCGCACAAACGTTGGGAAGCTTCTTTATGCCACTGAACAGATGAATTTGTATTGGCAATCAAAGAATTTACTAATGCTTCTAATGACGTCTCACTAAAAACATCAGTATTAGCTTGTAATTTTGCCAATCTATCATCAATACACTAATGTTTTTTTTTTTTTTTTGAAAAACGAAATAAAAATGATGAACATGCGAGAATGATGAATAATGCAATTTAATTCATGAAGAAAGAAATAAAAATAAAACAAAACGAAATCTACTATATCGCCTGCAGGTCATTGGATCATGTACCAAGGCTAACACCTAGCAAAGATAAGACGAAAGTTAGATAACAGAATTCATAATTACTACAAAATTAAAAAGAATACAAAGTTAGTCAATAGAACATAGTCAAAGTTAGTAGATTAAATTACAAGGGTATACACAGATACACAAGATACAAAAGATAGGGCTTAAAACCCAAAATGGCCCTCGAACTTTTTAATTTTTGACAATGTTGCCCTTGAACCTTTTTTGGGATATATTGCACCCTTGAACTTGTAACATTGAATACAATGCAGCCCTCTTTAACAAAATCGTTATCAACGGAATGACATAGCTCCATCCATCTGACGTGTCAATGATGTGGCAAGACACATCACCTGCCAACCCACATGCTCACATGCTAAATATACATCAATCTTTTTCTACATTTTTGGCAAAAAAAAAGTAAAAAAAAGCCATGAAGTTGTTGGTCAAACACAGATTTCCAGCTTTTCTTCTTTCATTCCTTCTGATAGTGAAAGCACCGAGAGAGGGATAGGAGAGAAGAAGAAGAAAACCCAACAACTCAGTTTAGTTCACATCCCTTCTACCCTCGTCTTCTTGGTCGCTTTCTTTGTGATTCTTGATTTTTCGGCATGGAATTTGCAGCAATCACAGCCGATGCAGTCTCGCGGATAGGCCTAGCAGGGCTAGCTGTGATGGGCCAAAATTTGGTCGTTGAACATAGCTGAGAAAGGCTTCCCTATCTCCGTCTACAATCGTACGACTTCCAAGGTCGATGAGACTGTGGATCAAGCTCAACGGGAGGGCAAGTTTCCGTTGATTGGCTAGCACAATCTGAGGGACTTCATTCTCTCAATCCAACAGCCCAGATCTGTCATCATTTTAGTTAAAGCTGGTGCTCCTTTGGACCAGACCATCGCTGCTTTGTCCAAACACATGGAGCCTGGCAATACCATCATCGATGGTGGCAACGAGTGGTATGAGGACACTGAACGCCACATTTCAGAAGCCTCTGCTAAAGGACTTCTTTACCTTGGTATGGGTGTCTCCGGAGGCGAGGATGGTGCTTGTAACTGGAGCTAACCGTTTGTAGTAGCTTTATGGTTTTTTTTTTTTTTAACTTTTTTTTGGGTCCAAAATGTAGAAAAAGATTAATGTATATTTGGCATGTGGACATGTGGGTCTGGCGAGTGACGTGTCTTGCCACGTCATTGACACATCAGATGAACACAGCCACATCGTTTCGTTAGTAACGATTCTGTTAAAGAGGGCTACATTGTACTCAATATTACAAGTTCAAGGGTGTAATATATCTCGAAAAAGGTTCAAGGGTAACATTGTCAAAAATTAGAAAGTTCGAGGGCCATTTTGGGTTTTAAGCCCAAAAGATAGCACATTTCTATGAAAAGAACAATTGTACATATTTACATATTTATCTATTTAAATATTTACATGGTTAAATCAACAAAATCCAAACTTTTATGATATTGTTCCCCGACAACGACGCCAAAAACTTGATGCATATTTCTTTGGGTGTAAAAATCATACAAAAACTCAGCACATTCACAATCAAATTTAAATTAAAACGTCTAACCCAAATCACACATATGAGCAAGTGTACTCATCATTAACATAGTATATGGTTCAAACGAGTGTCGATCCTCAATGAACAAGTATACATTAGTCACATTTCTTTTATTGTTTAACCGACTCGATAAAATGAAAACGAAATAAAAAGAAAAATAAAATAAAACAAAAGAATATATACATGTCAAGGATGGAGAAGTATGTAACTCAAACCATTATTTTGACAATCATGATCTTAAAGTACACAATTATTATCATAACTAATCATTCTCTTGGCATCATGAAGGATTAAGATAGATTCACTTCTTTTTCAATCCATGAAATCACTACCTTCTAGATAAATTAGAATCACTTGGTCTCGTCTCAACTAACTTATCCAAAAGATGCATTAAACACAATCCTTAGTTAAATTCCCTTGGTCCCGGTGAATTTAAAACATGAAATTAACTAATGAATCCTTGGTTTCGGCAAACATCAATTAATATTTAATTACCTAGTCCTTATCAATTAACCCCCTTGGTCTCGGTGAATTAACAGAAAACAAATATGAAATTAATAAAGTGCAACTACCATCAACCTCTTTGGTCTCAGCGAATTAATGGGAAGAACCAACCAATTAATTTCGTAAAAGTACAAGTAATTAAATACCAAGAAAAATAATTAATTAATCAAAAGATCGAATAACTCTAAATATCATGGATACCTAAAATAATGTTAAATTACAATAAAATAATTAATACATCATTGTTCAAGAAAAAGAAAATAAAGTAAAAGAAAGTACTCATAGACAAGTCTCATTCTTCTTCCTTTGAAGACCTTCCTGTACAACCCTCCTTGAATTGAAGAATTTCTCCTTTGATTTGAGAGATTTTTTGTGATGATCAATGAAATCTCTCCTTTTCCCTTGTGTTTTTCATCTATTTATAGGTTTTGGAAGTGCCTAAACTCGTAGGTACAATGTTTTTAGCCGAGTAGAAGTTGAAAAGTATTAAAACTCCACAGATTATCAAAAATCGTGTAGAAAAATCAAAGCACCGCCTTAACTTCAGGGCACATCTGGCGCCGCCTTGGCTCTCAGAGCCGGAGCCGGTTGTGTTCTGCTTCTCTACTTGTTCACCGATTTTTTTCCGAATTTCACATGATGAAGACCAGAATGCAGCCAACGCCGCCTCGACTCTTGTAGCCGATGCCGGTTTGACTCTGTTTTGCTTTGTTTCAGCAATTTTTCCTTCGTTTCGAAATACGTGTCAACAGTGCATGGCCGGTGCCGATTTTAGGTCCCTCGGCGTTGCCTCTCATTTGTTTTGCGACGTATTGTTTCGCTTTACCCTAAAAATCTAAAATAATGAACAAAATACATTTTCAATGGTTAAATCTCAAATATGAAGGAATATAACTAGTTATTGAACAAAATGTATCACAAAAGAACCTTAAATAATTAGAAAAAATATGACTAATTTAGCGCCTATCAGTAATATTTCTAATTGATTTATCAATGACATCTGAGCTCTTGTACGGTTGCAACTCCTTATGGATTATTTGCATTATGAAGGCATTAATGTGATCAACTGTTTCATTTCTTGATGTTAATATCGCTCTATTCATTAGATATTTCTTGTCACATCTTAGAGCATCAAGGTCTTCATAAATAGCATTAAAAATTACTTTCACTAGATTTTCTGTTTCCTGCACTATAAATTTCTCGGGTATCTTGATCCAATATGCTTCTTCATCAGTTGTTCTTGAAATTGAATGTTTAGTACCATTTCCAATTCTTAGAATCCAATTTGAGAAATCTTTGAGTGTTGGTTCTTCTTCAGCTTCTGATGAAGCATTCTGGAGATGCATATTTTTTGTCAATGTTAACTCCTATCAACATAGGGAAAATAATTAAACGTTAGATGTAATGAATTAAATATATGTTGTAATGCAATTTGTATTGCTAAATTTATCTCACAATTACTCCAAATCTCTAAATTGCTTACTGCCAAGCTTACAATTTCTAACCTTGTACCTTTAGGTACTACTGGGAGTATTTGTCTAAAATCACCTCCAAGTAAGATTGTTTTCCTATCAAAAGAATGTTCTTCTTTGAATCTTGGGGATCCCCTTAGCATATCCTTTATTATCCTGTCTACTGTTTCAAAAACATTTTTATTATTCATTGGTACTTCATCCCATATAATTAATCAGTATCTCTGTACCAATTCAACTAATTGAGTTCCTTGTTTTATCAAACAGGTAGTATCTCCACTGCATTTTAATGGGATTTTGAATCTACTATGAGTTGTTCTTCCACCAGGTAACAGAAGAGCTGATATTCCTATTATTTGTAATGAATGGAATAATTATTATGAAGTAGTTTTTCAATAATATAAATTTTATGAAATAGTACGTTCTTTTATTTTACCTGATAACGCAATAGCTAAGATAATTTTTGACTCTGATCTCAATCTTGTAATGATTGTTTTGTAAATAAATGTTTTGCTTGTTCTACCATACCCATAAAGGAAAAACAGCTTAAACTCATTCTTTGTTACTACATTGACCACTTTTTTCATAAACACTTCTTTGTTCTACATTAAGCTGACGAAACATAATGTCATGTTCGTCTTGAAGATTATTTATGTCATGTGAAATCTCTTCCCTCAGCAATTTCTTGTTAAAATCATGCACCATTCCTTCATCGATCATGGGTATCCCCTGAAAGTCACTTAATGATTTGCCATATCTAAGTAACATTTTTTGGATGAGACAAAGAGTGAAAATTTTCAACTGTTCTTCACTTAGCCTCAATCTCGGTGATTTTAAGATCTTTCGTTGCTTTCATCACCCATTTTTGACCAATTTTTCCCCCAGAATTATCTTATATTCAAAACTTCACAGAATATAAGTATCAAAACAAACAATTCTCTTAGCTTACTTCCTATATCCTAATGTGCTGCTTCTTCAATTGCATCGTTCCACTCTTTATCTTCTTGTAATAGACCAAGAGAATAGCAGGCATCCTTAAATGATGCATATGTGACACCAATTATTGTGCGAATATTTTCAAATGATGTAGAACCTTTGACAACATTCAGTAACATTCTTAGAAAATACCTCTCGCTAGTGCCTGGGGGCACATACGTAAATCTTCCAATACATCTCTTTGTTTTTCTTTTTTTCCATGATTTTTCTTGTTTATTCCACGAGTATTTGCTTGGGAATTCTGCATAACCTAACTATCTTGCTTCTAGACCAGTAGCATTTTTGGAAAACCATTCAGTTAGCATAGTTTTTCTAGCATTTTCTCTATCAACAATTTGTGGCAATAGATCATCATCTTTGAATATGAGCAGTTGTTCACCATCAAGATGTATGCACAATCTTTCTACTGCTGGTATTCTAAAATGTATATCAAAATAAAAAATTTGCTAGCAGGCCTCACATGGAGATAAATATTGGCCGTCCAAAAATGCTCTGATTTCATCATTTGCTACTTCTGAATTATTTTCAATTACTGTAAGATTTGATGGGTTACTTATAATTAGAGCTTCAATTTGATCAAACCTTTTTGTAATGTACTTGAACAGATACTTAATTGCTTTTGATTGATTGCAAGCTTCAACATTGATATGGCTTTAATACTTAAGCAATAAAATCTGTTGTAAGGCACAACATACCTATTGTCTAATTTGATTTCACGCTTTTCCACAAACCTATTATTGCATCTTCGTTTGTATAAGCAATAACCATTACTGTCAATATTTGTTTTAGACTAGAAATATTTTGGAAAGTGTTTTGAACATGTATCTATAAAAATATTTAGCTTTCATTAAACAATATTTGATACTTAACAAAATGTTGCATTTATTTGATAATTGGGGTGGAAATAAAACATACCATTACTCATGCGCAGTGAATTTGGATTTGCTAAACCACATGGCCCGTGCATCATGAAATTTGAAACTGCTTCGTAACAATGAGGATTATGGATTGGATAAGGTATTTCTATACTGATAATTTTGTCTATATCCTCTGCGTTATTTCTCTTGACTGTCTCATCTAACCAAAGCAGCATATGAGATTGTGGTAATCCTCTCTTTTGGAATTCAATTGTGTATACAACTACATAGATATAAAAATTACATTCTTAGTTAAAATAGATTGGATTGAAAATGTAACAAAAGTAATTAAATTGGAAAGAAGTTCAGAAATAGTACAAACCTGCTTGAACTTGCCCAAAAATTTTGTTCTTCATGATATCCTTGATCATTTCATCTAGCTTCATCTTGAAAATGCGTGTTTCAATATTTGGACGATTTTCAGGCTTTTGACCTCCTTTTTGCTTCAAGTAAAACTGGATTTCATGCCAGTTTGGGTTTGCTGTAAATGTAATAAACAAATCTAGATTCTCATATCTTTTATAGATTGCCATTGCATCTTGGTAATTTTGAATCATGTAGCATAGACTACCTGAAAAGGTTGATGACAAAATTATTCGCTTTCCAATTTTCCTTAAATCAATATCACATTTCTCTACAGCATCTTGTATATTTCGATAGAGATCATTTCTCAGTTTTTCTTGATTTCTTCTGATCCAATCCAATCTTTGTTGCTCAATCGTAATATAACAATCCACTACAAATTGTTGGAAAAGTTAACCTCCCAGTGTAATATTACAGAGTATATCCATTTTGTCTTGGATTAGACAAGAATAAAACTCATTCATTGTTACAAACTTCCTTTTTGTTCGATTTTTCTATCTTTTTTTTGCATATTGTATCTCTGTATGGAAGCTATCTTCTCCATATGGAAATAACAGTGGATACTGCAATGCCATAAATGAATGGTGCAAATAATTGATCCTTTTCAAAGAACCATTTCTTCCTAGAACAATAATATCTTGATCTAATGATTAATGTTCAAAATCACCAATTATCAGACCTGTAACTTCATTGCATTGCACCTCATTATATTCTCTTCTCTTCTTTGAATATTGACCTTTTATTTTTAACGTCGAGTTCTCAATATCACAATCCTTGAATTGTTCTCTTGCCATCTGAAATGCTTGTGTCAATTTGTTATTGAGATCAAACATCTCAATGAAAGATTGAATAAGTTGCTTATCAAATGCATTATTACATTGTTTTTGATTGACAGCATCTAAGCGATTTTGAGCCTCATCATCAATGTCATGGACATATAATTGACAAAAACTTAGTTTTTTTCTATCTCAGGAAGAAGCGTACCAATTCGATGATGGTTTTGACCACAAATTCGAAATACATATGGTGTTGAATTTGTGTTAAAGTCATGGCAAACATGGAGTTATAAGCTCGAATATTCTCAAAGAATCTCTGGTTGTTGCTGTTATGATTGCAAAAAAGCAAACTTTTGAGTGGTTCAGGCCATTCCTTGTTCACTGGGAATTAAACTTTACCATACCTGCAACATATTGTAAACTTTGGATATAGGTAATCTTTTTGGCTTTTCAGTCTTTCCTCATACTAGAAAATAGCACCACAATGCTTATAGGTATAATTTGGTTCTTCATACCATGACATCACAAATATTGTATCTTCTAGAAAAATAGTAAATTTGTATGTTAATTAATTGAGAATTCAATGAACTAAGAAAGGCTTTAAAATTACCTTCTGCAATAAGCTTTTTCTTCCGTTTTTTATCAGTTGAAGAAGTTGAATTGGTAGCTTCACTGTTCTTCTATTGTTCATTTCTTTTCCTTTTCCTGTTCTGACATATTTTTTATTTCATCTTCAGGTGCTTTGCATGGTTTTGTTGTTGTGAAGTTGGGGGAAATCTTTGTAATTTCAATTCTCTTTGATGTCTGAGAATGTTTCTCCTGTGTAACCGTGCTTCTTTTGAAGCACTAAATTCTACTACTAAGTAATTTCAGAGAAAAAATATTTAGTTTAACAAATGATTATTAAAACAGTAAATACAGTAGGAGTGTAATATCTGTCTGTACCTGGATTCATCTATCAGCGAGATATTGTTGATGCATTCTGAGAGTTTTTTTGTAAAGCTAGAATTCTTATTTAGATTTCTGATTAATTAACATTTATGTATATTTATATATATATATATATATATATGTATGTATGTGTGTGTAGCGTAATGTATATAAGTGTACTGTAAAATGAGTTGAAAGGTTTTTTTTTATATGCGAAGCAATTAAGTATATATTTTAATAAATTCATTATAATAGTTTAAAAGTTGTTTTGGATTCATAAACAAAGCATTTATAATATTTTGAAGTGTATTGGAGAATGTAAGAGGTGTTTATAATATCTACATGTATCATGCAATTTGCTTTGTAAAGTAGGTGTTTAATGTCTTTAATAGATACTTAAAAGGTTGTTTTTTTCCCTAAAAGTACAAACCATTTTTAATTTTAAGTGGTTTGCAATTTGCATGAATGAGGCCTTCCTCTTGATAGATAGGAGTGCCTTGTACAAAGTGTGGATTGCTGTAGTTTTTGGGAATTGATTGTGGCAGACTGTCCAAATTCAATTTTAACGCAAGGTTCTATGTAATTGCGCAAGGTGTCAACTTTATCATGTCGGCTGTTGAATTTGTGAAGCTGTGTTGAATTCTTTAAAGGGAAATTTTTAGTTTGTTTTAGAGATTGGTGCTATAAACTACAATTCTTTTGATGGTAAGGTGTGGATTTGCTTTATTGGGTTCTAATTCTGGTTGCTGCTTTTTTGGTCAAAGTAGTTTAGAGAAGGCAATGTTCAGGCAGGGACTCAAAAATCTCCTTTTATCAAGTGCTTCAAAGTGAACTCATATTGTATCAAAGGTAAAAGTGTTTGTGCTTTGTACCTTAGAGAACATCTGCTCAAACAAGTGAGCTTTTACTATTCTATTAATATTCAATCTCCTTTATAGTACAAGGTTATGGTGTAAAACCCATTTGGGGGTGAACCTTGATGTGAGTGTTTGATTGAGAGGTTTTGGAAAACTAAGTGTGGTGATTCTCTCTTGTATATAGTATGGTTTGATTTCATTAAGTGAAGTAAATAAAATTTGGTTGAAAATCCTTAAGTGTGAGCTTAAGGTAGTAGAAGTAGATCTTGGTAGATCGAACCACTACACATTCTGTGTCTCATTTCCTTTCATATGTCACTGACTACTTTGTATTTCCTTCTTTAGTATGAATCTGAATATATTTCAAAGGATTCTTGGATAACTTTCTTTGTCACCATAAAGTCAGTCCAAGAAACTTGATGATCATTACTATTCTGTATATCAGACGATTTGATTTTTTTTTTTTTAGTTTACCAAAAACCTCATTCACCCCTCACTACATTTGGTATCAGAGCTTGGTCTACCTATTCTTGGTTTAACAGCCTTGTAGAAAAGATCTTCATGACAAGCTCATCCTCTCTTCCATATGTTCAAGGATCTTCAACAAATCGACCTCTTTTGTTTAATGGAAACAACTACACATTTTAGAGAAATAAAATGAAAATTTATGTGTGTTCTATGAACTTTGAGTTATGGAGTTTGATAGAAAAAGGTCTTTTTATTTCGTCACTACTTACAAGGATATTCTAAATAGTTCAGAATCTGACAAGTGGCTTGAAGTCATAAAGTCAGAAATGGATTCTATGTATGATAACTATGTATGGACTTTGGTTAATCCACCCGAAAGAATCAAGCCTATAGGGTGCAAATGGGTTTTCAAGAAGAAAACTGACTTGGATGGTAATGTGGTTACCTAAAAGGCACATCTGGTTGTAAAAGGTTATTGACAACAGTAAGGTATTGACTATGATGAAACTTTTTCACTAGTCGCTATGCTAAAATCTATAAGAATACTCCTAGCACTTGTTGCTCATTACGACTACGAGGTTTGATAAATGGATGTGAAAACAACTTTCCTTAATGGAAACCTAATTGAGAGAGTGTGTATGACACAACCTGAAAGTTTCACATTTAAAAATGGCACAAAAGTATGCAAGTTGCAAAGGTCCATCTATCAACTTAAGCAAGCATCTATGAGTTGGAACATTCATTTTGACAAGACAATTAAAAAATTTAGTTTCATTCAAAATATGGATGAACCTTGCGTGTATTAGAAGGTTAGTGGGAGTGCAGTTGTTTTCTTATTCCTTTATGTAGATGACATATTTCTTATAGGAAATGATGTTTTTGTTCTTTAGTCTGTAAATATTTGGTTATCCAAGATGTTCTCCATGAAAGACCTTGGAGAAGCAGCCTATATTATGGGAATAAGGATCTATAGAGATAGATCAAGGAGGTTACGAGGTCTTTCACAATCTACATACATAGATAAAGTGCTGAAGAGGTTCAGCATTGATCAATCCAACAGAGGATTCTTACCCATGGCACATAGAGTAAGCCTTTCAAAGTCAATGTCTCCAAAGACACAAGTTGAAAGGGATCATATAAGTAGAATTCTACATGCTTTGGCAATTGGGTGTATTATGTATACTATGATATGTACTAGGTCCGATGTATCATGTACTCTTAGCTCGACGAGCATATACCAATCTGACCCTGGAGAGAGTCATTGGGCGGCTATAAAAAATATCTTCAAGTACTTATGAAGGATTAAGGATGTATTCTTGGTATAATGGAGATGGTGATTTGCAAGTAAGAGGGTATATTGATGCTAGCTTTCAGTCTGATAAGGACAACTACAAATCACAATTTAGCTACGTATTCATGTTAGGTGGTGGGGCAGTAAGTTGGAGAAGTTCCAAACAAGAAATTATTGCCGATTCGACAACTGAAGCAGAGTACATAACTACTTTCAAAGTAGCTAAAGAAGCAGTATGGATCAAGAAGTTCGTCACTGAACTTGGAGTGGTGCCTAGCATTGTAAATCTAATACTTTTGTATTGTGACAATAATGGATCCATTGAACAAGAAAAGGAACCATGGTTTCATCAATGATTCAAGTATGTACTTAGATGCTATCATCTGATTAGAGAGATTATAGATATGTGAGATGTAAAGATAGAGAGAATTCTCACAAATCAGAACATAGCTGATCCACTCACTAAAGCACTTTCCCAGAAGAAACATAATAAACATGTTGAGTCATTCGGTATTCGATATATGAATGATTAGCTCTAGTGCAAGTGGGAGATTGTTAGTGTTGTGCCCTAGAAGCAATCACTTATACCATGTATATTCCATAATAATTAATAAAATAGGCATTCTTTATCTTTCAGTTTGATTGTTATATCTTAATATGCGTATAAACTGTTTGATAAAGTCCCTAGTACAACACATGGTTAAGAAAATCATTATAAAGATCATGATGTGAGATTTCTACTACACTATGTAGTATTTGTATTTGAATAATCCCTAGTCATAGTATTAATGAGATAGAACATTATTAATACGCCAAGACTAACACATGTTATATCCTTTAATTGGATCAAGCGGTGGTTCTCATAACCGTGAGTATTGTGATAGTCAAGATTAATATGTGGACGCTTGTTATATAAACAAGTTCATTGGATGACTTAGCTATAAGATAATCACTTGGATAGTTATTGGGTGTCAGTGATAGAATCTCATTATAGCAAGTGTGCACGTATCCTTAGACTTGAGATCTCCAACATATTTTGTTTATTGAGCATTATAGTTTGATTCTAATCTTTGGAGTCTTACAAGGAATGCCTATGGGATGAATATTGGGTACAATGTAAAGTAAACGAAAGTAGCTGAGAGGGTCAATAAGGGATTCACCACTCCTAATAGTAGGAAAGTATATCTCAGAGCCACTTGTAGAAATCATTACTCATGAAGTTCGTGGCCAAGGCAACTATGTGTTAGAAATAGTTTCAAATTTGATACACATATCGAGTAATGGATTTCTTGAACAAGCACTAAAATATTCAGGCCAGAATTAATAATATTCTGGATGGAGTTGGCACTAATTTCATACTCTAGATTGAATAAGATATAGTATGGTGAAAGGAGTTTATTGCACTAGTTATTTGTTGTTGAAAGGTTTATGTCAAACCACTTGACTTTCTGGACTTTTCGGTGATCAAGAGTTATTTCTACATGTCGGTCTTGATCTACTAAATATGAATTTATTTATTAGAGAATTAATAAATTAATCCTATATTTTATTTAGGATTATTAATTCTAAAGCTGTTATAATTAATTCATATTATGCTACCAATAAGATCAGGAAACCTAATGGGTCACAAATAATAAAAGTTTGAATGCTCAATATATATTATTTGATAATATTGTGGGGTTAATTAAGAGAAGAAAATATATTTATAGGTGAATTATAAGTTTGTTATAATTCATGGGACTTGGTTGCAATTATATATAAACTTCAAGGGCCCAATTATAGACATTGAATCTTTGAGGACTTAATTGCAATTAACAAAAATTCTAAAAACTATAAATATGGGAATCAATCCCTTTTTCAAACATAAGAGTCAGACAATCCTTCTTCATCATTATTCTTCTCCAATTAAAACCTAGCTGCTTCTCTTCTACTAGCATAGTTTTGAGCGGGCTTTATGAGCAATTCAACCTTGTGTAGATTATTACTAAAAGCAATCCTACTCTTGGATTATAGTAGGGCGATTGGATGGTCAAAACAGAGGGAATTCGTTCATGGGTTGGCGTAAGAAAAATTTTGTTTTATGCTACAGAAGATAATCTCCGTTTCATTCCTCTATTCCCATTTTAATTGTAAGCACAAGATCCTTGGGCATAAATTTCATGGTTATTTTTGCTGCATTCTTATTTGATAAGCATGATGAAATGCCAACAAAAGGTTAGCGTTATCTATATATCAGCATCTCGATCAAGAATCCCATCTATCTTGGTAATCATAGGAAGACCAAACTTTAACAAAGAATAATGGGAATAGACTTACGCTGGAATAGAGCCTAGAGCTGTACCTTTCTTATTAATATATTTCCCAAATATGCCACTTCGCAAAAAAGGCTTTAGTGGAATGGGAATCAAATACAAGGTTGCCAAAAATTCAATGAAGATGAGAATGGCATTTTTTGTATTTGAATTCTTGTACTTTGCAGGAATGTTGTAATGGAAGAAAACCAAGTAGAAGTATAGGACTAAAATGAGCAAATGGATCTTTGCAATGAAAGAAGTTTTAGGCTAAGCAAGAGGTCCATAGGTTTGGATTCGGACATGGAATCTGCATTTGTTTCCGCAAGTTGAACTAGGTCCGGGTCGAACCATTGCTCCTTTGCTTGCTTCTTAGCTGCCATTATTATTCTCTGTGTCTACCTAAGAGAGAAAGAAAGGGGAAGAGAAGGGGGAAGAAATGGGTTCAGATATATATATATATATATATATATATATAGTATAAATATAATATATTATATATTTATATATATATTATATTAGCATTTATTATATTTATATAATCAACGTATACACATTAAAACTTGAAATAGTATGTTTGCTTATCAACTTACCTATTTATTATTAACATTATTATTGTTACAAATTTATAAATATTAAGTGAAATAAAATTAATTTATTCATTGACAAAAAAATTATTTTTAATCTTTTTTCAATAAAATTTATTTAGAATAATAGATTTTTTATTTTTTTAGGTCAAAATGATAAAAATTAAATTTTTTATAAAATTCTAAAAACTTCTATTTAAAAAAATAAAAATATTAATGATCTCACCTTATAAATAGTACAACTGAAAATGATATATAAAGTTTTTGAAATGCTCTATAATTAAAAAAAGATATAAGTTTTTATTGACTAAATCTCAATAGATCATATTGAACGAAATATTATTAGTCCTTCTTCAACATGCATTTAACGTTTCGGTCACCCTGATGATCCCATTTTAAAATTATTTCATGAAATAAACATAATTTTTCTAATTGATGTCGTACTTGTTAACTTGGTAAGTATTAGAACTTCCCTTTTATATTTCTTATCTTTCTAGTTCAGCACCATGTGAAATTATCTACTCTAATTTACAGACTTCTCTAGTCACAATTAAATGTAATTTTCAATATTACTAATTATTTTTTGAAGATTATTCTCATTTTGTATGGATCTATCCACTTTGTAGCAAATTCAGCGTCTCTATAAAATTTATATATTTTAATATTATGTGAAAAATTAATTTCAAATTACAGTTAAAACTTTTGGGTGTGATCATGGTAGATAATCAGACACATAAATTTTTTTCGTGCGAAGGTTAGAAATTGGAAACTTAATCATCTTCTGGTTGTCAAATTATCAAATTGATGATCTATTTGTTTATAACCATCTTCTAATATTTTGTTTCTCTTTCCAGACTGTGGACAATAATCTTGCACTGAATATATATATATAAGCGAAGGTGTTCTTGCACTAAAAAATCAACATAAGTTAGGCAAGTCAGACACTAACAGAAGCTTAACACAAGAAGTAGAACATGAAAGAATGGTGAAAGAATTAGTGCTCTCTACTTTGAAAGATTCATTGAAGGGTGCATATCAATTTAGATGGAAAATTAAAAACCTTAGTCATGTTTCTTCTTCTTTTCACCTGTATCATTTCTTTAATAATTTCACTTGTTGAATTGACCTAGTTTAACAACATTTGATTGGCTGTTAGAGTTTCATTGGATTCTGAAATTGCCAAACCTTTTTTTCATATAATTTTTTGAGATTGACTTTAAACAATTTCTTCATTAGCTTTTTCATCTTTGGAAAAATTCTCCATTTTAGATAACTAAGACCTCCCCCACCACCATTTTTTTTATCCTATGTAGGCATTACATAGGATAATTATCCTCACACTTAAATTGCATTAAAATCTCATGACTGCATGAGTAACAAAACATAGACACGATTACATGCTATTACCATCCTATTTGTATAAGAGATCAAGAAACATAAATCCATTACCTTTCAAGATCTTATATGATAACATAAAAGAGATAATAGGAAACTTAGGAGAAAAATAGCACCAAGCATTACACACGTACATGATGAGTGTTGTGCTGGTCCAATGGATGTTGAATTTTACTTCCATAAGTTAGGGTTATTGTTATTCCTCCATGGTTGTACTGGGCCCACTTCTCAAGCCTTCTTCTCCTATAAAAACCATCTAATCCTCATGGAATGTTCCACTACCCTCTCATTGCTATCTATAGAACAAAAACTATAAGAGTCACCTTCAATATAGTCAGCTATTATTCCATCTGAAGCCACAAAAATCCATTTCTTCACCCCTGAGAATCACTCAAACCAATACATTATTCTCCACATATCTTAATTCATTACAAATTACTAAAATAAGCACCTCAAACCCAAATCAATAATGAAGTAAACAAGGTAATATGCATGAAACTTTGTTCAAAAAACAAATTCACAACTGAACAGGATACATCCATGGACAAGATAATTGTAGATACTATGCTTTTTGTTTTGTTTTGATATCTACGAAAAAAATAAGGTAGTTGGCTGGTAACTATACTAAAACATTCCAAAATAGAGCTTGAATCTTTGCACTTACAGAATTATTTTCTTTGTTTTTGTGCTTGCTACTATTGATGGAACTTATTCATCATTCTAATATTGAATTAGATAGGAAATGAGCTGAGCGGAGGCTAGTTCAAGCTCGGCTCACTCAATTGAAGTTGGTGTATATGTTAAAGATGGTAGAGATGGGACATCTGGGAATGATTATTATGGAACCTTACAATAAATAATTGAAGTTGAATTTGTTGGTAGTCCAATCTAAAAGGCCGTGCTTTTTAAATGTGATTGGTTTGATACCACACCTAATACGGGTACAAGATTGCATTCTCAATATATGCTTGTTGACATTAATCACAAGAGGAGCTATGCTGGATTTGATCCATTTGTATTGGCCCATCAAGCTATATAAGTATACTTTACTTTCATATTTTGGTAACAAAAGACCAAAGTCTGATTGGTTAGTCGTATGTAAAACAAAAGCGTAACATGTAATTGATGCACAATTAGTTGACAAAGCCTACCAAGAAGATGTGGATGAAGCTGAAGCAATAAGCATGTGTATAGGAGATGACATTAGTTCGCTAGAACACGAATCTGGTGAAAAGGAGACTATGGATGCTGAAGTAGAGTTTTTACAACGTTAGAGAATGACTCAAATCACGAAGAAGATGAAGGAGAGACTGATTGGGAAATGGATGATGAAAACGATGACATTGATGAAGAGTATGTGTCAGATGATGAACCAAAATAACTATAGTTTGTAATATCGAAAGAGGTTAGTAATTTCATTAGTTTTACTTGTAAAAGAGTAGCTTTACACATGTTACCTAAAAAAATATTAATACACTATAAGTGAAAATAAATATTAATATGAGAATGCTAAACATTTTTCTTTTTGAAAAAGTAGCACTCTATCCTTCAAGTCTTGTAGTTTCATCTTCAATTATCCTTCCCTTCCTTTTTTTAATCATTTGTTGTCCATAAAAGGTGGATATTTGACTTTATACATGTATAAAAATATTAAATTTGTTGAAGAAGTTCCTTTGTTTTACAAGCTTTAGTCTTATAAATTTGTTATCTTCTTCTTCTTTGTCATCTTTTTCTTCTCTTCTTTTAATTAAGTATTGAAAACTAATGATTATTGTCATATGACTTATTGTTATTATTACTAAATTAACTTGATCAATGACTTTGTACTAATGGACAGATATAGCTAAATGAGGAGGAAAGAAGTGTTCGAGTCATGGTTCATTTATATCTGTTCGAGAGTTTCATCTCATGCCCTAAAATTTAGTACTCTAGTAACCTCTCCTTCTTTTAGTCATCCAAATGTGTCACCTACATCTACTCACCAGCCGACATCCATTTCTGCTCCCAGTCAAATACCCCTGGACAGCAATAGAGCTGGTGAACAACAGGGGTTTTCCTTATATACCCCATAGACTTTTCGTCTTCTTGTGGTTGGAGGTGTTCGACCTACTTTAAGTCCACCTACTGAACCTACCGATGCTAGACAGCAGCAGCAGGATGCTGAGTCTCCTAGTCGATCAATGTACCCATCAGTAGCTAGTGTTATATCACAATTCGAGGATAATAACCGAATCGAGCCCTATAGTGATACGTAAGTAGAACATAATATTGTATTTATATTTTACTTCAATTCTACGTTCTTCCAAATCATAAACCTCAATATCTTCCCCTCCGTGGCAAATTCTACTTCAATTCTATATTTTGTGCTGCTATCTAAGTTGCTTGAACCATGCTGTGGCCTTTTTCTTTTAATTGTTTTCTATTCAAATCTAGCCTATCATGCTTAATTAGATTATTAACATTTGCTTAATTTTTACAGATTCACACGTCAATTTGAGTGTGTAAAAACCATCACCATAATAATGAAGTAGCGATTTACGGGGTGTTGGATGTGATTCAACGATGTACTTGCTGATGTCAGGGATGTTTGGTTTGGGGAGTTTGTTGTAAGTATTTGTTTATTATTTCATTTTGCTGTAAGAAACACTTATTATCAGTCTAAATACCTATTATCAACCTTCATCTCAAAATGAGTAGTCTTTTTACAATGTACTAACCTGTTCATTGTTGTAGAAACACAGGACATGGCACCCGGAACATTTGCCATGGATACGTGCAGTGTGGGAAGAAAGGTGTCACGCAAGAATGATTGATACCCTTTCAAAGATCAGGAATGTGCACAAGCAGATGCCTGCTTAGATGTCACAAGACATATATGACCAATTGTGTAGACACTGACAGCTCAAGGATTGGTACAAAAAATCACATGTTGCCAAAGAAAATAGAAGGACCAACTCTGCCAAACACACCGAAGGTTCCATCAGCTTTACGGAGTATAAGTCGAGAGCGGTATTTTCTCTTACATGATCTTACATTAAATGTTCTCTTTAATAATTGTTATTAAAATTGTGCATGTAAATTCTAATTCTGAACTTAATTATCAGAACCCTATGAACTTATGTAGGGTTTTTGGTCTCCTTTCACAAGTTTCTTTGTGTGTGTAGGTTTGTGTATATATATATTTTAATTGAAAGGTTAAAATGTATGGATAATTCATTTGTTAAATCACATTCTTTAGCATGTTCGGATGAAGTATTCATATCATAGTTGTCTTACAATTTTAATACTTCTTGCAGTGTATGAAGCAAGGGGATGACTTTGACTCTCTTGCCTTATTTGAAAAATTGCACCAGTTTTAAGATGGGTCCAATAAGAGCAAATTTGTAGATGAGAAATCCTGCAAGATCATTATATGCTACATATTAATTTTATTTTTATAAAATTGCATAATAATTTATCTTTTGTTTATATTTTCACCGTCAAATTATTTAGGAGGATGTCCAAACAATGATGTTGCAGTACCCTTAGATGGAGTCTACTGATTCAGCATCTACTTCAAGTTCCGTGTCAGATGAGAAAGTTATGATTTTTTCGGCAGCGGGTGGATTGAAAAAAAAAGGGCAGGGTCTATGGCATGGGATCCAAGGCTTCACGCTTCACACTTTAGTATCGTCAGTCTGGGGTGTCGTCTTTGAGATCATCAGTGGATATAGAGAAGCTTTGTGGTGAGCTTGAGTAAACCCTTCAGCAGCAACTTCAACAAGAGTTGGACAAGAAGACCAAAGAGATAGAGAAAGAGAGGAAAAAGATGAAGATGACTTTGGAGAAGAAGGATAAGAAGATGTCTACATTTATTGATGAATCGCATGGTGATGTAGCATCTTAACTTACAAGTGCCCTCCATTCCATCGTCTAACTTTGATGATTCTGATGAGGATGACTCATCTTCTGGCCCTTCAGTAGCTGTTGATAGTTAGATTGAGTTTATTTTCATGTGGATATTAAGTATAGATCGCTTGAATTATGGATTTAATATTACTATAAATTTATATTCGCTATTTTTAGATATTTTGATGATATATGATTATTTGTATATTTGGACTCTAAAAAATTATGGATATTTTGGTTTGCTAAAACAATTGTGGTGAATGTATTTTGCTGTTGTGCATGTGTGCTAGGAATATGATTTGAAAAGTTGTAGGCTGAGTGTTGTGCATATGTGCAGGGAATATGATATTTCAAAGTTGTAGGTTGTGTATTGCGCATATGTGTGTAAAGGATAATTGATTGGAAATGTTATAAGTTATTTGTTCTGTATATGTCTCAGGAATGTGATTGGAAACATTGTAGGCAGGGAGTGTAACAGGGAATGTGCATGTGTGTTGTGCATACTGAAATTGTAGACTGGTTGCTATGGAATTGTGAATAGGGAATGTAACAGGTTTTGAAAGCTGAAGGTAGATGCCATTGAATTGCCACTAAAAACAAAATTTTGTGGCATCTGCCATGGATTGCTCCTATGGCTACTAGCTTCCGTGGAAAATTCGTAGCAATTTGTCACGAATAATTATTTAATGTATTATTTTTGTGATAAATCTGTGGCAATTGCTATAGATTTGCCACAGATTACATCTATTGCTATTAGCTTCCATATGTGGCAAATCTATAGCAATCTGTCATGTATCATTATTTGCATATTAGTTCCGTGGTAAATCTGTGACGGATTGCCATGGATAATTTATTCTCTAATTATTTGCATAGCAAATCCATGGCAATCTACCATGGATTTGCCATGGATTTGCCATAGAAATAATAATGCAAATAATTATCCGTGACAAATTCATAGCAGATTGTTATTGATTTGCCACGGAAACTAGTAGCAATAGATGTAATCCGTGATAATCTGTCACGGATAATTTATTTTCAAAGCAAAACCGTGGCAATTTCATGGTAGATTGCTATGGCTTTGTCACGGAATACCAATTGTTTGTATATGGTATGTTGCAAATCCGTGACAATCTGAGACGGATTTGCCACAAATCTCAACCAAATCCATCGCAAATATTTGCCGTTTACATGAATTTTTTGTTGTCAACTGAATAAAATTTGTTCGCAAATTCGTGGCCATTTGCAATGGATACGTAGTTCCGTCGCAAAAATATCTCAGCAACGAAGGTGGTTGCTTGTTACATCTTTCGTCGCAGATCCGTGTCTAATTTCGGTTTAGCCACGGATATTCCGTGGCAGATTTATAGTTTTCTTGTAGTGAAAAGAGTAGAGAAGAAATAAACTAGAAACTAGATGACAAATCATAAGAATGGAAAAGATAGAGCGAAAAGAAGCGTAAAAAATTTAGATTAACGTCATTAGTTTAGTAATTAGATTTTTAGTAATTAAATATTAAAATAAAAAATAAAAAATAAATAGAGACACTATAGTAGGAATTTTAGAAGAGATATTACAGAGAATGTCACAAAGGATTCAAAGTTAATTAGACGTCCGTTAAAACTTGATAGGGAAACGTCTTCTTTTACGTGACCTAGTGTTGTTAGGGTTTGTGTAGAGATCAACTTGTTGAAGGATTTACCTTCTCGTGTCTAGATTAGCACGATAGAATTTGGATCTTTCTAACCTATATTGTATGAAGACAAGCCATCTTATTACAAAACCTACTGTGATTGGATCACGATGCTATCAATTGTAGAGACAGTAGCAACGTTGTGCAAAAAGTAATAAAAAATAATAAAGACCATGAGATGACTCATCAACAATAGCAGGTAGCAGCCCAACTAAACGGAGGGCTTCGCCAACTGAGCCATTGTCTTTTCAACAAAAAAAAAAAAAAAAAACAGCCAAACATGCAAAACATTGGTAGCGATGACAACATCACTCAGACGTCCTGATCTTCTTTTGCTAATGCTGACAATTTTTGCATGATTGCCCATCAGTGGAATCCTTGTTTAAGCTTTCTAGACTATTGGTTTGAATGGATAAGCATCAGCAGGGTATTTAGATTATCGATATGTGCTTATTTTGCCAACCTTGGAGGAGGATTACATTAGGTTATGCATGGCCAAAAGCCCTATGGTGTCTCCTTGGTTTTCTTATGTGAATTCTTAAATGAATACCTAATTTTCATGTTTTTTTTAGCAATCCATAGTGCCTCTTTGAATCTCTTTCTACAATCTATCTGTGCATTTTTTTTTACAAAAGGAGATCTTTTTATCCTTTGCTTCTATAATTAGACATCCATTAAAACTTGATAACACAACGAATTCTTTTATGTGACCAAGTGTTGTTAGGGTTTGTGTAAAGATCGACTTGTTGAAGAATTTTCCTTCTCGTGTCTAGATTAGGATGATAGAATTTGGATATTTCTAACCTATATCGTATGAAGACAAGCCATCTTATTACAAAACCTACTATCAATTGGATCATGATGCTATCAATTACAGAAATCAGCAGCAACGTTGTGCGAAAATAATAAAGACCATTAAATGACTCATCAGCAACAACAACAACGGATTGCAAAAAACTCTAGTAGACCAACTAAATAGATGGGCCTAGACAATTGAGCGGTTGTCTTTTCCATTGAAACAAAAACAACCAAACATACATAACATTGGTAACAGTGTACAACAACATTACTTAAATGTCCTTATCCTCTTCTGCTACTGCTGACAAGAAAGAGGGAATTTCAACTTCTGTTGCAATCAATGAAGTTTCTGGTAAATCCTAAAATTCTCAGTCTCGTCATAAAGAAAGTTTTTCTGCAGAAGCTTAAATTGAAAGCAGAACAGCGAGGAAGTCTTTGACACCTCTTGAAAGAAGGATTATTCAGATTGAGCATGTTGTAGAAGGACAACTTTGGATTTAGATTTATTCCCAATCAATGTTTTAAGAATCGGATCAAATATCGAACTGGAAAATTTACTGGTTCACAGTTCAATGATCCAACCGTAATTAGATTGCAATTGAATCGTAATTGAACCGGTAATATTATATTTAAAAATTAAAAATATAATTAATTTTAAGAATAAAATTAATCAATAATATAGAATAATTCAAGTTCATGAAAGCATAAATAACGAATTTAGAAGAAAATTATGATATTTTCTCTATTATTATGGATTATTTAGTCTCTTTCTATAACTTATTTCTTTCCTATGAAGGGTTAAATACAAAAACCCCCCTATACTCTTACTCTGATGACAACTAGGTACCTATTAATAGCAAAATTCACAATTTTAATAGAAATTTATTGCAGATTTTATTTATTGGATCTAAAAATATGTTGTATGGATTTGAATTATCTGATCCAATAAATGGGACCCGTAATAAATTTCTGTTAAAATTGTAAATTTTGCTATTAATAAGTACTTGATTGTCAAAATTAAAATGTTAGGTACCTAAGTCATCTGAGCAAGAGTACATGGGGTTTTTTTATTTAACATTTCTTATGAATATGTTATCTTATTTAGTCAAAAAAAAGAAGAAGAAGAAGAAGAGAGAATGGTTTAATTTGATTAGACCGGTCTGTCCAAATCGATTTGCACAAAATTAGACGGTTTTTTAAAATCACGGTTCAAAAGAGAGGACTGGACTAGTTTGAAGATTGATTCACGGTTCAATTGACTAGTCCAATCCGATAAAAAAAATCAATGGTTGTTGTATTGGGACCATTGGTTTTTGGATCGGACTGGATCGGACAGGGAGGTCGGACTGTGAACCAGTCTGGTCCTCTTGTTTGAACTGTGATTCTAAAAAATCACCTTATTTTATGCAAATCGATTTGGACCGGTCGATCCAACCGGTAAACCGTTAAATCGACCGGTCCAACTAAATTGAACCGTTCACTCTTTTTTTCCTAAATAAGATAATATATTCACAGAAAGCATTAAATACAAAAATCCCCTGTACTCTTGCTCAGATAACAATTAGGTACTGAAGTTTTAATTTCGACAATCAAGGACCTATTAATAGCAAAATTCACAATTTTAATGAAAATTTATTACAGGTTCTACTTATTGGATAAGGTAGTTCAGATCCATATAACATATTTTCAGATCTAATAAACAGAATCCGTAATAAATTTCTATTAAAATTTTGAATTTTGCTATTAATAGGTACGTAATTGTCAAAATTAAAATTTCAAGTATCTAATTGTCATTAGAGTAAGAGTACAGGGGGTTTTTGTATTTAACCCTTCATAGGAAAGAAATAAGTTACACAAAAGGACTAAATAGTCCATAATAGTAGAGAAAATACCACAATTTTCTTCTAATTTCATTATTTATGCCTCTATGAACTTGAATTTTACTATATTATTAATTAACTTTATTCTTAAAAATAATTATATTTTTAATTTTTAAATTATAATATTACCAACTCAATTACAATTCAATTGTGGTCTAATTATGATTGAATCATTGAACCATGAACCAGTAAAATTTTTTATTCAATGTCTGTTCCAGTTCTAAAAGTATTGACAACAACAGCCTACATATGAAATTGATGCTTCAGATATACAACAAACGAGTGAACAATTTAACCAAAATTCAACGTATCCATTAACTGATTTGTTAATGTAAGATACAAAGCTGTTTGGTATTCTTCAAGTTGTTCAAGTGGCACAAAGGAACAAAATCAGTAGTCCTGGCCATCTTGATTGTTTTGATATTCAGTTAATTAGCAATGTTGGTGTTTGCCCTATAGTTAATCTACCATAGCATATTACAGATGATATTCAAATTGGTTGAACTACTCATGATTTGGTATATAAAAAAGACTATCTTTATGATTCTACACTCTAACAAGTTAGACCAAAATTTGAGCTTGAAATGTAGAAACAACTTGCGCAGTTAAAAAAGCTAATAGTGTGCAAAAAGAAATAAAAAAAGCAAGCACAATGTTAGCCCTAATTTCAGAGTTATATAGTGATTTAATTGAAGATGGTATAAACAAGTGTGATAACGATAATTTTATTCCAATTCACTCATATATATATATACATGTATGTTTATATATGTGTATATATATTATAAAAGAGAAAGAGGAAATTTCTTTCTCTTTTATAATATATGTACACATATATAACTATGTGCACGCGCGCACACACACACATATATATATATATATATATATGTGTGTGTGTGTGTGTTATAAAAGAGAAAAATTCAAATAGAAAAGGAACTGATTAAGCATAATATTGATCACATTTTAATTTAAAACTTTCAAGATCCAAAATTTTATGCGTACATCAAAATGTCAATTTTAATCGTTCACTCAAGTAAGGTTGTGATTTTGTTAGGTGTTCTTAATTTCATTTTTGTGAAAGTGTTTGACTTGACATAATGTTTTATATAAAATTGATATTGTAATTTTGTATATTTAGAAGGTAATATAGCATATTTATAAGTAAGATACATGCAAGTTAGTGCATTTTTTATGTCAAGCCTCACAATCAACTAAGAGGTTTTGTGTCAATATATATTTGAAGTTATAAAAATATTTACATAGATTTAATCTTTAACGATCACTACGTCAAAATGTTGTAGTGCATATATTTATGTGTTATTTAAACTTTCTAGAATAGTGCAAACATTTTTTTAATATATATAACCCATAAAGGTTGATCCTATGTAAATGTTTCTTGAAGTTAAAAGGAGGCAAAATGTTACTGAGCCCAAAGTTAGGGAGTTCAACGTAAAAAACCCTATTTGAGGCGTTATAATTGAATCCATGCATGGAGTATATTTTTTTTTCTTAAAAAAAAAAAAAATCTTTTTCTACATATTAAAGAAAGTAACCAGGATCTAATTATAAACCTCACGCTCAACTAGGATAATGGTAGAGACCTAGGTTTCACTTTCATCCTCATCTTAATTATAATGTCCATTTGGATTACAGACGTGAATTAAAAATCTCCCATTAGAAAGAAGAATACTAAGTGAGTCATGAGTGATATATAAATGAGAAAGATTAACGTTAAGATTTTGAATTACAATGTAATGTTTAAATTCATAATTTTTTTTTTTACTTGAATTTTGATTAGCTTCTCTCTAATTTTTAGGCTGCTGCGATCATAACATATCTAGACTACAAGACAGAGAATGTCTCCATTTGATGCCGATTGTTTGCATTTAACATTTCAAGTTGATGAAGCAATTGGTAAAATGTCCGGAATCCAGATAAGGAATGGCACTCAAGAGTGGGAGCCCCATTCTCGATGGTTGCTATAATTCCAGATAGTGGCCTCTGGCAGAAGATTTCTAGGTCACATGTTTTTGTTGTTTCTTCTTGTTTCATCTATTACTGAATGAGAGGGAAACCTTAATCGATCAACCAACAATCCTTTTCGAACATTTTCAATTCAAAATTATTGTAGATCTAACTGATTATTAATTAATCGGGACCTTTAATAACTTATTTATATAAATATCAAAACAAAATTTGTTAATATATATCAGTGACTTGTGAAACTGACGGAGTCTCTCTCTTGAAAGAAAATATATATACTGCTACCCGCAGTATCATTGTCTCGACTGCCACATGCTACTAAAAGTATATGAATATTTTTCCAATGCAGATGGGAACTAGTGCAAATGACAAGAAAATGAGAAATGCATCCCTGGAAAATAATGTGATAATAGGGCCTGTCCTTGTTGACATGCAGTAATAACTAAGAAGTAAAGGTGTAAACCAATTCGAACTTTCGTGAACTAAAACTTAATTGTTCGAGCTTATTAATGCTCTATTGAGGTTTGTTCGATTAATAAATAAATAAATTCGAACATATTCTCGAATTAATGTTTGCATACATATTATATATTTTAAAAAATTAATTATACTATAATTACTTATATTTTATAATATTAATATTTATTCTTAATAAATCCTATATTATACTCGGGACGAAACCAGAGACTTAAAGTTGGGAGGCAAATTAAATGAAATAATATATTAAAAGATAATAATATAATTTTTATAAAAAAAATTTGTGGGGAAGGAGGGCAAAAGGTAAAATTTAAAGAGACTTTTTTAAAAAAAAAAATTAATTTTCTTAAAGTAAAATAAAAAATTTTGGGGTGCCCCGTCCCCCCTAGATCCGTCTCTGTATTATACTATTAAGATTATTTTTAAGATTTATTATTTTATTATATTTATTTAATATTATAATATTCAACTATTTTTATTAATTTTTGAATATTATTTTTATAAAATAAATGAACTCAAATAATTTAAACTCAAATATTAATCGAGTTTTTCAAACTCGAAATCAAACGAACTCGAATGCGAATTCGAGTTCGAATAGTAAACGAATAAACTCTGTTCGATTCTATTTGAATTTAAATTCAAAAATGTAATATTGGGTTCGTTTATATTTAAATACAACTCTAACAAGAAGCTAATTAAAAACTCTTTTGATACAACCCTAGTTGAAATACCAAGCAATTTCAGAAACTGAAAATGCATCATGATGTTAGAAAAACTACCTTCGTTGTAAGTCCATCCAAAATTAAATGCTACCAGAGAATGCACATGAAATGACAGAATTTCAATCGATTTACTTAGCTCTTTCGCCAGGCATATATCTATTCAAGCTCAAGAAATTTACCAGAAAATTTCCTCAGCCCTTCCCTAAAGTTGATTCCCTTTTGCAAAAGATCAAGTGAATTATTGGTGGGGTGGCCGTATATATGGAAATGAGTGGAAACTTGAAAGGGACTTGACAATTTTGTGTGAATTATGACTACATATGAAGCTGCATGTGCTCTATCATATGGATGGAGCCTTCAGTGAAGATCCCTAACACTTTCTCATGACACGCAACCATTTGGGTCTATTTATCAAGCTGTCAAGGCATGAAACCTTGGTCTTTGATAAGCATATACTGCATAAATAGGCCCCGTCAAGAACTCCCTTTAGTTTATTGTACCTGCTTTCCGATGTATCTTTTGATCACGTATTAAAGGATGGAAAAAGTGTTTGGGATACATAATATTTTTAAGGAAGCACCAACAAGATGAGGGGGAAAAGCTTGCTTTGCTTGCTGTAAAATTGGTCATTTACAAGCGCTCTAATCCGTCAAGTTTTGGAGCTAAACGTTGTGTGAGTGTTTTTTAAACGTAAACTTAGAAACTTTTAAGTATCGTCTTTTTTTTTTTTTTTCTAATAACCACTAAAAAAGGTAAGAGTTTTATTAAAATAAAATAAATTATATTTATAATTAGAGAAAATACTAAAATTAATTACACTCGAAAACCTCAAACTTTATGTGTGTTAAACATGGTATGCCTAAACAATTGATTTTTTACACTCTTTTTCTCTTTCTAAGAGTGAATTGGAGTAAAATTATCGTTATCATACTTATATTATACACACATTTCCTCCTCTATTTGAATCTTTCTCTTTTATAATATATATATACATATATATAAATATATACATATATATACATATATATATTTATTTATATTTGTGTATATATATTATAAAATGAATATATATATATATATATATATATATATATATATATATACTCATTTCCTCCTCTATTTATCTTTCTCTTTTATAATATATATATATATATGTGTGTGTGTGTAAAACACAAAATTTTGCCTAGTCTTCATAGGCGATCGAAGTTGGCATCTCACACACAACTTCTTGTAATAAATATACATATGTGTCCTACACCAGATGTGGGGGTACTGTGTGATTAATTGATGACGTAATAGTTGATCAGGCATTGCTGTGAGCTTGGCTTAACATTTTCGGGCTTGTGGTTTTAAGCTAGTTCGAACAGGATGTTTGGTTAGAGTTTAACCAAAACCATTAAATTAACATTGATCAAATAACTGGATAAGATGTGATAAGCTAATAACACTACCCAAAAAAAAAAAATAATAAAATGCTATTTGCAATGGCCAAATCCAAACACCCTGGTCAACGGAATACTAAAACCGTCGCAAATAGACACACATTTCACTATAGGAAAAATCGCGATTTGCGACGAATTTTTTGCGACGGCTTCAATACCGTCGCTAATAGCGACCAATTTGCGACGATTTTCAAACAAGTAGCGAGTTGACCAAAACCGTCGCAAAACCGTCGCAATTTGCGACGGTTTTGCGACGGCCAATATACTCGTCGCAATTCGTAGCAAAATCATCGCTATTTGCGACGGTTTTGCGACGGTATTTATGCCCTCGCAAATTGCGAGGGTTTTGCGACGACAAGTTATTTTAAAAAAAATAATTTTAAATAAATTTTCAGATGCGTCCGTCGCAAAACCCTCGCAATTTGCGAGGATTTTGCGACGGCTAATAAACCCTCGCAAATTGCGAGGGTTTTGCGACGGCGAGTTATTTTAAAAAAAATATTTTTAAATAAATTTTCGTACGTCCGTCGCAAAACCCTCGCAATTTGCGACGGCTAATAAACCCTCGCAAATTGCGAGGGTTTTGCGACGGCAAGTTATTTTTTAAAATAATATTTTTAAAAATTTTTTTGAACGACCATCGCAAAACCCTCGCAAATTGCGAGGGTTTTGCGACGGCAAATAATCCTCTCAATTTGCGAGGGTTTTGCGACGGATATTTAATTTTAAAAAATATTTTTTAAAAAAATTTGAACGTTCATCGCAAAACCCTCGCAATTTGCGACGGCCAATAAACCCTCTCAATTTGCGAGGGTTTTGCGACGTGCAATTTATTTTTTAAAAAAATATTTTTAAAAAATTTTTTGAACTTCCATCGCAAAACCCTCGCAAATTGCGAGGGTTTTGCGACGGTAAATAACCCTCGCAATTTGCGATGGGTTTGCGACGACAAATTATTTTTTAAAAAAATATTTTTAAAATTTTTGAACGTCCATCGCAAAGTCCTCGCAATTTGCGAGGGTTTTGTGACGGTAGTTAGCCCTCGCAATTTGCGAGGGTTTTGCGACGGTAATTTATTTTTAAAAAAAATTGAACGTTCATCGCAAACCCTCGCAAATTGCGAGGATTTTGCGACGGCAATAACCCTCGCAATTTGCGAGGGATTTGCGACGATCGATTATTTTTTAAAAAATATTTTAAAAATTTTTGAACATCCGTCGCAAAGTTCTCGCAATTTGCGAGGGTTTTGAGACGAATTTTCGGCTCTCGCAATTTGCGAGGGTTTTGCGACGGTCAATATTTTTAATTAAAAAATAAATAAATGGCAAAATGTATAGAAAATCTCAAAACCCCAATTGCCGCAAATTGCCGCTAATACGTCACTAATTGCGACGAATTTGCGAGGGTTTTACAACAAAATAGGGTTTTAATTTTTTTTTTAAATTTCTTTATGTGTTTATGTGATGGTGTATTTTGACAAATTTACTCGAAATATTTTTAATAACATGTCTCAATTAGTGCATTTTATTATAATTTTGTATATGTAATTATGTCATGTTATACACCTAATGTATTGCATAAGTAAATGTATATAGTTAATTATGTTATGTTATATACTTATTCTAATATATAAGTATATGTATATAATGTATATAAGTATCTCGTTTAGTTTAATATATATATATATATATATATATATATACTATAACATGTAGGTATATATATACATATGTCTAATTTTTTAATCTATCACTTTGATTAAGTAGTGTATAAAGAAAAATAATTCAAATACTCGTTATTATTGTTGATATCACTAAAAAAATTATGAAATTTATAATGTAGAGATCAATTTGTAATGTTCTTCGTCTCCTACATGTTAATATATATTATACTAATTTAGCTATGTATATACATATGTCCAATTTTTTAATATATCTATTTTGTTAAGTAGTGTATAAAATAAAATATGTAAAGAAAAACAATTCAAATACTGTTATTATTGTTGAGATTACTAAAAAAAATATTGAAAATTATAATGTAGAGATCGATTTGTAATGTTATTCATCTCGAACATATTAATATATATTATACTATATAGTTATATATATACATATTCTAATTTTTTTTATCTATTTATTTGATTAAGTGGTGTATAAATTAAAATATATAAAGAAAAATAATTTACATAATAATATTATTATTAGAATCACTAAAAAATAATAAAAATTATAATGTATAGATCGATTTATAATATTATTCGTATTAATTTATGAGAAATTAGCGAGGATTTTATTTTTTCGTCACAAATTGCGACGAAATAGCTAGAAATTTAAAAAAAAATTAAAAATTTCCAAAATTTTTCACTCCCTCTTTTTTTTTTTTTTTTCCCTCCTTCTTCCCCCTTCCTTCTTCCTCCTCAACTCCCCTCCCTCACCTCCCTCACGGCACCCCCCCCATCCGGCGCCCCCCTCCCGCTCCCCCCTCCCTCATCCGCGCCCCCCTCCTGCTCCCCCCTCCCTCATCCCGCGGCCCCCTCCCTCAACTCCCCCCATCCCGCAGCCCCCCCTCAACTCCCCTCCCTCAACCCCCCCACACCCCCGCGGCCCCCTCCCCGCGCCCCCTCCCCGCCCCCTCCCCGCGCCCCCTCCCTCAACTCCCCCACACCCCCGCGCCCCCTCCCCGCGCCCATCCCGCAGCCCCCCCACCCCCGCGCCCCCTCCCTCAACTCCCCCCATCCCGCAGCCGCCCCCCCTCAACTCCCCCCGCTCTTCCTACCCCCTTCAGCCCGCCTCGCTCGGCGCTCGCCATTCCCGTGCTATCGTCGTGTCGTTGTCGAAGTCGATTCGTTTGGGTAAGTAGTTAGAATTTATCTCTTTGAGCTACTTCATTATCTTATAAACTTTGGGCAGATTTTCATTTCCCGAAGCTTTGAAATTTGGGCGATTATTTGTGAATGAGCAGTAGTTTGAATTGATGTATAAAAGTTGTATTGATGTTGGGGTTGAGTTTGAGGAGATTGTGAGTGACATGATGGTGGTTTGATGTGAGAAAAACAATTTAAATTTGGAATTGTGAACTGGAATTGCTAAATTGTTAGTTGGAATTGTTGTCCTTTTTTAACATTCAATGTGTTTTGATCTATACTTATAGTGCACTCTTTTTTACCCCCGTTATAAAAAAATTACTACTTTGATCAAATTATATGAGAACTATGTTTTAGCTATATAAACCCTTATAAATTAATTTGATTGGTTATGATGCCATAATAGGAAGGTTGATTTCTAATTAGTTTAGTAATCTTATTACTTGATTATAATAATATATTAGTCTCTCTAGTGGAAGATTTAACTCTAGTAGAATGCTTTGAAGGCTCTTTTATGTGAGAAATCCGTTTCCTTAGATTATGAAGATGTAGGATGTGCGTGTTGTTCATATAAATTGCCTTTTTGTTGAATTCAAATGTTGGATTCCCCGTGAGTAATGGGTGATTACTCCTCCCGGGTAATGGGTGATTACCCCTAGTTATCCTTTTATTTATTTATTTATTTTTTTGTATAAATGAATGATCTCGTCTTTGTTGTTTGCAATTGCATTTTGATTGTATAATTTTGAGGTGGCCTTGTGCCTGGAAAATGTCCAATTACAGTGGAGACTCTCATCAAAATTTTTTTCAAAATCTGCCGCTACTTAATGTGGAATAGAATAACTACCCTTATCTTGGAGTGTATTATTCGATTGAGCATGAGTATATATCCCATAATAGCATTATTATTAAAAATAATATTGCTAATAAGAATAAGAATAGGAGTAATGAAATGAGTAATAATAATAATTTCATATATAGGTCGATGTTAATAATAGCAGTGAATAATATACGTTATAGAGAGAGTTAAAATAAGAATATAATTAGCTTTAATAGTATTTAATCTTAATCAAATTCCTCAATTAAGATTAAATACTTGGTTAAAACGTATATATTGAAGGTGTAACCGTATCCAACGATAGCAATTGTAAATTCTATGTTTTGGACCTCTTTTTGTTAGATAATAGAAAGGAAAATGTAATTATACTTCTCTTCCTTTTGTTTAAGGGGTGATTTTAATTATTGAGTTGATTGTTCTTTTCTCTCATTTAGACGTCATGGAGGATCGTAGTTGGATGTATAGAAGGCACGCTTCAGTGTGTAAAAGGGATCACTATTGAATTTGAGGAAGGGGTTAAGGCTTTTTTGACATTTGCCTTATCAAATGCAATGTCAAGCGTAATTAGATGCCCGTGTGCAAAATGTAAGAATAAAAAGTACCCGGATCCAAAGACAAGTTAAGCTCCACCCGTGGAAGTCCTGGATTTGTGCCTAGGTATTACCGGTGGACATGTCATGGTGAGCCATTCGAGTGTCCCTCAAGTGTGTCTACCTCAATCCCGTAATCCGATTCACATCAAGAAAATCGGTCTCGCGAAATGGTCTTAGACGTAGCAGACCCGACTTTCCCCCGAAGCTCCATCGCCAGCTCATTTTGAAGAGCCACCTAATGTGGAGGCACAAAGGTTTTACGATATGTTAAAGGCGGCAGAGACTCCTATATGGGATGGATGCACACAACATTCGCAGCTTTCATCGGCTTCAAGGTTATTAAACATTAAGTCCGAAAATAACCTCTCGCGTAAAGCCTTTAACGATGTTGTGCAATTGATGAAAGAGGTTGTGCCTAGCAAGAATACGATTCCCGATGATTTCTATCGATGAAAAAATTAGTGGTCGGGTTGGGTTTGCCGGTACAAAAAATAGATGTATGCAATAATGGATGCATGCTTTATCGGAAAGATGACATGAATCGTAGAGAGTGTAAATTTTGTGGCCATCCTCGATATGCACAGTAAAAAGGTTGGGAAGAACACAAGTAGAAGGGAAATTTCATTCAAGAAGATGTATTACTTCCCGATAACACCGAGGCTACAAAGATTGTACACTTCCAAAACAACAACCGAACACATGAGATGGCATGGAGAGAGCAGATCGGAGAAAGGCACAATGAGTCACCCTCGTGATACCGAAGCATGGCAACACTTTGATCGAATATATCCCGAGTTTGCAAAAGAAGTACGGAATGTCAAACTTGGTTTATGTACAGTATGGATTCTCACCATTTGGGATGCTCGGTAAGCAATATTCATCCCGGCCTGGTCATTCTCACACCGTATAATCTCCCCCGTGGATGTGTATGAAGGATCCAACTATGTTTTTAACAATCATTATCCCGGCCCCAAGAATCCAAAGCACCAGGTGGATGTTTATTTACAACCCTTGATAGATGAATTAACCAAATTGTGGTTTGAAGGTGTCACCACTTATGACATATCGAAGAAACAAAACTTCCAACTACGGCGGCACTTTTGTGGACTATTAATGATTTTCCCGCATATGGTATGTTGAGTGGCCGGAGCACCGCTGGGAGATCGGCTTGTCCATATTGTATGGGCAATACAAAGTCTTTTCATCTACAAAATGGTGGGAAACAATCATGGTTTGACTCGTCACCGTCGCTTTACCATCGGATCATCCTTACAGGAGGGATACGAGATCTTTTAGGAATGATAGAGGTTCTCGAGACATCACAACTCGTGCAATACCCTACCGGTGAAGAAATCTGGGATAGTTTGTCTAATTATGAAAAAATTACAGAAACATGCAAAGAAATTGGAAGGAGTAATGGCAGGGGAATATCTCATAATTGGGCAAAAAGGAGTATTTTTTGGGATTTGCCGTATTGGCGTACTAATTTGGTCCGACATAATATTGATGTAATGCACAATGAGAAGAATGTATTTGACAATGTCATGAATACAGCTTCTTGAGGTAAAGGGTAAATCAAAAGACAATTTAAAGGCTAGACGTGACTTAGAAATTTATTGCCATAGGCCCGAGCTACATGCCTTGAATGTGGGAGGAGGAAAAGTGGCTATACCTAAAGTCGTTTACTCGTTGACATCGTAACAAAAGAAACTTTTGCTAGAATGGTTGAGGGGATTGCAACTCCCGTATGGATACGCTTCAAACATTGGAAGATGTGCCGATTTGAATGAGTTGAAGTTATCCCGTATGAAATCACATGACTCGTCACGTATTCATGGAGAGACTACTTCCAATTGCATTGAAGGAATTTCTTCCTTCTAATGTATGGGGTGTTTTGACTGAGTTGAGTCTTTTTTATCGTGATCTATGCTCTCCTAAGTTGAATGTAGCTCATATGGCCAAATTGGAGTCCGATATTCCTTTATTGTTATGTAAGTTGGAGAAGATATTTCCACCCGCATTCTTTGATGTAATGGAACACCTATTAATTCATTTGCCTTACGAAGCAAGAGTTTGTGGCCCCGTTCAATATAGGTGGATGTACCCGTTTGAACGGTAATCGAATCATTCAATCTAATTCTTTTCATAGCAGTGTTCGATATAAGTGTGTGTGACTCGAAGTCGTATTTTTTTTAAATGACATGTATTTGCATCAATTGAAAATCAAGGTGAAAAATAAGGCTAGAGTTGAAGGGTCAATCTCGCAATGCTTATCTAGTTGAGGAAGCATCCACTTTCTTCTCTTATTATTTTGAGCCACATGTACAAACAAAACGTACAATTCCAGCGCGTAATGAAGAAGGAGAACGATTAGAGAGGGTGCAAGAACCCGGGTCGTCAATCCGCAATGTTCAAGGACTCGGTGATAGGACGAATTCGAACTCGGTTCCTTACTTCGAAGAATTCGTTGCAGCAAGAATTTATATGTTGCTTAATTGTGGTGAAGTGCAGCCATACATTGAGTACGAGCTACTACTTCATACATTTTATACGATAAATGATACATCATAATGATTTTGACTCATTCCATCTAATTCTAATGCATTACAGGGCATTCACGCACACTTACGAAGTCCTGCTCCGACTATATCGTAGATAGAAATCAATAGAAGTATCACCCTTGAATTTGCGTAATGGTTTAGTGGATATGTAAGTCTCATAAGATAATAACTTGCATTTGGAACTCCATTGGGGATTCAATGGAGTTTCATAATGCTATAACTTTCATAATTACGAGGTTAACTTGTCTAATGTTTTTTAGGTACAAGATTCGTAAAATATGGTTACAAATGAATGCTTGAGGAACTTTGCTTGGGGTCCGTCAAGACTAGTGAAATCATATAGTGGGTACATAATTAATGGTTACCGATTTCACACTCATGATTATGCGGAGGGAAAGAAAACAGCTAATAGTGGTGTTTGCGTGAAAGGGATTGGAAATGACGCATCGAGACCTCGATTACTATGGAGTGTTAAATGAGATTATTGAAGTGCAATTTCCCGGTAATCCACAAAGAAAGCATTGTTCTTTTTAAATGTCACCGGTTTGATCAAACATTGAATCGTGGTACGAGGGTACATCCGCAGATAATCTTGTAGAAATTAACCACAAAAGGAGCTATGCTAACTATGATCCATTTGTTCTAGCTCAACAAGCTATCCAAGTGTATTATGCATCATATCCAGGGAGTAAGAGGCCAAGATCTCGATTGGTTGGCAGCTTGCAAAACCAAAGCTCGACATATAATAGATGCACCCGTGGTTGATAGAGCTTATCGTAGAAGAAGTAGATGCTATCGACGAAGTCAAGCATATCGTTATTTGTTGATCTTGGTATTCCGACGCATGAGAATGGTATGAGTGAAATGTTGGATGTTCATGATGAGGCTATAACAAGCAAGGGATAGTTCTCCTATAAATGAAGAGGAAGAAGATGAATGGGAAACGAGTAGCGATACCTCGCAGATGATGATGAGTCTCAGATCTGAGAATGATTCTAGTGAATAGGCCTCGATTTCAATTCATTTACAAATAATATAGTTAATGGTGAGGGAATCCCGAAATCTATTGCATCATTACTATCCCATGTCAAATTTTAACTTACAATTTATTTGTTACTTGAATCTACATGCCTTGAATCTTTTATTATTTTAAATTCCATCACATACAATTTTGTTTCACAATTTTGTCTAATTGTCGGGAATCTCATCTCCTTCTTTTTTTTTGGCAGAATCTTTCGTTTAGACTTGTACAAACTCCGGAGGATTTTTGTTATTCCTTATTATATTCTTTTGTGGTGTAAACAACAAGGTAGTTTATATATTGTATTGTTGTCGTATTGACAGTACAATTCACAAGGACAGAGGCATTTATAATTTTTAGCTTGATTTTAACTATATCTAACATTTTAATTGGAACCCCGTGAGTGATGGGTGATCATTCCCCGTGAGTGATGGGTGATCATTCCTCTTGGGTAATGGGTGATTACCCCTAGTTATCTTTTGAATTTTTCTATATTTAAAAGATCTCGTCTTTGTTGTTTGTAACAGCTGCTTTGGTTGTCAAATCTTGAGGTGGCCTTGTGCCTGGGAAATGCCCAATTATAGGGGAGACTCATCAAATTTTTTTTAAAATTCAATTTACAAGTACAATGTTTATTTTGACATATCCATCATCAGCAAAGCATTATTATTGTATTACTTTAAACTAGCGAATAGATATAACGTTTCAATGTTATTATTCTTTTATCATTTTTATTCACTGGTTATTTACATCCTTCTTTTGGAGTGGGCTTCGTCTTTATTGGTTACTTATTTTTCTTTTTTCATCTCCTTTAGCAATGTCTTCTAATGAAGGATCATTGAGGGAGGGGAGTCGGAGGGTCGAGAGCCTTATACTCCATCCCCTACTCAGCCTACAAAGGCTTTCAGTGCCTCCTTCATTACATGGCTCTATTGGAGATGAGGGAGTACCATCCCCGGCTTTTCAATCATCCGCCGCTTCAGCCTTCGCATTCTCGTTGGGTTGCAAGTTACGGACTCCCGACCTTGGATTGTTCCACGGGGAAACGGGTAAGTAACATATTCATACTTTGTAAGATGTTGATTATTAGTTCAATTATTATTATTATTTTTGAGATTAACATAACTATATTGTACATTGTCATTGCACCAAAAATAGGTTCACTGGCTCGGACAAATGTGTCCGAGAAATTTCAAATATAATACAAAGCAGTACTTCACCGGTTCGTATCCGACATACACGCACGTCCCGATAACCGTGCGAGACTTATGGTTTCAAGAATTTGGGGTAAGCAATTTTTGAGTATTTTTTATCGTTTAAGTACTATGTTATATGTTAATCGTAAATCTTAATCATGATCATGCGTAAATATTTTCGGTGGAGGGAAGAGTATGCTTCGCTAATTCGATCAAATTGGGAAAAGAAGTGTCTGGACGCGATTTTCTGGACATAATGTCTAGGTTGAGGAAGAGGGATGATTGGGTATGTCCTCATTGGATAGAGGCACAGTATTGGAATGACATTTGCGAGTACCGGAGATCGTAGAAGTATCGAAGCTCTCATCCACCAACAAAAAGAATCGTGGGAGTAGCCGCACCCATACCGGAGGGTCTATTTCGCTCACGTAACACGAGGACCGTTTGGTAATTCACCTACATGCCTTAATTAATTATTAATCTAAATTGTTTTATTACAAATTTATGTAAGATTGTAATGATTACATTGTGTTAACATAAATGTAGCGGGCCAAGGAGGGGAGTTCTTTTAGCTACACAGTACATGTTTGAGACATTACATGTCTTTCGTAGCGGGCCACAAAAGGGTCGGCTTTGTCGCTGAGCGATCTCGCCGTACATTGGTACTATATAGATTAAATATGTTGAAATTCTTTATACCGTGTGGAATTTGTATTTTATTTTGATAATTACTATTGACAATTCTTTTTTTTTTTTTAGGATGAGGTGCGAAATCTCATACGTAGCACTCCTCGATCCGAGTCTAGTGACTCGTAGAACTCGTTGTTCCTCTTGATGAAAAAGCCATGTTTGTAAAGGCACAAGGCGGGTTCAAAAGGGGACGAGTTTTTGGGTTAGGCTCGTAGGCGACACATGTTCGAACTAGACTGTCTCAAAGTGGATCGCATGCATCTTCTCCTACACAAGTTGATATTGGACATCTAGTAGAGCAAAGGGTTCAACAGCTGAGCGGAGATTCAATCGACAAATAGACTTGTACCGGGACTTCATGAAGCAACAAGCAGCCTACATTTGGTGGTTGGATGGCAGCTATGTCTGACAAAATGGGTATTCCCGCACCATCTATGCCATCCATAGAGGAGATAGAAGCGCGCATTGCGGCCGCTAATGTCGAAGATGAAGATCCAAATGTTGACGATGGATTTGATCCAACTCGATGAGCACCCGGGCCCACGTAGTGGCTCTCGTTCCCCTCCTCCACCTCCTTCTCGCAACCGCTCCTTCATTGCTTACATAGACTTGTTATATTTATTTTATACTCTTTATACACTATTACTTATTTTTGTGAATTATTTTACTTTTTTAGATACTTATTATGTATTTTATATTATATTTTAATATTTAATTATATTTATTTGGGTTTATTTTTAATTTTTTATAGTATTTTTTTGGATTATGAACATACCGTTGATATTTATTTGTATAATATTTCAGGGTTGATTTATAGGGTAATAATTTAAAATAAATATAATAATAAAAAATTTATTGCAAAACCCTCGCAATTTGCGAGGGTTTTGCGAGGGTCGAAGTCGTGGCCCTCGCAAAACCCTCGCAAATTGCGACGGTTTTGCGAGGGTCACGACTTGGGGTTAATTGTCCCCTCGCAAAACCGTCGCAATTTGCGAGGGTTTTGCGAGGCACAAGGTTGGCCCTCGCAAAACCCTCGCAAATTGCGACGGTTTTGCGAGGGTCACACTTGGGGTTAATTGTGCCCTCGCAAAACCGTCGCAATTTGCGAGGGTTTTGCGAGGGCACAAGGGCACAGGGTGGCCCTCGCAAAACCCTCGAAAATTGCGACGGTTTTGCGAGGGTCACAACTTGGGGTTAATTGTGCCCTCGCAAAACCGTCGCAATTTGCGAGGGTTTTGCGAGGGTCACAACTTGGGGTTAATTATGCCCTCGCAAAACCATCGCAATTTGCGAGGGTTTTGCGAGGGCACAAGGGTGGCCCTCGCAAAACCGTCGCAAATTGCGACGGTTTTGCGAGGGTCCAAACCATAGCCCTCGCAAAACCCTCGCAAATTTGCGAGGGTTTTGCGAGGGCACAGGTTGGCCCTCGCAAAACCGTCGCAAATTTGCGACGCGGTTTTGCGAGGGCACAAAGTTTACCCTCGCAAAACCCTCGCAAATATGCGACGGTTTTGCGAGGGCACAAGTTGACCCTCGCAAAACCGTCGCAATTTGCGACGGTTTTGCAAGGGTCACTTTTTCGTCGCAAAATCGTCGCAAAAATTATTCCTCTGGTGAAGTTTGACCAAAAATATTCGTCGCAAAATCCTCGCAAAACCGTCGTAAATAGCAACGAATTTTTTTTGCCCTCGCAAAACCGTCACAATTTGCGACGGTTTCCCATGGCCGTCGCAAATTGCGACGTCGTTTTTGCGACGGCCAAAACCGTCGCAAAACACGTCGCAAAAACGGTCGGCGACGGTTTTGCGACGGTTTTTGGCCGTCGCAAATGGCGATTTTTCCTGTTGTGTTTGCGACGGCCAAATCTCTGGTCAATCAAATTACATTTTGCTACGAATTTGCGACGGAATAATTGAAAAATAAAATAAAATGTTAAAAAGATCCATCGCAAAACCGTAGCAAGTTGCGACGGATTTGCAACGGAATATTTTCAAGGATAAAAATAAAATGGAAAAATATGCGTCGCAAATCCGTAGCAGATTGCGATGGATAATATACAATGGAAAATAATTCCATTGCAAATCCCTAGCAAAGAGCTACGGATTTGCGACGGTATAATTACATATTTAAAATAAACGAAAAAATATCCGTTGCAACTTAAGAGGGATTTGCAACGGGATTTTTCGAAATTAAAATAAATGTGGAAGATGCCATCGCAAATCCGTAGCAATTGGCTACGGATTTGCGACGGATTAATTACAATTTTAAAAAATTAAAAAATCCGTCGCAAATCCGTAGCAACTTGCTACGGATTTACAACAGATTTTTTACATTTTAAAATACTAAAAAATCCTTCGCAAATCCATAGAAAGTTGCTACGGATTTGCGACGGAATAATTGCAATTTCAAAAAAAAATAAAAAATTCGTCGCAAATCCTTAGCAACTTGTGACAAATATTTGTCAAAATTAATTTTAGAAAACATGTGACAAATATTTAAGCAATTTTTCTCATAAATATCAAATTTGTAATGTAAAACTAATAAAACAAATAAAATTTTGAAACCAATAATAAATTGCATGCCAAATCATAAAGTAAAACTACAATAATCAAAACATGTGTATACACATAAGTATCACAATAGATAAATAATGTTCAAAATACAATCATGTAGCTAAAGGATTAGGAGCACTAGCTGAAGGAGGAGCGGGAGGACTATCAAACCCAGTACTAGGACTGGGGTGATGATCAGGTGGGGAAACAAATAAATCATCGTCTTCGCCTTCGTCCTCATCCTCATCCATGTCCTCGTCCTCAAATACCGAAGACAGTTGTGGCATAGCAATCCCCATCTTCTCGGACATAACTGCCATCCAAGAAGTGATTCCCGCAACTTTATGTTCAAAATTCTTCTTAATCCTCTCCTCACGGCGCTTGTACTTATCCTCGCGACTCCTCTCTCGATGCCTCCATCGATCCTCAACCTCCTGAATCCTCTGCTGAACCCTAGTCTCAACTATCTGGTCAACATCAATAGGAGTGGATGAAGATGATCCTAATAAATGAGACGCATGCATCTGCTCCTTAATGCGAGTAGCCTCTGATCCCAATCCGTAGACACGACCCTTGTTGAATCCGCCAGCTGCCTCAATGATAATGGCCTTGTCATTTGGCATAGCAATGGAGTCGACGGACCCGCTAGACTCCATTTGAGAGTAGCGCTCCTTGGTGACATTTGCCTCCTCCTGAAATAACGTGAGTTTATAAAAATTAAAAGAAGACCTATTACAATAAGTAATGTAAGAATAAATTATTTTTACCAATATCTTCTGCGGACGCTCGCCCACAAACTGACCCTGTCTTTCCCCGTTCTGGAACATATGTAGTTTTTTGAACATGTCCAGATAGCTAAATGTGTCCCCTTCACGTCTCCTCTGTAGTTAAATTAATAGAAAAGAATATTATTTCGAATGCGAGTGCATGATTCTGACAATTATGAAATATACAAAAGTTAATAAAATTGAATTTACCATGCGTTCCTCGTGCTCAATGAAAGAGATGGAACCTCCTGTGTGAGTGACACCGCTACGAGACCGATTTTGCTTTGCAGACTGCACGACTCGTTGATATTTGGGATCCAACCAATGTTTGTTCATCTCCGACCAATTAGTTGGATCAATCCAAGTTGGACACGAATTAGCAGGCGTGCTCTTTCGGGTCTTCGACAAAGTATCGGAAAGCCTTTTTGCACACTTCCTTTCCCAATTTCTCCGTATCTGGGGACCATGCTCAGGAGCCCAACGAAATAACTTCTGCAAATATAGTAAACCATCGCCGTTAAAGTTTAAATTAACAGTTTAAAGTAAATTTGTTTGCAAATACAACAAATGACACCTGAGCATATAAGTTTCAATAACATATACATGAGATTAAATTTGTAAGAAAGTAAAAGAAACATACTCCCCACTCCTCGAACCACATGTCCCGAACGTGTATCGGGACATGTGAGTATGTAGCGTACGAACCATTGAATTGTTTCTTGAATATGCCTTGAATCTCTCTCACACATTTATCTGAACCAGCAAACCTATTTTGTATAACCAGAAAGGAAAGTAATATGATTATTAAAGAAGATATACTGAATTGGAAATCAATCAATAATTATAAATTACACACCCATCTCCTCGAGGAATAATCATAGGTCGGCCGTCTGTGGCCTGTGATCCTATATGGTGTGATGCAGAAGTAGGAGCGTCTGCTGGAGAAGCACCTCTTGATTGCGAAGGTGAACCTAGAAATCGTTCGTGGTATGGAGAGGCGCCGTGCGTGTGATGGTGATGAGGTGTCAGGAGGATGGGTATGTTGGTCCGTTCTAGCACCTCCAAAAGACTGTCCATCGCCAGACATCCTAATTTTGAAATAAATTTATTTAAATTTCAAACATATTTGTAATATATATGTAGAACAAGTTATAAATGCAAATTTATAAAAAAATTTGACAGAGTCTCCCCTATAAAATGGTCATTTTCCAGGCATTAATGCCACATTCAAACATATTCCAAGTATCATCAACACATTAAACACACAAAACATGTACAACAAAACCTGTATCAAAGAACACATTCTCCATAACAAAAAATTAACTGCCAATAGATAAACTGGAATATGTAGAAACTTGGTCATTTATACAACTTGAGAAAGAAAAGGTTTGTTATTTTTGTTTTATTTCAAAATGGCTTTATTCTTACACATATGTCTGTAACCTTTTCCAAGCATTTTGAAGGGCGAGTGCATGATTCTTCCTTTGTCAATGGATCAAAGCCATCAGATAATGAAATGTGTGTTCTTTTATACAGCTTTTATATAGGTTTTATATCCTAACAAAGAAGACATCTATAATAAAAAGTCAATATCAACAACAACAATTAACTTAAGAGTAATCACCCATTACCCAGGAGGAGTAATCACCCATCACTCATGGGGATCCAGTTCATATATTAGACAAAAAAATATACCTTTAGAAAAGCAAGTAACACCTGTTGAGTTGAAAATAGTTAGCATTGACTTATGCTTAACTGTATTTTTTTTATAAAAAAAAGTATACATGTGGAAAGGCAAAGAACACCTGTGGAAAAGAAAAATAGTTAGAGTCTTCTCTAACACTTAACTGTATTTAAAAAAAAAAAAAAGGAAGCATACCTATGGAAAGGCAAAGAACACCTGTGGAAAAGAAAATAATTAGCATTGACTCGTACTTAACTATATTTAAGCTAATAAAAAGGATAAAAAATGGTATAATAATTGATCATCTAATAAATTAGTAAAACATGAAATTTTAACATAGATTATTGATCAACAATATAAGCAACCATCATGAATAATTTAAACTTTACATCACAAACGTATAGTAAATGTACTTTAATCACTTGAGCCAAAATCATTTCCCCTAATCAGCCTGGTTTTGTCAAGGACGAGACATTGTGGACAATATTCTTTTAGCTCAAGAGTTGGTTCATTCCTTGGATCGAAAATCAAGAGTTGAAAATGTCATCCTCAAATTGGATATGCAGAAGGCCTTTGATCGCATCTCGTGGCATGCCCTTTTGGAAGTTATGTCTAAGTTTGGTTTTAATCAGCATATTCTCCTTCTGATAAATCACTGCATTTCCAATTGCTGGTTTTCTATCCTTGTCAACGGTCAACCACATGGGTATTTCAAATCCACTAGAGGCCTACGACAAGGAGATCCCCTTTCTCCAACTCTATTTATCATTGCGCAAGAACTTCTTTCTAGAAGATTGAATCATCTTATGGAGGGGGGCTCATTTTACAATGTTCCTCGTTCTTGTCCTACTATCTCCCATTTAAGTTTCGCAGATGACACAATTATATTCTCCAATGTCTCTAATGCAGCTCTCATGTCAATCTCAAATGTTCTTCAGGATTATCAGGTTTTCTCTGGCCTATTTATCAACCTTGACAAAAGCTCCTATATTGTGTCGAGAAAAAGCTCCACGAGCTGTTATTGCTCGTCTTCACCAAATCCTTGGTTTCTCGCGGAAGCATCTCCCTTTTACTTATTTGGGTTGCCCGATGTTCAAAGGAAGAAATAAAAGGATCCACTTCCAACCAGTTATGGACAAACTACTTAAACGTACTCAAGGGTGGAAATTCAAATTTTTATCCGATGCGGGGCGTTTGCAACTCATTCGTTCAGTACTATTCTCTATGCCTCTACATATTTTTCACACAATGGAGCCACCGCAAGTTATTCTAAAAGTGATGGAGAAGGCTTTCGCTGATTTCTTTTGGGGCTACTCTCTTTATGGGAAGAAACGGCATTGGAAATCTTGGAAATCCTTATGTCTTCCTTGGAGTGAGAATGGATTAGGGATTAGGTCGTTATTTGATATGAGTATGTCGTTTGGCCTAGGCTTGTGGTGGAAGTTCAGGCAGGGTGGTTCTCTTTGGTCCCAATTCATGCATGCTAAGTATAATCCTAGAGGGCTTCATCCTATGTTTTTATCTGCCAACTATTCTTCTTCTCGGGTCTAGAGAAGGATGCTCGAGAATTAGGGCGATTGCTTGAGGACAATATCGGCTTCGGTCTTGGTAATGGCTCGTCATCATTTTGGTTTGATGATTGGACGGGTTTTGGGAAACTTTGTAATCCGAACTCGGTGGTTGTCCAACCAGACACTGAGAGTCTCTCAATGCTTATCCAGTGGTTTTTGGAATGTTAATCGATCGGGCAATTGTTGGATCCGGGATGGGCGTATAAAATTATTACATTGTTGCCGCCTTTTCTTAATTCAGGTGATGATGACACGATGATTTGGAAACTCTCTGAGAATGGGAGTTTTTCTTCCTCCTCAGCTTGGCAAGTTGTTCGTCTCAAAGGCGAGCCCCATCGGGAGCATCAGATATTGGGGATCTCAAAATCCAACCCTCCATTAAGGTGTTCTTGTGGAAATTATTCAATGGCATCCTTGCACTAGATTCGCTTCTTAAATGTTTAGGGTTTTGAGCTCCCATCGTGTTGCAATCTATGCTGGGTAGCAGAGGAATCTGCTACCCATCTATTTTTTGAGTGCTCTGCGGTGATGGAATTTTGGGAATTTGCTGCTGTCCATCTCCCTAGACGTAAAACTCCGACTCGTTGGCACTCCTTTGTTGACTTCTTTAATTATTGGTGGAAGGGGACCTCTTCTGCGATAGTTATTAGCCGGCGCTTCTTTGCTATTTCATTATGGGAGATCTGGAAGTACAGGAACAAATGTAGGAATGATAATCTCCACTTTCAATGTCACAAACTTTGTCTTGCAGTGGCCACTACTTTCGCAACTAACATGCAAGCTTTCCCTGTTAGCTTACGTGCGGGATTTGCAGACTTTTCTCGGTTTTTCCCTATCTCATGGAAGGCTTCAAAGACGAGACGAGATAGAGGCGATCGTTTGGTTGAAGGGAGCACACGATGAGGTCATTCTAAATGTTCATGGAGCACGTAAAGGGAATCCTGGTTTATCCAGTGTCGGAGGCATTCTGAGATACGGAGACGGCAGTTTCATACAGGCTTTTGCCCAAACTATTGGTCAATCGGATAGTTTCACTGTTGAGCTTTCTACATTGGTAAGGGACTTAGGTGGTGTCTCAGGCTGGGTCACTTCAATATTCTAATACAGTCACATTGTAAATCGCTAGTCCGACAAATTGCTGATGGAGCTCGATCGAACTGGAAGGACCTCCAAATTAGTCGTCTTCTCCAGCTACTTCGGGGGAAATTCAGACGATTTACTGTTACATGTGTTTATAGGGAGGGGAATCAGATTGCAGAACAATTAGCAAACTATGCATTGACTCAAAACGGGCGATTTACTTTTTCTAACTCTTCAGAGTTACCTAGACACTTTCACGGATTATACCATATGGACAAGATGCAAGTCCCTTCCATTAGATTTTATTTATAATTATTCGGAGGTCAGGCTAATACCCCCCTCCTTGTATTCCCCTCTTCTATCTCTATAAAATTTCCTACCCATTGGGTGGTTAAAATATATATATATATATATATATGCATATTCTTCTTCTTCCATCTCTGTCGTGCTATCTGTATTCCAGTTACCTTCGTCTTCATCTTCATCCTCATCTTTGAGTTCATTTGTATCCCTAAGTAATCCTTTTTCTTGAACATCCAACAAATCACTTGTGCCCGATTCATGAGCTAAGGGACCAAGATCAACAACTAAGGAAATGCTCATTGCATTGTGAATATCCACCTTTTCTTGGCAAGCTTTATCAATCACATGTCGAGCTTTTACTTTACACAGAGCTAACCAATCGGATCTGGGTCTTTTGCATCCTAGATATGAGGCATAGTACACCTGAAATGCCTATTAAGGTAACACAAACGGATCATATTTTGGATAGCTCCTTTTGCAATTAATATCAACAATCTTATACTCCTTATGTATTCTAACCCCATAATAATCACTCACTACTAAGTCCTTTTCACCCCCCTTAACATAAACTCCAGAATTCACTGTTTTCTTTCCTTCAACGTGTTTGTGGGTGTGAAATCTATAGCCATTAATAATGTACCCAGTATATATTTTTACTTTTCTCGAAGGTCCCCAAGCAAGATTCTTCAAACATATATTTGGCATATGGTTTTTGTGGATCGTTCACCTATAAAGTATATGAAATGTTTAGATGGACATACATTAACTAACAACTTATGTTCACGTGTAAAGAAATTTAATTGATTTTTGAAGAGCATACATAATCTGTAAACCATCCTGCGAACTCATTCTCTATCCTTCTTTGTACATCCAATTCCGAAATGTTTAGGATTAAAGATTGTAAATGAGATGTGAACTCACTGTAGAGAAGAAAATGACACAATTAGCAATGGATCTTATTTCTAATATCAACCAGAGAGGCAAGCATCTCACCTAATATATGGTTGGACCTCTTCACAGTTAAGTAATATATAATTTCTTACAACTTTGTATTCTTCATGAGAGAGGAATCGGGTTTGAATCGTTCCTAATATCTTCCCATAAATATTGCATATTGACAACGAAGTTTCACCTACTTCTCACCCGACTACACCTTCATCATTGCGAGCCATGGATACATGTTTTGTCCGCACATGTGCCTCAAAATAATAGGAGAAGAATGTAGATGTTTCCTCAACAAGATAAGCATTGCAAATTGACCCTTCTACTTGTGCCTTATTTTTCACCTTTAACTTTAAATGAAACAAGAACCTAGCATAATTCAAAGTATGATACTAAATAAGTATTATGCAATGACTACAGCTAACCGTAGCATAATTTGAAAAATGACAACTACCTCTCAAAAGGATACATCCATCTATATTATACAGAATCACAAACCCTTGCTTCGTAAGGCAAATGAACCAAGAGATGTTCCATAACATCGAAAAAACCTGGAGGAAAAATCTTCTCTAACTTACATAGAAAAACAGGTATTTCTTGCTCCAACTTCATCATATGAGATACAGACAATTTAGGATCACAAATGTCCCGAAAAAACAGACTTAATTCTGTCAAAGTTTCCCAAACATTAGTTGGAAGGAATTCTCTAAGGGCAATTGGAAGTAATCTTTCCATGAAGATGTGGCAATCATGGCTTTTCATGCCGGACAGCTTCAATTCATTAAAATCAACACATCTACAAAGATTCGATGTGTATCCATCTGGAAGAGTTAATCCTTTCAACCACTCAAGCAACATTTTCTTTTGTTCTACCGTCAACGTGTAACATGCCTTAGGTATTGCTATCCTCCCTTCTCCGACGTTACACACATGTAGTTTTGGTCTATTGCAATATACTTCAACGTCATGACAGGCCTTCAGATTGTTTTTAGTCTTGCTCTTCACATCTATAACTGTATTGAAGACATTATCGAATACATTCTTTTCATTATGCATTACGTCAACATTATGACGAAACAAATGCGTTCGCCAATAGGGCAAATCCCAAAAAATACTCCATTTAGTCCAATTATGACTCACATATTTACTTTTCGATCTCCCAAGTTCTCTTCCCGACTCTGTTATTTTCGAATACTGACAAACACTACTCCACAAGTCATCCCCAGTGGAACGTAGAATAGGTTGTAACATATTAGAGCCCTTATCTCTCTTAAATGATGTTATATTCAGTCGAAATGGGTGATCTATGGGTAAGAAGCGGTGGTGGCAGTCAAACCATGAGTGTTTACCACCATGTTGTAGATGAAAAGACTTTGACCTCTCCATACAATATGGACACGTTAATCTTTTAGTTGTGCTTGATCCACTCATCATTCCATAGGCAAGAAAGTCGTTAATAGTCCACATTAGTGCAACACGCATCTGGAAGTTTTGTTTCTTTGCTATGTCATATGTAGCAACACCTTCAGTCCACAAATGATTCAAATTCTTCTATTAATGGTTGAAGATAAACATCAATTTTATGTTTCGGATTCTTTAGTCCCGGTACAATGATTGTTAAAAATATCACAGGATCTTTCATGCACAACCACAGTGGAAGGTTATAAGGAGTGACAATAACCGGCCAACATGAATACTGCTTTCTTGACATGCCAAACGACGAGAAACCATCAGTACAAAGTCACAATCTCACATTCTGAACTTCCTTTCCAAAATCTGGATGAATCCGATCAAAGTGCTACTAAGCCTCACCATCTCTTGGATGGCTCATGTTTCCATCTTCGACCTTAGCCTTTGCATGCCAACTCATGTGTTCAACTGTAGTTTTAGATGCATATAACCTCTGCAGCCTTGGTGTAATCGGAAAGTAATACATTTTTTTCAAAGGGATCTCGAGCCTAACCCTTCTTTTTTTCCGACATTTTCTAGGCACGTACCGAGCATGTCTGCAAAATTTACATTCTTTCAAATTGATATCATCCTTCCAATAAAGCATGCATCTATTACTGCATACATCTATCTTTTGAATAGGCAACCCCAACCCAGATACTAACTTCTTCATTTGATAAAAGTCATCAGGTATCTTGTTGCTACTTGGAACCACCTCTTTCATAAGCTGCACAACTTGGTTAAAAGCTTTATTAGATACGTTATTTTCAGACTTAACATTTAGTAGACTTGAAACTAACGAAAGCACCGAGTGGTTCGTACACCCTTCCCATATGGGAGTGTCTACTGCCCCCAGCATATCATAAAACTTCTGCACTTCCGTGTTAGGAGGTTCTTCAACTTGCTCATCTGATGGTCTTTCCAAATTAAAATTAGGGTACGAAACATCAATGAACATTTCCAAATACAGATTTCTAGAACCTGAATCAACTTGAATTGTACTAGATGTTGAGGTAGACATACTTTGATTTACATAGTAAGGTTCACCGTGACAAATCCACCGATGGTAGTTGCTAACAAACCCATATCTGTACAAATTGATCCCAACTTGATCCGGAGAGTCAAATTTCATGTTCTTGCATTTTGTGCAAGGACATCTGATTTTACCAGACTTAGAATTCGATAAAGCGAACGTAATAAATCCCTGCACCCCCTGCTCAAATTCAGTAGTAAACCCTTTACCGGGCAACCACCTTCTATACATCCAACCGCGATCTTCCATCTATATATTCAACATATTATGCAACAAAGAGGTTTAACTATGAGTTTATGCATGTTTGTATAAAAGGTTTAGGAAAGTTTAAGGGCAATCATCTTCATGTTACTTTAAACAACAATTATAAATACCTGAATAGCCAACTACATGTTTCATGAAATACTTTTTTAGTAATTTATATATACTTCTTTATCGTGCATCATACGTGGGCTTGTGATGGTGAACCATCGTCACAAAACACTAATTGGTTTCCCAATCATGTTTATATAGACACCCAATATACTTAGCACATAATTAAAATTATTAACTTCTCTGACAATACCTTAATAAGCAACTAGATTTAAATCATGAAACACCAACCAACTCAGTCACCAACTAACAATCAAAATTAATGTTAAACCAACAACCATAAACACAACCACCAGTACAAAATTCATTAGAAATTTCGACAGAGTTTCCCCTATATACTAGACGTTTCTAGGCACCAAGCCACCACAAAATCAACAACATTAAAAAAAATATTAACTGTCAAAACAATTATTCAATATGACTAATGTAAGGGTAATCACCTATTACCCATAGGGAATAATCACCCATCACTCACGAGGAATGATAACCCATCACTCACGGGGATCCATTCATATAAGTTTAAAAAAAAATGCAGTTGGTATCTGTTGGTAGCCAACTTACCATTAACAAATAGTAAGTACTGATTATTGACATGTAGTATACTACTAAACGTTAAATAATAATTATTATCAAACAATTTTTTATTAAAAAAAATAATGTTATAAAAAATATTAGTAGTAATGCTAATATAATATTGGAAAATTTTTTTTGCCCCCCTAATATTTAATAAATAGCAATTCCAATAAACAGTCAATAATAATATTAGATATACATATGAATAAAAGTATTAATATTATGGAATAGCAATTTTATTAGTCAACAAGTAATAAGAACTAATAATTATCATAGTAATAAATACTATTAATAGTGAGCATAGTAGTTAACAATCAACAAAATTCACTGCTTGTAATATAAATCAAATACCACATAAAAAATTCACTACTAAGCACATAAACATGTCCTATATCACGTTGAACTACTTATTATACCAAATATATCTCCACATTACAATTTTTATCCCATCGTTATACGAAAACAAATCAATGTAATATATTCTTCCATTCTCCATCACAAAATATCACCTGCTACGAGCGTTCTAAAAATCAAAGACGATGTAAGAGTTTAAAAAAAGAATGATATTTACTTGTTTTGGAGACTAATGTTGAATGATGACTAAGGCCTCTGATATGCTATGACGATTCAACCTTAGTCTTCTCTAGTTGAATTTCTTGATTCTCTAATTCGTGGAGAATGCTCCGAATTTGGAGTGTGAAGAAGAAGGTTTTAACTGTTGCGGGTAGAAATTGAAAATAATATAGGAGAAGGAGGGTTGTCGGCAGATGGGGTGGAGGGGGGAATGGAGAAGGGGGGCCGGGGGGTGGTTGGCAGAATGCGGGGAAGGGGGGGAGAAGGGGGCCGAGGAGGAGGGGGGATAGCCACGGGGGAGGGGGGGAGAGCCGCTGTGGGGGGAGGGGTTGCGTGGGCAAGGGGAGGCGGGCAGGGGAGGGAAGAAGGAGGGAGGGGGAAGAAGAAAAGTGATTGATTTTTTTTTTTTTTTGGGTAGATTATCTTTAAAAAATTGGAAAAAAATAAAAAAAATGTCACAAATTTGTCATGAATTAATAGTAATTTTGTGATTTCGTGACAAATAATCACAGATTAACCACGGAATACACAACAAAATTTTGTATATTTATATTCAATATAAAACTATATTATTCAAAATAAAAAAATATTTTTGTATATTTATATACTATCTTTTTTATTAAATGATTTTTACATATACATGTATATATATAAATATATATGCATAAATTCATACACAATATACCCCACACACACATATACAAACATAATCACAAATATATATGAACAAATGTATATATATATATATATATATATATATATATATATATATATATACACACATATTTTATACATAGACACACACACACACACACACCATATATATTAAAGTACACAGACACACACACACACACATATATAAATTCATATTATATATTTTTATATATACACACACACAAATATTTATATATATGTATAGATACACACACATATTCATATACATACATATATATATATATATATATATATATTCATATAAATATACACACACACACACACATAATTACTGAAATTTTCTTATTAATTAATATCACGGTAATATAGTTAATTGTACTGATATTGTTATCAAAAAAAGAAAAAATATATCATATCTTCAAAATTTTTTTAATACACACATATATTTTTATACAAAAATATTACATTCTATTTTAAATTCGTATCAATTCTTTTTTAAGAATAATTAAGTTAGAGATAAAAAAAACATAATGTACAAAAAATATTTGACCATTTCAATCAAAATATTATATATATATATATATATATATATATATATTAATGAAGTTTTCTTAATAATTAATGAAACTCCTTATTACTCAATTTGTAAAATTATCTATAAAGAACATGTAAGAATATTTTATACAATAAGCAATATTAGTAAGAAAATCATGGACATATTCTATTATAAGAACACTCATGTGTATATAGTATACAAAATTATACAAAAAAAAGCCTTAATAAGTAACTTTAAATGTTTTTTTTAAATTATTTACAGTGATAATTATTTTTCAACTTCATTTTATAGAAAACACCAATCCGTCTCAACTTTAAAGAAAACACCAATCCGTCGCAAATCCGTTTCAAATGTTGCAACGGATTGTGACGAAATCTGTAAATCCATCGCAAATAATTTTCGTCGCAAATCCATCGCTAATTTTACAACGGATTAGCTAGAGCATTTTTTTAAAATTTTTTTATAAAAAAATAATTTTCGTCGCTAATTTTGTGACGGCTTTGCGATGGATTTAGAGATTCCGTTGCAAATCCATCTCTAATTTTGCGACGGATTAGCTAGAGAATTTTTAAAAAAAATTTATTCAATTTTTTTTAAAAAAAATAATTTCCGTCGCAAATCCGTCGCTAAGTTTGCGATGGATTAGCTAGAGCATTTTTTAAAAAAAAAATTTCTTCAATTTTTTTATTAAAAAAATAATTTTCGTCGTAAATCCGTTGCTAATTTTGTGACGTATTTGAAACGGATTTAGAGATGCCGTCGCAAATAATTTCCGTCACTAATTTTGAGACGGATTTGCGACGAAATCTCTAAATCCGTCGCAAATAATTTCCGTCGTAAATCCGTATCTAATTTTGCGACGGATTTGCGATAGTCAGTCAATAACATCCCTTAACACTTTTTTCCGTCGGTGAGCCCTCACAAATTTGCGACGAATTTTGTCCGTCGTAAAAATCCGTCGCAATTTGCTGACTTTCTTGTAGTGTAAGTTCATTATTAGAAATTTGGACTTTAGAATTTTGAATTAATGTGATAATATAATAACTCATCAATTGATTAGAAGCACTATTTCTCAAATAATTAATTACATATTTAGTTCTTTTTTTTATCTATTGATGCCGAAAAAGAAAAAAGGAAAAAGCATGTTGAAGCAATGAGTAAATATAATATAATTAGTTGTGCCATTGTGATATAAGAAGGTTTTTCTGTGAAAATAATTCACCAAATTCCCTTTCCAAAATTGGAAAGAAAGATTTAATAATGCAAAGGAGTAGCCTCCTCTTCCAATTTACTTCCAACCCTAATTTACATCCAATCAAACATAAATTTTTTCCATTTACCTTTACATTTGTTTGCTCACTGCAAATACTTAGTGATTTCACTCTAACGAAAGTGTAATTAAGATGCATAAAGCATTAATTATTACCAGTGGGAATACATCTCATGTTATCCTCTTGGAGGATGAGATGATTTCCAGGCTATTTGTCCTCATCACACCATCCATGAAAAACTTGACACGCTGCCACATGGGGATCTTGGTGGTTTGGGGGGGGCGGTTTTGTTTCTCCTATACTTTGTTAAGTAACATTTGTAAGCAGCATATTACAAGCTGACTACCTACGTAGGGATTTAGATCAGAGACCACATACAATTTGACCAAATCTCTAGTGAGAATTGAACTTTATTGTGAAAATGATGACCTGATCGCTTAGAACCAGTTCAGTAATTCCCATTCCCATAAAGGTTCGGTACCACCTGCAAAATTCCAGCTTCCATTTTCCACAGCAGATAAATGACTAGAGTAATCTGCGCCATCTCCAGAGGATGAGCTACCTTGAGCGCTTGTTCTCTCTGGTACTGCAGGATGTTGATGGGATGTGGATGCCTCATTCTCCTGGCGAGGTTGTTGAGCTGGTGGGCGCCTGTCAAATGCCCTCAGACACTTTGATTTGATGTAAACTCGGCATAAGCTCAGTTCTTGGCGCAACTACACCAATAAACAAAGACCATAAGGCGAAGCCAAAACTTGAAAGAATTGTCAAGAAATCATTCCAGAGCTTCATATATGGTGCAACAAGAGGCTATATATTATGGAGTGAAACTAATTAAGGAGTACATATAATTAAGTACGTAGCAGCAACCTGAGACTCTAGAAACATCCATCTCCAACCCAACTTCAAATTCCTTGTCTTTCATCATGCATTTTCAGAAAATCAGTTGCTATTTTGGAAGAAAGTTCTATTTTGTTGCCCGGATAAAAAAACTTTGATTGATTACTATCAAGGTAACTGAACCCCTTTCTAGGTTTTCAAAATCATATAAATACATTAAAACCTTTTGGTTTTCTTTGAAGTGTTTTAGCAATGCTAATGTTAACATTGTTAACATGCGTGGGGAGCATGGTCTGGTAGCTTTGCTAAAACTGGGGGCACTGAACCTATAGCTATGGGATAGGGATAGAGGGAGAGAAAACTGAAGATTTCACATAGTATTTTTTATCAAGAAATTAATTTGATTTATTTCGTACCCTTCATTTAATGAGAGATGGGTCAAATTCTACAGGATCAAACCTATGGGACTTAAGGAATGATATAAAAAAAAGAGAGCGGGGAGGGGGTGGTAGAGAACTGATCAGAGAATTTCTATTCTTTATTTCTGGCATGCAATTCACACCTTTGGGGGCACCGTACTTGATGATGATGAGGAAGCTTCTCCTTTAATAGATTTATACTCGTTCATCTTCCACTTGGTCTTCCTGCCGTTTGGAGCTCTTCCGTTGTAGAAAACCATGGTTCTTTTTCCGCCTATGATGCGGTTGTTTGAGGAGTAAACATAGCCAGGAGAGCCAGTGGCTTTCCAATAACCTCCATTCGTGAGCCGATTTGGCCTTCCTCCACGGGCTTCCCTCTCTTGCATAGGTATGAAGAAAAACCACTGTTCAGGGTCTTTGCGACAATATTCTCCTGCAAATTCTGCAAAGAACGTGAAACGCAATAATCCAATTAAAATTTTTGAACTCCATGCAAAAAAGCTTTCTGATTTCTTCAAGATTAGATTAGCAATTCAAGCTCAATAATCAGTTTCTTGATCATCTAAGCCATTTGGACCCGTGAATTTATCACCTTCCTACAGCAACTAAATGGTCGATGCATGTCAGCCAAATATTTTAGCCATAGCAGAAAGAGGGATTGGAGTTACTTACGTGGAAGCTCCCATGGATTGTAATCGTAAATATCAAGAACCGGAATGACCCGATCAATGTCTTTCACTCTTCCCTCAAGCTTGTTATGCAGATAGAACGAGACCAACTCTTCTTCTGTAGGATAGAACCTAAACCCTGGTTGTGGTTGTTCCATTTTCGAACGCAAATTCTGACGCAGAGAAACCAGTAAATCTTTCTGGGTTTATGAGTTGCATGAATATAGCATATATCCCTAGTGCATTTCCTCCTTTCCAGCCTCTGCAAATTAAGGTCATTTGCTTACCTCAGTTTGCTTCTGCATTTATAGAGTAAGGGTTTTGTCGAGAGGAGAGAAGATAGGAAACGAGTAGACTTAGAAAAAAAAAAGGGGGGGGGGGCGGCTCTGAGAGGCCATTGAAGTTGCTTTGAAATTTCCACGCGGGTATGAGGAAGAAATATTTGGCCAGAGTTATTTTCCTTCAACGTGAGGAATTAGTCAAATTTTATTAACTCAATTTTAAATTTGGGTCTATAAATTGTTTTCTAATTTATTTAATAGAAAATGAGAGGGAAAGGTAAATCAAGCTTAAGAAATTTTATCTGATTTTAACTAATTAAATTATTATTTTATCACATGTTAAAATCATTTTCTTCTTGTTTTTAGTCTTTAAAAAAGTATTTCATCTGTTATTAAAGAAATGTCATTTTGACATAATTTATATAAATCTAAAAAGTTTATATATATATATATATATAGTTTTAAAAATTAAAAATTAATTAATATTATAGTTTAATAGGATAATAAATTACAAGAGTATAATTAGAAAATAAAATAAGTATATTTTTATTTTATAAATTGATCGGTAATTACAAATAAAAAATAATAATACGGTTTCCAAAATCAGTAAAACTAATTTGTTCCTTTGAGAGCAAAAAGGAAGTAATATCAATTTCTGTTGTCTTAGTTTAATGGGAAATAGTAAATTAGAGTACTCTTGAGATCGATTCTCACCATGGACTTGTCTATTAAACTTTTTTTTTTTTTTTAATGTTCAAGGAGAAAAGAGGAGACAAAATAAATAAAATTTAAAATCTAAGTTCTAATTTAAGTATCTATTTGATAGTTTAATTAAGTATTTAAAAATAAATACATTTTAAATTTTAAATTTTAATTTAAGAATTTGTTTGATAATTCAATTAAATATTTACTTCATTAAGTGCGTGTTTGATAACAATTTTTTGTTATTATTTAATTAATTAAAATATATTAAAATTTTATTATAAAATTTAAGTAAAATAAAAGTTATTTATGTTTGAAGTATGTATAAGTACATTAAATACTCATATAATTATTAATATTTTTTTATATTTAATCTAAATTGTAATAAAATATACATAAAAATGAATTATAATTAATTCAAACTTCAGTGTTTAGAATTAATTAAAATTTTTGAATTTCAATCTTCATATTTCAAATTTATCAAAAAAAAATCCTATAATATTTATTCATTTTTTAATACTAAATTACCGCATTTGCACTCATAACACCGTTGCACCAATATAACTTTTTAAATTAATAGACAAAAGGCAAATAATTGCCATTCTCGTGAGTGTTTAAAAGTAATTGTTTAGTCATGACTCATTGATTACCTTTTTAACTCGAAATGAAATATCACGTGTTTTACTTGAAATGAAAAGCATAAATTTTACAATATAAAGTAAATTATATGCTACAAATAACGTGTGTTACTCTATCCTTATAGGGGGAAAAAATTGTTGAATTAAATAAATAACTATTCACATGACCTTTCCATTGTTGTAATTTTTTAAAACAAAAATTGGTCAAAATCAACAATCAACTTTTTGCATAATTAATTATAAGAAGGTGTGAATGTATAGCATCATCCCTTCAAGAATTGCTATATTTTATTCTCTTATTCCATTCCTGGTTTGGAATTCTACCAACTGAAATGTTACCTTTGTTTGTCCCATTTCAGACCCTCCGTCTAACTTCCTCCAAATTTCCCTCTTAAAAATTAAAGGGAAAAAAAAAACACATGAAATCTTTGACATGAACCTAAGTTGACATGCTTGAATATCTTATTTTTAATTTCTTTTTCGAAACTTTGATTTTTTTTTTTTTTTTGGGAGCGATTTGATTCAGCTTGGTTTCAAATCGATTTTTTAATTTATTTGAATTATTTGCCTAATATTAAAATTATTTGATAGAATATTTAGTTTATAATGATAGAAACACAATATACTATTCCCCCCCCCCCTTCCCCCCCTTTTAAGCATAGCAACAATATACTATCCTTGTTTATTTTATTTTGGTTGAATCGGAAACTCAATAATTGAATTTTTTTGAAATTTCGACTTAATTTTAAAGATTGAAGTTTGAAAATCCAACCATAATTATATTAGGGTAAGCGATTAAAACTGGTAGCGATAATTACAATTTTATCTCATTTTTTTCCTTGTTTTTCTCATTTGAATGTTAGAAAAAAAAATGGCAAATTGAGGGTTGATTTTGTTTTTCCTTGTTGAGAAAAAACAAGTTGGGGCTTTTTCACCCAAAAAATGTACGAGAATTAAGGGGAAAATTTTACTACAATGATATTTGCGTGAAATTAACGGCATGTTTTGATCCTAAAATGTTCAAACATCATGCGACTCCACAAATAATGTTGTTCATTTATTTATTTGTGTACATCTAAATAAATTATTAGACATATTCAGGGGTACTTAGATTGGAATCATATTTAATTGTTTTTAAAAAAAAAGTATGTATAATTTTAAATTTTATAAATAATTTATAAATTCAAAAATCATTATGATAATATACATGATAATATACATGAAACATTAGTAAAGCTTATATCCCTTAAACATAAATATTAATTATAAAAAATTATAGAAAAAATATGTTTATTTCAACAAAGTTGACATTCATTTTTTGAATCAAGATTAATTAGAAATTAGGTCCAACAATATTTTGTTATCAAATTTAGCAATGTTTTTATTCTTCTACCGGGAGTAATAATATAAATTACTAATATATGCTCTCTCAGCTTCTGTCTTTTTTTTTTTTTTTTCTAGATATCTTTTCCTCTCCCTCAAATTGCTTGTTTTTCCTTTCATCTACGGGCGGATATAAGCACGCCCCTCCTCCCTTCAAAACTTTTTAAAAAATTAATTTTTTAACAAATTGAATTCTTTTTAGAAATCCCTCTAAATTTTACATTCCATCTTTCTAAAATTTTCAAAATTTATAAAATTATCTTTTAATATTTCATTTCATATAATTTACCCTCACAATTTCAAATTCTTGATTCCACCCTACTTTAATCTTCGTCTTCTCAATCCAAACATAGCACAAGATTGTCCCGAGACATATGTTGCAGTGGCAAAATGTGAGTCTGTAGATGGTGGTGTCCACGTGAGGTCATAGGGTCAATTCTCCCTCCATTTTTTTTTTAATTTACCTTAAAAATTTTTAAATTTCTTAAAAGTTCTTGAAAACTTTATATTTCGTCTTCTAAAATTTTAAATTTTTTAAAAAATTCTTTAAAATTTTATATTTCATTCCAAAAAATTTTCAAGAAATATACCATTATCCCTTTAATATAATTTACTCCCAACACATGGTTTTTGGCTTCGTCCTTCAGCATTACCCAAACATAGCACAAGATTGGTTTTGCAAAGGGAATTTGGGGATCAAGAGGGATTGAGAAAATGAAGAAAAAGGAAAGAAACTCTAGCAAAACGAAAATTCTAGTATGGATCAAGTTTACATAGATTACATGCATTGAAGAATTATACTTTATGTAATAAAAATTATACAATATAACTCCTTCATAAATGTGATCCACAAATTTATGGTTCATACAAGAATTTTTCCTAACAAAGGTTTCAGTAAAATCTCAATTACTCCCAACTTAGAAATGTTGTATACATGACAGTTACGTTTTGAAGTTCAGATACATTGAATGTATCATAATAGTCTCCAAAATGTTTTTATTGAACGAAAGAATAAAACACATGGGTTTTTGTTGAATGTAAGAATAAAATACATGGGCTAATAAGTTTCTTAAGTAAGGGGAAATTCATATATGGATTGTAGATTTATAAATCATATATATCGAGAAATTATATCGTATAATTTTTATTATATAAAGTATAACTTTTCAATACATATATTTTACGTGGATCAAATTTATGCTAGAATTTTACTAATTCGAAAGGTGAAAGAAAAGGAAAATACACCTATTCCTTACCGTACCCAAAGATGGTCCCTAACCATTGTTAGTTTGTTACTATCCAAAACATTTTGTCGTTTTTGCAACCCTTGTCTGTTATGGCCTTTGTCATTATAAAATCGTAAAATTTAATTTCAATTATAATCTCAATTTTTTTTCGTCATATTTTAGTTAAAATATTATTATAACAAATCATAATAGTCTCTCAAAATATCATACATAGTGCAGACGCATCCAACAATACAGGATTTGCTTTTATAACTTTTACAATATGTCTTGTATAATAATTTTTTCTTCCCTAATTTTACTCTTTATAAGTAGCGGGATATGATGGATCTGCCTAACCCTGAATCCTACGGGTCTACCCCATGAATTTTCTCACGAGAAGGAAAGAGTGGGATTGTTCTGTTTCCTTGTAATTAACTCGAAAGCTTACAACAATGAACAGAATGTGTTTGATAATTTGAGTTATTTGCAAAAGATAATGATTGCACCTGCACCACTACCCAACAGGATACCAAACCCAGGGAAAGCGAAGGCTGACAGGATCGTCAAAGTCTTCCGACAGTCTCGCTTTCTACGTTGTCTGAATTATATTGCATGCTTCGTGTATCGTGGTGAAGGGTTAACTTAGAAAGCGATAAAAAGCATAGTCAGGCTCAAGTCAATGGAATTCTAGTCGTACGCCCCCTTGCAGCACTCATTTCTCTATGTGAAAAGGCCTTCTCTCTCTCTCTCTCTTCTAATACATCACATCGACATGAACCAGAAGGGCTCATTGGTTTTATTTAGTCTGATTTTCTGTTGTGACTTTCATTTTCAAAGTGTTTTTTTAACCTCTTATTACTTCTGATTACCTCATCATTATGTAAATAATTTGGAATTTTTTTATATTAATCTTGTAACTCTTAAAACATTTATAATCTCATTTTAATTTATTCTAACTCCAAATTCTTTAATATAAAGAGAGGATATAAAATTTATTTTACCACTACAAAAGAACGGGCAAAAAAATTTTTAAAGATTATTTTGCAAGTAAAATACTCTTTACTTCTAAAGGCTCTCTCACACACATACTTTTACTATTGTTTTAATTTTTTTCTTAATACACAGGGAATTGAATAAGTTCATCCAATCTTCTAATAAATGTACTAATTATGGAAATAACAAAAGTTATAATAAGCTTTATTTTAAAACTATCATTAATGGTTAATATGTTAATATAAAAAAATTAGTACGTTATTAAATTGACAACTTTATAATAATTCCTATATTGTTATGAATTATTGGAATCTCCATTAATTAGTGGAGGCTATACTAATTATGGATTTATGTGAATTATTAGAAGATTTTTATGGATGTCCACCATTTAGTGGAGACACCACTAATTGAGATTAGTTGAAGATGATGTATGCCATGATGTATTCCACTAATTAGAACTCTATAAATAGAGCTATTCTCTAAGCTTGTAAGACACCATTATTTTGTGAAAGAAAGATTAGAGAAAAAATTGTGAGAGAAGAGAAAGAGAGAAATTCTTGTGCAAAATAGTTAGAGTTTTATTAGTGTGTAGTGTGAAGATTTTATTCTAACACTACCCTAATTTTATAACATATATATTATATTTCTTTCACCTATCATTAGTATCATATACAATACACTTTTTTATCCCTCATCTATGAATCTAGCTTTTTGTTGTAGTAGTGCCCAACTCTTCGTTCTCCCTCCAATGTCCAATCAATACCAAATCAATGAAGAGTCTTGTTTGCTTTGCTCCGAGTCTACGCATGATTATAAGTTTACTAATGACACGGTGGGCCAGACGCTTTTTGGACGAAACGGTCACCGCCCAACTTGTGACATTACGATATATGTGTTATAAAATTAGGGTAGTGTTAGAATAAAATCTCCACACTACACACTAATA